>JANAVB010040620.1:5680014-5807514 GCA_029216955.1 Iris pallida
CAAGTCTCCTTCAGCCTAGGCTTGTCGGTCGTCGAGGCTGAGAAGTCCCGGAGTGTCAGTTGTAGCGGGCTGATGATCTTCAGTCGAGTTATCAGCCGCAGGTTTGGATTGTGCCCCAGACCGAGTGACGACGGCTGTGACTTCTTCGATATCTGCCGAGATTGTGCGGCAGGATCTGACTTTTCTACTCTTCTTCTTACGAATGAAAGATGGTGTAGACTGAGTCACTTCTGATACTAAGTCTGGATGGACCCATATGACCTTCCCTCGTGATGGTGAGGGACACTATACCAGCAGCCTGATCTCGGGGAGGTGGAAGATTAGCAATCTCTATTGTTACCAGAGGGATAGGTACCACACCGTCTTAAGTTTTTGTTGGAGGGAAGCTTCCAAATTGTACTGACACTATATTGGCTGCCACGGTTACCTCTTCAAAATCAATGGCCAGAGCGTTCGAATCGATGAGATGTTGGATATACCATTTCAGTTGGTAGCAGTCGTGTGTAGCATGGTGGACGTAGCGGTAGTACTGGCAGTACTTTGGGCTCTCCATTTCTGCCGGCCGAGGTTCCCGTCTTGGTGGAGGGAGCTGAATTCTGTCTTCTTGTATGAGCATGTCCAAGATGGGCTTGACGTGGCCGTCTTCGAAGGAGTAGGTTATGTGGCCATTGCTTGTCTGCCAATTTTGGCTCAGGTTTCTGTGCTGTGTCGGCCACCATAGCCTGCTTGCCCTTGTTATCCCGATTGTTGGTGGAGCTACCCCCATTGTTGGTGTTGGCGTTGGGACGCCTGCCCTTGTCTTCTCCCTCTGAGATGTGCAATCCCAGTTGGCGAGCCTTCTTCAATCATTCTTTGGCGCTTGTGGCACTGATGATAAACGTCTTCCAGTTCTTGAATTGACTTTCTCCCATCCAGGGATGATTGTTGGAAACAGTCTCTTTTGGCAAATTTCAATTAAGGAGGAATTCGGGTTACCAGATGGCAGCTTCATTGTGGTTTGGCGAAATCGCTCAATATAGTTCCTTATCAGCTCTTTCTCTCCTTGAACGACGTCCGAGGGTGGACATTGTGACGTCCTGTCCTACTTCATAGAATCTCTCCAAGAACATGCGTTTGAAGCTGGCGAAGGAGTGGATGCAGTTGTCTGGCAGGTTACGGTACCAGTCGAAGGCAACTCCTTCTAATGCCCTAACGACCAATCGTGTAAGAATGGCATCATCATGGGGCAGATGGTCAGTGGTGACCTCAAAGTACGTGATGTACCGACATGCAGAGGTCTTCCCATCATATGGATTGATGTAGAATGGTTTATACTTTGGTGGGAAGGGAACATCTCATGCAGCTGGATACGGTTGTCGTATCCTGAGGTCTTGGCAGTTTTCTCGGGCGTGGCATGGCCCGGAGCTCCTGGACCTCTCTTCTTGCCTCCCTGGCTTCGTCTGTAGCGGTAGGAACCGACATCTCAGGAGGATTATTGCCCGGGTTCGGTGCTGCTGAGTTCGAGTCCGCATTGACCGCGGGGCCCAAGTTTGTGTGGCCAGGCGTCCCTCCTTGCAGAGGAGGGAGGACTGCTTTGATCTCGTCCATGGACTTGACCAATGAGCGTAGTAGACCTCCAGAGTATCGATGTGTTGGCGATCACTTGGACCGTCGTGTTCGTCGTTTGTCATAAATGCCGTCCTGACATGAGTAGAAGTGGAAGGGGCGGTGGATGACGTACACTCCGAATCATACCCCTGTAATGAGAAGTCATCGGGGTATGTGGGGATGTCTTCCTCTGGTTCGGAATCAGAAGGGACAGTACCCCAGTTTCTGAGTTCGCCTCGTCTTGGGCATTGTGGAGGTTCTTGGGGACGTCGGGATTTGCTGCATCTGATGGGAGATTTGCTTCCCTCAGTTCGTCTTCTTGGAACATCGGATTATCGTGAAGGTTCGGAGGAATGCTACCCCCAGTTGCAGCAACCCCCAGTGGTGCGGACGATGAATCTCCCACTTTAGCAGATTTCGTCTTTGAACGGGTACCTTGGAAAACTCCGGTGGTGGGCACCCGCTTAGAAGACAGTCTCTTAGTCATAGTGGTTGAAATCTTCGGGCTGGGAACATTTGTCTTCTTTCCTCTCCCATCGACGGGGATTTTCTGAGCAGAGTTGCAGGAAACGACGGAAAGTGCCTCATCCTCTGAACATGGTTGTCGTAGTCTTTGGAAGATGGACTGCCGGTCTTCTCGTACCGTCGCATTATTACAAAAGCAATTGACGATGATTTGGGTGCAGTGTCGTCCGTGGAAGGACTTTTTGCATCCCGAGGCACCTTCTCTTTCCTTGCATTTGTGGAGGATGGCATCACGCAAGTCAGATGGGTCCAGATCGACCATGTTTGTACCCTGGATTTTGGGAGACTTTTGGGAACCTCTTTGTCTGTTTGCCGCGGGAGGCTGGACTCGAGTGGTTCTGTACAACTTCCCATCAGAGGCCCGCATAACAGCATGTGGGACGCTCGGATGGTCATAGGTCGGATCAGCGGATCGAGCTTGCCAAGCTCGTGCTGCCCTAGACTTCTTCACTCTAGTGCGTGAGAACACATAGTAGGAAGAGTCTAAGTGGTGCTGGAGAGAATCAGACATGTCTTCTGTCACCACCAGTTTTCAGAAACAAGGGTATTTTTGTCATTTTACATTTTTGAATATTTTGAAATTTATTTTATTATTTATGATATTTTTTGGGGTTGAAATTTATTTTATTATTATGATATTATTTGGGGTTATTTGAGTCGGGTTCGAATTTTAACTCAATCCGACTTGAAACGGGGACCCGGAGGGTAGTTTGACTCTAGTGGGACCACACTAGTTAGGCATGGCCCACATGATATTAATTTCAGTCCATATGATATTAATTTTGGTTAGTAGTTAGACTAATTATTTATGGATAGGTTTAGTTTAATTAGAGACTTAAAACTAGACTAAATTGACCTCAACCTTTAACCCATTTCTAATTTAAATCAAATAGATTAGTGGAGGGCATTTTGGACATTCAAATAGGGGACACCTCACCCTTTTTGGGCAGCCACTATGGGGGGGATAAGGAGTGAGTCACTCCTTCATTTATTTGTTTTTATCCACTTTCTCTCTCTTGTTCTTCCCCAAATTAATTTAGAGATGAACCTCCATTGATTTCATCTCCAAATCAACCCTTTCTTCCACCAAATCTTCTTCATTTCCCTCTACTCCATGGTTAGAGGGTGCTAGCCAAGTTTGGGAGGATTCGGAGCTCGTTTGTGTCCTTTTAGAACATCTACGTGTCGGTGTCGTGTCGGAAGGATTTTCCTTTGAATCTCTCTCCCGGAAGGTATAATCTCTCCTCTAATCCATCCCTACATGCATATAAAAATATTTTGAACCCATAGGAATGACCCCCATGGTTGTATCTCCATTTGTGTCCATTTCGTGTCCATTTGGAGGTCATAGGATGTCCTTTGTGTTGTGGTTGTGTCCATGTGGGAAAACCCCAAATTTGGACACACTATGTGTTGTTGTTATGTATGAATAAATTATTACATGTTTAATCTCATTTTTGTATTGGAGATGTGTTCTATAGTGTCTCATATATATATATATATATATATATATATATAATATATATTATATATTATTTATATATATATATATTATATATTATATATTATATATATAATATATATATATATTAGTGTAGGGAGTGAATTCTTGATATATTATGTTATATACTTGTGTTTCTTTGTCTCAAACTACCTAAATTCGTCATAATATTTATCCACGTTTTTAGTAGCAATAACAACTTAGAAATGTCGTAACTTTTAGCTTAAAACTCCGATTTATCTTCCGTTTTTTTAAAAGAACCATATCGAAGTTAGCTTTCCAAATATATATTTAATAAGCCAAATTCATTCTGAAACTTTCTGTAAAATTATTTGAGTGTCAGTTGTACGAAAGACGAACGCGTTTCGGTGTTTTTACGATTTCGGGAGCTTCCGGACACGAAAATGCGATCCGTTTATAGTTTCAGAAAGATAACACAAAGATCTATAACATACATTAATCCTAGAATTTAATGAATGCTTAATTTGTACAGTATTGATTTTAAGTAGAAGATTACTATACGATATATGCATTTTGTGTATCCTTGTATGTACAAATATGTATGTATGCATGTGTATATATATATATATATATGTGTGTGTGATTGTGTGTGTGTGTGTGTGTTAAGAGAATATAATAATATAGAGTATGCATAAATGATATTGTATGAAAGTATATATGTATTCAAATATGTATGTATAGGTGCATGAATGAATGAATGAATGAATGTAATGCATGAATGAATGGATGAAATGCAAGTAGGTGGGTAATACAAGGTATTGAAACATGTATGCAAGTATCCATACGTAAGTAAGTAACGTAATCAAGTATGAATGTATGCTATATATGAATGCCAACATGATAGGAATGTATGATGCCATATTAGCACTTAGCACCATGTTCATATGTTAAAACCCACTTCTATATGTTGACAGTAACCCCAAGCATGAATACACATAAAACCTACTTACTATTATGAGTAAACCCTTTGATGTATAAATAAACACTTTTGTTATGATTAACACCCCACACACACATGCTAAACCTATGCTTTACATATTATTTCTTCTATGTGACACATGAACCCTTGCTAAATGTTATCCTTCTAACATAATACCCTCACACTTGAACACATTGTACTGCTATGTACGCATTGCCATATCCACATTCATGTATCACTCACTCCTCCTTGTCTTTATGCACCTTGCTTGTAATAAAAATATATATGATATATATGTAATGTGTGTTTGATAACTTGTGTAGCTTTATAATTTTGTGTGAGTGTTAGTCTAGGCTTGGTTAGGCCTAATGAGACTTGTTAGTCTAGGTTTAGACCTAGTACTGCCTAGTTAACCTAATTTGACTAGTACGGTTGACCAGAGTTGACCAAGAGTTGACTTTGACCTAGAATGACCTAGAATCATGTATATGCATAGAGCTTTATTTTACCATTTGGACTTGTTGTGACTTGTGCTGTTTTAAATAGGAGCCAGATACCTCTCCTCGGACAGTACATTTCCTTTGGACATTCAGATAGCAGGCGAGTACATTCTCTGATCATTTCATATCATGTTTAGGATTATATTTCCTGCTTTAGACTATCTTACTTGATGCTAACACGTTGGTAACACAGATTGGTACTATGTGGATCGCTTCATGAGATGTTATCCCTCTCGGGAGCATCAGATACTTTTGTCATGTGTGTTTCACTTACATCACGTATCATATGCTTCTATCATCATAAATCTTCGGGAATTAGCTAGTGACGCATGTACCCTCATGATCACCGAGCCTTCATGAATCACCCAATACGGAAAGTAGTTTAGTCATGAATCTTAACGTAACTTGACTGGATCCTTGTGTATGGATTGGGGTACGGAGGAGTATGAATGGTCATGTGAATAAATATCCAAAGTAGTATAGTCATGAATCACTCTTAGTAGTCATGAATCAGTCATAAGCCATTCACATGTTCGTCTGTACTCTAAATCACTAGCACTGTCTCTTTTATAAATCATAGATATTTACTTACTGTCTCTCTCTTACATTATACTATTCTTCAGATCCTGTATTTTATTCTCTAGCATGATTACATCTCCTTTCCTGCTATGACTTGTTGAGATGTATTGTGCTCGCTCCAGTCCTGACTAGACCTGTTGATAAATTTTACAAATAGCCTGGAGATTGTCTGCTAGCCTAGAGGAGACAGTAGAGGTTGTATAGATATCTAGGGTTTTACTTATAGTTTATTTTCAGTCGTCTGGAGTTGTATTTTTATAGATTATTGTATTTGAGTTCTGAGATGTATTCTGAGTTTGTATCTTAGACACTTAGTCTCTTCTGATCTTCTGTATTTTATTGAGTTTTTATCTTATCGTACTTCTTCTTCCTCAATTGTGATGAGTTTACATTCTGCTATATCACCCTCATTCGGGGAGTATAAACTGTTTAGTCTTATACTGTTAGATGCATGAGACCTAGGCCACCGTTCTACCGCCGACAGTGTGGCGTAGGCTGGGCGCTGTTATGTTCTCGTACCTAACAGTGGGTGCGGGTCGTGACACGTTTTTAGTGGTGGCCCATGCAGGTCAAGTTTGTGTAGTGGTATTCGAACTAGAGTACCACTACAGCCTGCAGTAGAATTAGGATATATTTTTGAAGGTACTCAATCACAGTTAGGATTTCTTGAGAGATTTCTGGGACGACCCTTGAGAATCTTATTTTAACTTCGATTTGAAAAACTCTTCTTCCCTTGATTTGATTTATCTTTACTTTCTGCTGTTGAACTTGATTTTGATGATGATTGTGGAGTTTTGAATTTTGATGTTAGCTATTGTATCCGAGTTTGTATTTATATAATTTGATGGATTATTGTTCAGTTTTGAATCTTGATGTTCGTTGATAAATTTGATTTTTGGGTATCCATTGTTGATTTAGTTTAATTTTTGTCAAGATGAAATCATATGGGCTAGGTCATCTAAGTTATGGAATCTAGTCTTCTACAGTCACATTAGCCAGCATAGTGAGGACATATGGTCTGATTTTGGATATATTTCTCGGGTGTAGGAATTTAAGGTTTTCGCAGCCAAGCTAGCGGCATCGCGAAAATTTTAAATACCATGATTCTAGAGGTATGTGCCTAAGTCGAGAACTTTGTGATTATCGTAGCCTTACTTACTAGTATGACGAGGATTTAGAGCACCATGATTTTGGATAGTCGCATATGATTATCAGATTGTACCTTAAATATTTTGAACATATTTTCTCTACTTTTGTTCCAGTCCTTCAAAAAAATTATTATTTGTTTTTTTGTTTTGCTTCTCATTATTTAACTTAGGAGTAGGTTTAGTTGTTTTTTAAACTCTTGTGTAACTTCTTGCTATAGGTTTCTTCATAATACAATGAATCAATAATTTTTACTATACCTTATCTTGGATTTGATAGTTTAGCTCTGGGTTTCAAAAGGGTTCCTTCTTTTAAACAAATAAGCAAATAGATTTTATCATTATTTCTTTCTTGCTATTATTCTTGTATTAAATAATAATAATAATAAAACTGTCTTGATTACGTCAATCACCCACTTTGCAATCTTGGTAGGAATCTAAATGTTGGTCTTGATGTAGAATTTGATTTTATATTGGGACATGAGAATATATATATAGTGGACACAGACTCTTTGCCTGACACGTATGCATGCTACACTTTGATTTCCAACCTATCTAAATACATATTAATATGTTGCTGATGTTTAAATTGTCAAAACCCGAATATTTCTGGTTCTCTGCTTTTTCCAGCTTAAACTCGTAATTTAAATATAAGTTTCATGTTATTAGTTATGTTTACATCACTGCACATATGTTATACATAGGGTTTCAATTCAAAAAAAATTGGTTGAGTTTTGTTTGAATTTGTCAAATCTAAGACTGTGTCCATATTAACCCTTAATACTGGATTCCAAATGTTTAGTTCAATTTGCTGTTTTTTTTAAAAAATATAATATTTTGGAGCTATGTACATTGTTGTAAGTAGGGATATGATGTTAGGTTTATACTCTTACATGTTAGGTTGTGATAAACATTGTGTTGGTTAATATTATACTTGTTTAAATGTTAGCTTATTTTAGTTTCTTGTATGTAAATGCTGAACTAAAACTGTGTCTAACCTTTCATTACTAAAGCTATAACCCTGTATAGTGACACCCACACTCTAACATAGTATACACTGCCATGTAACCTAACCCTTTCTCTCTATGTTATGTTCGTATATCTATATAGATATATATAGAGTTTGCATACATGTTATAATGTATATAGATACATAACTAAATCTCTACCTATTTATATATACATAGCCATGCATGTTGAGCAAATGAGTTGTGTATTGTAGATTGTTTAACCAATATGCCATGATTAGTGTAACTTGATAGTTATTGTTTGAAACCCAAATCCTCCTATGCACTTTCATGTATATTTCACATACACACACGCCTATTATCAAACCATATGAACATGTCCACATACACCCATACACACACGAACTACATAACTTGTACATAATGCTAGCTTTTCTCTCTCTAACGCTATATATAAATATATTGTGATTGGATTTCCATGCAATTGGCTTTCATTCTTTAACTTTTGATTTTGATTTTCTTGAATAGTACCCCTTATTAGATAAATGGTAGTTAACTTTATTTTATTTTGATAAGTACCAGTTTTCATATTGGATGGTAGACTGCCTTACAGTCTTGATGATTGTTATTTCTGTATCTTTTCTAGTTTAGCACCCTAGATTGCTTGGTGTTTTGATACCGTATGACCGTTTTGTTTAGCATGACTAGTATACCTAGATGAGACTTTCACTACCACTGTATGCCATGATCCTGTATGTCATCCTTTTAAATCGTATGATTGTTTATGTTCTGAGACTTTGATTGTGGGGGGTTTTACCTAGAAGGAGTATGAACATTTAATTTCGAGGACAAAATTTTTCTAATGTAGGTAGACTTGTAATACCCAGTTTTCTAAAATGAGGGTAATTCTAAAATTTTATAATTTTAATCATTTATTGATTTGACATTTAAATGATATGATTTTTGGTAATTTTTAAATTATTTTAAAACTATTTAAAATTATGACTTGTGATTTTGATGTTTTGCTAGAGAAACCCTAGAGACTGTTTGACCTAGAGCCTAACCATGTGATTAGGATGTTTTAATATCATTTCTGGCCTAAGAATATTTTGCATTTGACCTCTTTGAATTATTTTGATATTTATTGCGCTGGTGATTGTTTATTTTGACCTTTGATAGGTGTGATTTTGTGCTGGTTTTGTGTCTGTAGCGGACACGTATCAGTTTTTATTTACAAATGTTTGATGTGCCTCAAAGAGATTTTTTATTGCTGACTTTTTTTAAAAGTATTTGAATGAGATTGTTTTCTGCATGTGTTTCCTGTGATTGCTTTGTTTTAATTTCGAGGACAAATTTTTTTTAAGGTGGATAGATTTGTCACCCCCAGTTTTCAGAAACAGGGGTATTTTTGTCATTTACATTTTTGAATTTTTGAAATTTATTTTATTATTTGATATTATTTTGGGGTTGAAATTTATTTTATTATTTATGATATTGTTTTTGGGTTATTTGAGTCGGGTTCGAATTTCAACTCAATCCGACTTGAAACGGGGACCCGGGGGGTAGTTTGACTCTAGTGGGACCCACACTAGTTAGGCATGGCCCACATGATATTAATTTTAGTCCACATGATATTAATTTTAGTTAGTAGTTAGACTAATTATTTATAGGTTTAGTTTAATTAGAGACTTAAAACTAGACTAAATTGACCTCAACCTTTAACCCATTCCTAATTTAAATCAAATAGATTGAGGGCATTTTGGACATTCAAATAGGGGACACCTCACCCTTTTTGGGCAGCCACATATGGGGGGATAAGGAGTGAGTCACTCCTGATTCATTAGTTTTCATCCACTTTCTCTCTCTTGTTCTTCCCAAATTAATTTAGAGATGAACCTCCATTGATTTCATCTCCAAATCAACCCTTTCTTCCACCAATTCTTCTTCATTTCTCCTGTACTCCATGGTTAGAGGGTGCTAGCCAAGTTTGGGAGGATTCGGAGCTCGTTCGTGTCCTTTTAGAACCTCTACGTGTCGGTGTCGTGTCGGAAGGATTTTCTTTGAATCTCTCTCCCGGAAGGTATAATCTCTCCTCTAATCCATCCCTACATGCATATAGAAATATTTGAACCCATAGGAATGACTCCCATGGTTGTATCTCCATTTGTGTCCATTTCGTGTCCATTTGGAGGTCATAGGATTGTCCTTTGTGTTGTGGTTGTGTCCATGTGGGAAAACCCCAAATTTGGACACACTATATGTTGTTGTGTTGTATGAATGAATTATTACATGTTTAATCTCATATTTTTGTATTCGAGATGTGTTCTATAGTGTCTCATATATATATATATATATTAGTGTAGAGAGTGAGTTCTTGATATATTATGTTATATACTTGTGTTTCTTTTCTCAAACTACCTAAATTCGTCATAATATTTATCCACGTTTTTAGTAGCAATAGCAATTTAGAAATGTCATAACTTTTAACTTAAAACTCCGATTTATCTTCCGTTTTTTTTAAAAGAACCATATCGAAGTTAGCTTTTCAAATATATATTTTAATAAGCCAAATTCATTCTGAAACTTTCTGTAAAATTATTTGAGTGTCAGCTATACGAAAGACGAACGCGTTTCGGTATTTTTGCGATTTCGGGAGCTTCCGGACACGAAAATGTGATCCGTTTAAAGTTTCGGAAAGCTAACACAAACATCTATAACATACTTTAATCCTAGAATTTAGTGAATGCTTAATTTGTACAGTATTGATTTTAAGTAGAAGATTACTATACGATATATGCATTTTGTGTATCCTTGTATGTACAAATGTATGTATGCATGTGTGTATATATATATATATATATATATATATATATATGTGTGTGTATGTGTGTGTGTGTGTGTGTTAAGAGAATGTAATATAATATAGAGTATGCATAAATGATAATGTATGAAAGTATATAATGTATTCAAATATGTATGTATAGGTGCATGAATGAATGAATGAATGAATGCAATACATGAATGAATGGATGAATGCAAGAAGATGGGTAATACAAGGTATTGAAACATGTATACAAGTATCCATATGTAAGTAAGTAACGTAATCAAGTATGAATGTATGCTATATATGAATGCCAACATGATAGGAATGTATGATGGCATATTAGCACTTAGCACCATGTTCATATGTTAAAACCCCTTCTACATGTTGACAGTAACCCCAAGCATGAATACACATAAAACCAACTTACTATTATGAGTAAACCCTTTGATGTATAAATAAACCCTTTTGTTATGATTAACACCCACACACATACATGCTAAACCTATGCTTTACATATTATTTCTTCTATGTGACACAATGAACCCTTGCTAAATGTTATCCTTCTAACTAATACCCTCACACTTGAACACATTGTACTGCTATGTACGTATTGCCATATCCACATTCATGTATCACTCACTCCTTGTCTTTATGCACCTTGCTTGTAATAAAAATATATATAATATATACGTAATGTGTGTTTGATAACTTGTGTAGCTTTGTGATTTTGTGTGAGTGTAAGTCTAGGCTTAGTTAGGCCTAATGAGACTTGTTAGTCTAGGTTTAGACCTAGTAATGCCTAGTTAACCTAATTTGACTAGTACGGTTGACCAAAGTTGACCAAGAGTTGACTTTGACCTAGAATGACCTAAAATCATGTAGAATGCATAGTAGAGCTTTATTTTACCATTTTGGACTTGTTGTGACTTGTGCTGTTCTAAATAGGAGCCAGACACCTCTCCTCGGAAAGTATATTTCCTTTGGACATTCAGATAGCAGGCGAGTACATTCTCTGATCATTTTATATCATGTTTAGTATTATATTTCCTGCTTTAGACTATCTTACTTGATGCTAACACGTTGGTAACACGGATTGGTACTATATGGATCCCTTCATGAGATATCCCTCTCGGAAGCATCAGATACTTTTGTCATATGTGTTTCACTTACATCACGTATCATATGCTTCTATCATCATGAATCTTCGGGAATCAGCTAGTGACTCATGTACCCTCATGATCACCGAGCCTTCACGAATCAATTCATGAATCAACCCTATACGGGAAGTAGTTTAGTCATGAATCTTAACGTAACTTGACTGGATCCTTGTGTTTTGATTGGGGTACGGGGGAGTATGAATGGTCATGTGAATAAATATCCAAAGTAGTATAGTCATGAATCACTCTTAGTGTAGTCATGAATCAGTCCTAAGCCATTCACATGTTCGTCTGTACTCTAAATCACTAGCACTGTCTCTTTTATATATCATAGATATTTACTTACTGCCTCTCTCTTACATTATACTGTTCTTCAGATCCTGTATTTTATTCTCTAGCATGATGACATTTCCTTTCCTGCTATGACTTGTTGAGATGTATTGTGCTCGCTCCATTCCTGACTGGACCTGTTGATAAATTTTACAGATAGCCTGGAGATTGTCTGCTAGCCTAGAGGAGACAGTAGAGGTTTTATAGATAGCTAGGGTTTTACTTATAGTTTATTTCCAGTCGTCTTGAGTTGTATTTCTATGGATTATTGTATTTGAGTTCTGAGATGTATTCTGAGTTTGTATCTTAGACACTTAGTCTCTTCTGATCTTCTGTATTTTATTGAGTTTTATATCTTATCGTACTTCTTCGTCCTTAGTTGTGATTGAGTTTACATTCTGCTATGTCACCCCCATTCGGGGAGTATAAACTGTTTAGTCTTATACTGTTAGATGCATGAGACCTAGGACAATGTTCTTTCGCCGACATTACGGCATAAGCTGGGCGCTGTTACGTTCTCGTACCTAACAGTGGGTGCGGGTCGTGACATCTTCTTGGGAGCACAAGAGATCAGGACCATATGAGAGGCGGTCGAAGACAGAGTCGCATGGAGTAGGCGTCATGCGGCTGGAATCAATAATCTTCATGCGGCTGGCCGTCGTAGCCGTATCGGTCTTCTCCATGCGGCTGGAAATCCTAGCCGCATGAGTGTTCTCCATGCGACTAGAAATCCTGGCCGCATGAGTATGATGCATTTGGCTAGCAGTCTCAGCCGTATGGTCATCATTCATGCGGCTGGCAATCTTGGCCGTATGAGTCTTCATCTTGCGGCTAGTGCCCTTATTTGATTTCTTCCTGGAGCACATAGAATCGCTTTTTGTCTCCGCAAGTCCAGCATCGTAGTGCTTTCCTATGTCGGACTTGGGGACAGCAGAGTCCTCTATGACTCGAATTGGTGCCGTACGAGAGTCTCCTTCGCCGTCTTTGGCAGCAGAGAGTACTCCGTCCAGAGCTTGGGGAGGAGCAAATGATTTTGGCCTCCACTCGCTGCGAGCTTTCTTTGTGTGGGTTTGCTTCTAGACCGGGACATCGTTTCCCTCAGAGGGCATTTCTTCAAACGCCTGTTGGTCGAAGCGGAGGACCATCTTCTGTTGCATGGAGCCAAGTTTGGCTGCATCCGATTGCGTCACCAACTCTTCAGCCGTGGAGAAGTTTGTTCCCAGCAGAGTCGCCATCGTGTTTGCCATTGATTGTAAAGGAACAGAACAATTATCGGAGGAATGAACTTAAACTCACAATACAAGCTCGCTTGTATAAAGAAAGCCTGGGGACGAAAACCTAGGTATAGCAATCTAAGTACAATTGTTTATTTTAGATTCTGGGGGTGACGGTAGAGGCTCGGGAAAGCGACGGCAGCTCTGTCTTACTCCTTAGACGATCGGGTGCAGCCTTGGCTCTGTAGAAGAAGTACTTGGCGTTGATAAAGAAATGCTCTCTTTATTCTCTCTGGATCCGAGGGGGGTGTGCTCTCTCTCTCTCTGCTTGTCTATGTCTATCTCTCCGTATATGTCTCCTTTGCAAGGAAATGGCACCTTGCTATTTATAAGAGTGGGGGCATCATTAGGGTTTTGCAATGATTGCCCATTCTCAAAAGTAGGCGGCTAAGGATCAAAGAATCTGGGCCACTCATCTTGAATATAACAGATCTGGGCAATTAATTTGATTGCATCAAATCTTTGTGGGTAATTAATGATGATTGACATAAATCCCTATGATTTGTTATGCCAATCTCGGATTTCCAGGCACGTGTCATTGATTTGCTTGATTGCAAATGATCTGATTTGATCCCAATATTTTATTAGGATTTGCTGATGGATCTCGATCGATTTGATGCCATATGTCCCATTATCATGCCACGTGTCTTAACCGCGAGCCACTTAGAAAATCTGAGCCGCATGAGGACTGCTCCCCATTGAACCGCATAAAGCTGGCCACGTGTCAAGGCTGCTTAGGAGTGGCCCCTGAACATTTGAACCGCATGGTGATGATGGGTGCCTTCTTTGTGAGCCACATGGAGATAGTCCTTGTGACCCGTATGAGGTAGCCTCTGCTTGAACCGCATAAAAAGGTTCGGCCTGAGCCGCATGGGATAGCTTCGGCCTGAGCCGCATGGGGTGGTCTCTGCCTGAGCCGCATGCGACTGTCCACATGTCAAGGCCACATGAAGGTTTTTGGATTTCGGGGGATCGTGTCAGAGATTTCCTTCGTTTCCCTAGGAGTCTATCATTATGACAGAGTCATTATTGTTTTTTTGTGTCAGAGCTGTCATTTGTCAGAGCTGTCAGCCGTCAAGGCATTTAATGTAGTAAAGGACAAAGGAGAGAACTGTTTGCAGGCCAGGTGGCTCCTCTCTGTGCCACATGGAACTTATTCGAGCCGTATAGACGCTTGAGACGCATGGATCCCTGAGCCGTATGAGCTCTCTGAGCCGCATGGGGCTCCCTGGCCGTATGGATCTTTCTTTATTCTTTTCCATGCTTCTACAGCGGGTCCAAACCTGGCATGTCCTTATAGTTTTAGGCGAAGACGTCGATGTATTCTCGGATGAAATGTATCAAAGATTGCTTGTCACCTTCTGTTAGGCTTTTACTAATGAAGATGGGCTTAGAGGAGGCCTCATTTCCCAGTTCGACCTAGACGACTTCATCTTCTGTATGAGGTCTGTGCTGCTCGAAATGTCATTCCATTAAGATCCCAGACGCTGAGCCTAGGGTTCGTCTTTGGAATACTCGAATGTTTGGTCTTCGTCCACTATCGGAGAGCTTGCGGAGGCCATATTAGCTGACAGCATCTTCTTGAAGGCTCGGTCGGTGCTGGTGTTGGAGTCCGAGGTTGAGGAGTCAAAAGAGTGTTAGTGCATCATGACTTCTTTCTCTGAGCCTTCTGAAGTGGAATTGGGTGTAACATAACCCAACCCCCCACTGGTGCGCTGGTAATGGTCTTGGGCCTTTCCCTTTAGAGCTCGAATCCACAAGGAAACTGTCGGCCCTTACCATAATTGAGCACCTTGTTGTTTTTCAGGTCGTAACCCATCTTCTAGATGAGGTGTTTGGCCTGTGTAGTATAGCGGTAGAGCTGCATCTTGCCGCTGTCAGGCTCTGGATCTTCAAGAGCTAACCGCTGTGGGTGCTCCACTCGACCAAATATGATAGGTTCCTTTCTTTTCTTCTAGTTATAACTTCAAAATAGGCACCCCGGGGAGGGACAACTTGGCTCGCACGGTTGACGGTCGTCACTTGTGTCTATAGCTTACATAGAGACTTGTCTAGGAAATATCTAGTATTCCAACATGCACAAGAATAATTCGAAGACAACTTCTTATTAGTAAATTGAGAGATTTTATCCTGAGGGATTACGTTATCTAGCAAGGGTATTGGCTAACTGTGCTACTTTGTCGAAGCTGTAGGGTTTGATAAGCCCTATTGTCGAGTCTTTTCTGAGAGGCTTGTCAAAGCGATCCTTCTTTTGCTTATGTTTATTCGTGGCAGGAGTCTGCGCTGGGCCTCTGATGTATTAGGGGCACGAGTTGTAGTTGGTGGAGACTCTACCTCCTCTGGAGCCTGGCTCTGCTCTTGCTGCTGTGCCGAGCGAGTGGTTACCAAGGTATCCTCGGCCGACGCTGAGATCATGCGACAGGTCTTGAGCTTCTTCTACTTGACGAAAGGGGCCATCATGTCCGGAGTCAGGTCAGGATGAACCCATATGACCTCGACTCGCTGTATAGAGAATGGGATGAGCCCTTGAGTGTTGTTCCATACTGGTGGGAGGTTAACCACTTCCATTGTCGCCCTCGGGATAGAGACGACTCCGTCTTGCACCTTTGTGGTTGGAAAACTTCCAAATTGGAGAGTAACCATGTTGACTATGACAATTTTCTCTTTATAATCCAGCGATATAATATTGGCATTGATGAGGCACTGGATCTGCCTTTTCAACACATAATAGTCTTGTGTTGAGTGGTTAACATACTGGTGATAATGGCAGTATTTAGGTTTGTCCACCTTTCTCAATTCGTAGGGATGCTTCGGCGCCGGGAGAGATAGCTTGCCACTCTTCGTCAGCATCTCAAAGAGTTCTAGCGTTTCCTCGTCATTGAATGAGTAAGTCCCCCTCGACTTTTATGCTTTTACAGACTTGGGGTTCATGGTTGCTGAACCTTTGGAGATGTTGACGGTCATGGCCTGCTTGCCCTTTTCGTCTTTAGGGTTGTTGTTAGACGAACGTCTTCCCTTATCTTCGAGAGAGGGGAAGTTTACTCCCAGGAGCTGTGCGTCTTGGACTTTCCTCTATGCCACATCCGCCTCTGTAATGAAGGGCGTCCACTCCATGCAAGGAGCACTGTGCCACAATTTTATTGACAGCAGTATGTTCTTGTGCATGAGTTCATAAGCATAGGCTCGGGGATACCAGGGGGTAGCCTTAAGGCTGCTCGACAAAAATGCTCAATGTATGCATGAACGGGCTCTTTCTTCCTCTGGACAACCTACATGGGAGTTGACATTGTCATGTTCATCCCTCCTTCATAGAATCGACCTATGAATTGATTCTTCAGTTCCTCGAACGATGAAATACAATCATCCGGGAGACTACAGAACCACTCATAGGCTACTCCCTGTAGAGCTCCTATGAATATGTTGGTAAGAAGAGCGTCGTTCTTTGGTAAGTGCCCTGTTAATGAGGCAAAGTACCTCAAGTATCGTCGGGGAGACTCTTTTCCTTTGTCGGGCGTGAGCGTCTGCGAACTTTACTTGGGAGGATAGACTACGTTGTCCCACTCGACAGTATATGGCTGCCGAATCCCCATTTTTTGGAGTGTTGCTAGCTTTTTTTTGGCGTCGTAGCGAGCATACAGTTCCTTGATGGCTTGCTATATCTCAATTGACATTGTAGGGCCTGTAGGCGACGGAGTAGACGACCATGGTCCTGCCTGATGGACGACAGGCGACCTGTTGGACTTGTTATTGGTTTTCGGATCAAGCGCGGGTGTAAAAGCAGCGGAGGCCAAAATGCTCTTGATATCCATCATGACAGAGGACAAGGTCTTTATTGTAGCTGTCAACATGCCTAGGCTCGTCTCGAGGGCTTCGATATGTCTGAGAGCTTCATTATTGTCCGCTTTATTACCGTCGGCCATAAAGATGCACCTAGTGTGAGGATGAGTTAAGGGAACTGTGGTCCCTTCGCTCTCCGGCCCAGACACCCAAGTTTTGCTGTCCTGAGGATAGACTATAAGGTTGCGATCTTCCTCGGACTCATTACGGTTGTTACCCCCAGTCTGGTGACTAGCTACATCGGTAGAGGCATCCATATCGTACCTCTTTAGATTGGAACGCGACGTTGTCATAAACAATAGGAGGCTGACTACCCCCAGCCTCTGATGTGGCATCCAGCAAAGATTTAGAACTTGTGCCTTGAAACACACATGTGCCGGGTACCTTCGTCTTGCTGCTCTCGGGCTGCTTCTTGGGCTAGGAGGTTGAAACAGGATAACTCTTGGAAGACTTATTGAGAGTTTTAGAACCGTGCACCGCGTTGCACGTGGCAATGTGGAGTTTGTCTTCTCTCTTGCTCGTCGACCCCCTGTTGAGTCTCTGACGTGTGGTCGACGTAGATTGAAGTCTTTGAAAGACGGAGTGCCTCCTCGGTGGTAGTACAACCGCTTGTTGACAACAACAGTTGATAGTAATCTGGGTACAAGGATGCCTTAATTTAGGCATGCCCTGTGCCACAGATTCTTTTTCTGCTTGGGAGTGCACCGGGTCTTTCGTCGTGGTACCCCCATTGTACGCACAGGAAAGTTGCACATGGGTACGATCAGAGAGGGTCTGGTGGGGCAACCTCTAATCAAGCTTGCAGGAATGCTGTTCGCATAACTCCCTCCCTATAGGGTGTACCCTCTAGCTTGTATCATGTACGGGAGTGCTCAAGTGGCAGAGGGGTTCGACTGGTCGAGGCATCGGAGCACAGGGACCAGCCTTATATAACTTCCCATTGACAGTGTGTGACCGTTAACACGGGCCTCTGGTCGGACATAGGCCTGGTACGTTTGTTGCACGGGGCACGTACCACCTTGGATCTCTTCTTATTACCCCCAATGGGTGCATAGTATTCAGAATCCAATGAAGGTTCGCTTGATGGGAAGGCAATTTTGTCGAAGACAGATCTTTTCGTCGGTAATGCTCCCATCGTGAGGGGTTGGACCAGTGCGCACTTCCTTCGACGTTGTGCCTTTGTCAGGCCCATCATAGAGACACTTTCTTCCTTGCCATATTTTCCTAGGGTAGGAATCGACCGCTTTGAAGGATTTGACTTTCCATCAGAAAGGAGATCTTCAAAAGCTTATTGGTCGAAGCGTACAACCAACATCTTCTGGGAAGATCCCAGCAAGTTTTCATCAGATTGCATCACTGCCTTCTCGTTAGAGGAGAAGGTAGTCCCTAGCAGAATCGCCATTTTGTTCGACATAACAAAAGTTTGAACGAACGTTTTACTTTATTGAACGTAAAAAGACCTGTGTACAGAGAAAGAAGTCCTAAATAGGATATTCTAAGTACAAGGGGAAGAGTTTTCTGGGAATGTATGACGGTGGAGATCGAGCACTACAGCGGCTTCTTTACTCCGTTGACGATCTGACGACGGGTTGAACTTGTTTTGACTCTTTGACGCCTTTGGTGGAACTCTAGGGTTACTGATCAAGGGGATGTCGGGAGTTGAAGATTTCTTAGTGATCTTCGTGACCTTGATAGTTCCGATAGTCAGTCGTTGTTGAAGGAAAACTCCTTCTATTTATAGAAAACAGAGCACATATGCGATGTACATTAGGGTTTTCAGATATGAAGGAATCTGCTGTCATTGAACGGTGAGGGCTTCTACGGTGCTGACATGTGGCGGACATCGAGATTCTCCTCAATCGAGATCTCGGGTGGTTATCAAAATAGCCGAAGGAGGAGACACGTGGCACGTGCTAATTTGCTTATTCGGATACAGTCGAGTAAATCTTGAGATTTTATCTCATATTTGGATTCTAATTGATCCTCGTCTAAGATATAAATCAATCTTATAAGATATCAATCATGATTCAATCCCAATCCCATCTTTAACAGAGGCGGTTTAAGCAAACCAATTAGGTAGGACCATGCTTCCTGTGCCTCTTGCGAGGTATAAGTTCCATTGCGCTTCTAGTACGACGAGTAGATCGTTCATCCGAAGACAACGGAGCCTCTATGCTTTCAAGCGACGAGTGGACTTAGCTTCAAAGACAACGTGACTTTTGTGCGTTAGAGCAATGAGAAAGCTGTGTTTCGGGTAACAAAGTCAATGTGCTGTAGGGCGACGAGTAGGCTTGTGCTTCAGGTTGACAAGGTTACTGTACTTTCGGAGTGACAGGCGGACTTGTGTTGGAGGCACTAGTATCTTCCAAGTCTCTAGAGAAAGGTGCTTTTGAACATCTGGGTCGGAGCAGAATGCTGCAACGTTGATGTTGATATGGTATGAACATATCACCAGTCTGCACCTGGGGTTGGCGCAGGCATGTAGCTGCGCCTCTGGATCAAAGACACTAGCTTTGAAGTAAAGAGCAAAAAATGTCCACTCTTTAAGGACTCCCTCTTAATTGCCACTGTTACTTGGGGAATTTCAAGGGGGTCTAGGACTTAGTCGAATTAACCGTATTTAATGGGATTCATCATGCTGAGTCCCAGGTTCATCCCATTACTGTGGAAGTTTTAACCGTCGGCCATGGGGCGTGTGTTTTGGACCACCACGTCTTATATAAAGGGGAAGTTTTTTCTCAAGAGCCATGTCTTCATCTTCTTGTCCTTCAACACCATACGAGACCGAGACTTAGCTTCGAGCGGTAGTGGACCTTGTCTAAGTCAAATTTTGGTTAAGGATACCTTCGCTCAGAGGAGTTGTGCCTTCGTAGAAGAACTGTTGATGAGCTTCAAAACTTGCTGGAACGCTTCTCAAACAGAGTCCAAACCTGGGCGATGTCTCGGAGGTCTTGGAGGTCCTGACGACCTAACTCGTGGCCCGGTTGCCAGCGTGAAGAACCGCAGGTTGTGCTTTGTCCTGTTCATTTGCATCTGCACTTTTGGAGGGGGGAGATGTGGAGTCTTTGATGGAGACTATATTCACATCTTCTATCCATAGTGCCTCTCTCCATGACGATCACAGTGTGAAGATTAACCCCGATGTAGATCCGTAGGAGTTTTTAAGTTAGCACATGTAACCACGAAGTCTTTTGTAACAGATCCTTATAATTACGTCTTTATGAAGTCTTTTATGTAATCGTATCGAATCTGTAGCAGAACCTTGTAGCCATGATTAATGAAAGAAACTTCCGAGCTTTTCATCTGTCTGTGACTTTTGTCTTTGTTATTTGGCGTACTTGACCGCCCGTGCTTCTGTGATGCTGGTCTCATAGTGAGGATGAGGACACTAACCTGCACCATGCAACCTCTGAACCGTTGCGAAGAGGGGTGGGTAGTGGGAGCACACACCTGCACCTTTTACTATGCTGAGATTTTTTATGCTTCTACACAGCTACTGGTAGCGGGATGCTTATCCTGGTCAAGATTAGGCATCAGAATGCCTAGTTGCTTGAATTTCTCAGCATTGTCTTCAGCTGCTCTGGCACTTTACTAGAGGAACTCCAATATTGAAATTATGTAGATAATGTCCATATGATGATGATAGGTAGCAAATTTGATTTGTATGTATCTATCGTCAATGCATCTGGAGTACCTAGACGCATTTTGAGTGCCTCACGTCGGAAGCGCTCAATAAAACATTCAGCCATTTTCTTTTGGCCTAAGTTTGATTTTGATAAGGGCTGACATGGTCATCTCGTGAGTCCTTTCATAGAATCATTCCAGGAATATTTGTTTTAATGCTGCAAAGGATGTTATACAACCGTTTGGCAAACTTTGATACCAATTATAGGCAACTCCGGCTAAGCATCCGACGAAAACTCTGGTTAGTAGAGCATCGTTCTAGTGAAGATGGTCAGTCGTCAACTCAAAGTGATTGATATACTGACTCGCTGATGTACTGCCGTCGAATAGCATTATGGTTGGCGACTTATATTTAGGGTGGAAGGGAACTTCCTTCCACTATGCAGGATAAGGTTGCTTGGTCCCTAATTTCTATCGACCCTCCTTCTATGTGAAAGCTTCAAACTGATTTCGCAGAAGCTTTATTGCTTCGAGAGGGTCTCATGATGCTTGAGGAGCAGCAGATTGATTCAAAGGATTGGGAGGTGGAACTGCGTGATATGCACCGCCCCCAGGACTAGAATGACTTGGAGTAGCCTGTATTTGAAGGTGTATGACCTTCAAAATGATGGTATTTAAAGGACGTTGTGCTCCAGAGCTAGTGTCGATAGGCATCGCACATGCTGCATATTCTTGGGTTGGAATTGGATTCACAATCGGTGGAACAGTATGTTATGTCATGATGACTGTGTTCATGCTTGCAACCAAGTCAGCCATCGCCTTTAGATTAGCTTCTAGGGCAGCGATTCTTTGTTCCTGGTTAGCAGAACTGGAAGTGTCTTGCTCTTTGTTCGTCACGTAAGCAGACACTTCTCTGGATACAGAAAATGAACTGGTAGATAGGTTGGTCTGATCAGAATCTTTGTTGTCAGCATCAAAGTCTAACAGATTGCTACCCCCGGGGTTGGAATCGAGAAGATTCCTTTGACCAAGGAAGTCTCGGTTGGAATTAGGAAGATTTCTTTGACCGAGGAAGTCTCGGTTGGAATTAGGAAGATTCTTTAACAGAAGAAAATAGCAATTCATCTTCATCCACCAAGATCACATTAGGTGATTGAGAGTGATCGGGAGAGTGAGAGTAGTTCAAATGGTTGAACACCACTCATCTTGCTAGCTTGCAGCAACACTTGATGTCAATTTAATGTGAATGGCAGCGACGTTTGTCATATATGAACATTTCATTGTCAACTATCAAGATTATTCTAGGAAAGCCAGGGTAATTCAAGCGGTCAAACATATACCGTTTGGTTGTCTTGCAGCAGCACTTGATTATGATTTTATGATGCTGGTTATAGGGATGTTCAGTCTGTGGAGTCATCATTGTATGAGATGCACTTGCTGTCGTTCGCTTTTGTACAAGGAGTTTATAGAGATTAGGTACATGATAAGAAGAAGAAGAAGGAAGACTCTACCTTATTATATTTCCTAAGCTTTTGTGTTCCCTGCATGAACAGGGCAGTACTAAGCTCGTTAGCATAGGTGAGTGGATTCTAGCTCTTGGAAGCCTTCACTATGCGCAAATTAGTGATTGGTGCTGACTGCACTGGAATCTTTTGGCGCACCATTTGATTCGTCTCTGTTCGACGCCTGTTGAGATAGGCGCACATGTCAGCATCTAATGCCATTTGATTATTAGTTTGAGATACTTCTAGTTTTCCTTGCTCTGTTCGTGATATACGCAGAGTAGGAAGATTATGGTGCTGGCCTAATTGGCGCAGAGCAGTCTGGCGCCAATCAAAATATTGTGAGGTAGATAGGAAGCCTTGGTGCTCTGTGAGCATTGGCACAACGCATTTGGTACGACGCCTCTGGGCAGAAGGAAGTGAATTCTGAATAAAACCTACTTTTTAGGAAGTAGAGTTCTTGTTCAAAGATGCAGCTTTGGCACCGATTGGCGCAAAGGCGCAATCAAGAGGATTTTTCGCCAAGTCTAAGACTGGGGAAGAGTGGGGAATTACCATAGGGTGCTTTCCCTTGTCTTGAGTAGCAGCAGTAGGCATGGCATTGGACTTCGGAGTCCAAATGGCGGACTCCTTGCTCTTGGTAGCAACAATGGTGGCACACTTGGCATAAGCGTGCTTTGCACCCCCGACGCTAATTATCTGTTCGTAAGTAACTTGGTCGAACTCAACAACAAAGGTCCCCTGCATCGTGCCGACCGACGCAGCATCGCATTGAGTTTTCACCTTCTCATCGGAGGAGAAAGTCGTCCTTAGCAGACTCGCCATTTTGTTTGCAAAAATAAAAAGTTTTAATACAAACTAAGAAAAAAAAGAGTGTAAGTGTACAATTGAATTCTGAAGAAGTACAACTTTAGGAATCTAATAAAAATTCGATCACTTTATCCGTTGGACTATGCGATGTCGGAGAAGAGAAGCTCTTGACCGTGCTGCAGCAACTTTATCAGAATATTATGATCATTAGTGATGCTTGGAAAATGATTTTGAACTCTATTTATAGAGTTTTGAGATAACTGTTAAGTAGTTATCCTGATTGGCGCACAGGCTGATTATGTATTGGTTGGGGTGCAGTCATCCAGTCGCACGAACGGTTGGCTTAACTGCATATGATGCGTGGCATTCTGTGAGAGAAGTACGCTTGGTCATGGGCAGTGCTGCGTGTGCGTTCTTCGAGATTGGTCGTATGCACGCCACGTCATCTAACTATTTCTGGATGATGATTAACTGATTGGCACCAGTACATAAATGGCGCAATCCATTGATTGGCGCCAACTGTTGAAGGTGCTAACTGTGGAAAATACTGAGTGTGAAGGGCTTAATCACTTTGTGCCAGTAATGAATGGCACGGAGAAACAAACAGCCATCATCATGACGAGTCTGACAAAATCTTGTTGAATGTTGCATGCTCGGGATTCGAAGAGATTTTCATCGACTGTCGTGCTGTCAGTCATCATGACTGACAACCTAGCTTTTGAAGAAAGATTGCCATGTAGTAGTATGCGCGATCTGATGGTAGCACGAATCGACGATCGGCGCCATTGGACAATGGGCGCCATCTGATAAATGAGTTCCAGCGCCATCTGTGTATGGCACTATGCACTATCTTGTTATTTTTAAGCTTCTACAAGTTGGAGGCTGCTTAACATGGCATGTCTCAGTTGAGAGAAGAGGCTGCCAGTCGTCAGGAAGCAGAGCGCCAAGCAATAGAGTCTGTCAGATCAATGATCGCCCTTCTAAGGAATCAGATTAATGAGCTCATGCACCAGCCTACTTAGGCATCAGTCTTGATGTCTTCTTTTTGTTCTCCTACTTTAGATAGGTTTTTTTTTCATTTTGATATAGTAGAACTTCTTTTCCTTCATGAATAAAACTCGTCCTTCTTTATTTGCTCACCCGTTTGTGAACTCTTTGAAATAGCAAAACTCTGTTAGGGATATTTTTATGGGGTATTTACTCAGAGGTAATATGGACATGGTAAACACAGGATTTATGGTATAATTTTCCTTACTCAGAGGTTATGTGGACATGGTAAGAATAGATTCTGTAGGAATGTATAGAATGATCCAGATATAGTATGGACGTGAAATGTTCTATAAATGAATATGACAATACGGGGTTTGCCATAGGAAAATGTCTACTCAGAGATAATATGGACATGGTAGACATGAACCTTGTTGGAGTGTAGAAAACAACTCAGAGCTGATATGAACTTGGAAGTTCTCTACTGGGGAAATAAAAAAGAGTGGATTTTTTTAGTAGAATCCATAAACACCTATAGGAGATCTTGAAATACATGTTGATTTAGACCTCAGACATAGTATTTCTTTACGAACTTGTCATTGATCGGCATCATTAGCAAATCACCGTTAGGTTTGGCAAGTCGGTAAGCACCATTTGAATAGACCATCCTTATGATGAATGGTCCTTCCCACTCGGGTTCGAATTTGCCAGGCATCTTGTGAGTCATCACCATTGGTCTCTGAACTTATAAGATGAGGTCACCTACTTGGAATGTCCTTTCTTTGACCTTTTTGTTGAAGGCCCCAGAAATCCAAGCTTGATACAGCTCGACACGCTGCTGAGCTAGCAGACGCTTTTCATCGAACGCTTCTAACTCTTATAGCCAACAGTGCTGATTATCTTCGTTTGTCAGCTGGTTGGTGATGACTACCCACAGAGACAGAATATGGATCTCCAAAGGGAGTACCGCCTCACTCCCGTAGACAAAAGAGAATGGCGTATTGCCAGTGGGTGTCCGAACGGTTGTACGGTAAGCCCATAGTCATTCGTCGATTTTTTTTATTCTAGTCGTACTTGTTGGAAGATACGACCTTCTTGAGTAACTTAACGATTGTCTTGTTGAATGCTTCGGTTAGCCCATTCACTGTAGGATAGTAGGCCGTCGATACTACGTTATGTATCCAGTTTTTATCACTAAACCGATGGAATGTGTGGCTCACGAACTGAGGGCCGTTGTCATGGATAATCCTTCGAGAAATCCGAAGTGGTAGATAACGTGATGCTTGATGAAGCTGATCAAGTTTGAGGTTTTCACCTCAGCTAATGGTATCACCTCTACCCACGTGGAAAATTAGTCGGAGATAGCAAGGATGAATCGGTATCCTGTAGAGGATTGAGGGCTGATCAGCCCGATGATATCCATTTCCTATGCTTCGAATGGCCAATCGGCCGCAATGGAGTGTAGGAACTCAGACGGTTAGTGGATGAAGTCATCATGCAACTGATATACCTGATACTTCTTAGCATAATTGACGACATTTGTAATCATGGTGGGCCAGTAGCAGCCCATGCGACGCAGTTGGTCCTGCAACTTAGGACCAGGTTGGTGAGCTCTGCAGGTACCATCGTGTGCCTCTCGGAGTGCTTCTTTTACCTCAGTATTAGATAGACGTCGAAGAAGAAGTCTGTCATATGAACGACGATACAACATTTTGGTAGTTGTGTCATAGTAGAATCGGAGCGATCGCCTTTTAATAGAAGTAGCTTCCTTCGAGACCTTGGGTAGGATTTCGTAGACTGCATAGTCTAGGAACGAGAATCACTAATACCGAATATTGACATTGGTATTTGTTTGCACATAGTAACTCAGACACGTATGTAGATTATTTTTTGGTCAAAGCAGCTGTCGACCCATCACTGTGATTGAGTACTGAGTTCCGACATGAGCTGCCAGAGAATCGGTGAGACCGACGAGGGCGTCGCCCTCCAGGTTTGGAATCGAGGTACATGATCTATAAAGAACCTTGTAAAGGTAGAGATGATGTCGATTGCCTCTTAATAGTAAGGGACCAGATCCTCATGTAGAACCTCATATTGGCCTCTAACCTGGTTGATTATTAGTTTTAAGTCGCCATAGGCCTCGAGGTAGTTGACATCCAACTGTTTGGTGAGCTGGAGCCCAATAATGAGGGCATTCTATTAAACAATATTATGGGTGCATGATTCCATGAGAGAATATGTACGGTAGATGAATAGACCGTCAGGGGTTACGAGGATTTCTACTCCCGCAATGATTTCGCATTTGGGACCAGTTCTTGAAGCACTCTCAAAGAATATTCGCCCCACGGGATTGTCTGTGACCGCATTAGACTACAAGACATCATCGGGAATACCATCGTAGAGTTTTGACGTTTTCATACATGATGTGTAACCAAGAAGTCTGCCAACATTTGACCCTTAACCACCTTTTGTCGGGCGAACAACTTGTCAAAAGGTGTCAACAGAATCGCCCAAGTGGCTAACCGCAAGTTTAGTGCCCCTGGCTTAGTAATAAGGACCCTGAAGGGATTTACTCTAAGAAGATGTGAATCGTCTGTCCGGCCACATAATGGCGTATCTTTTGGATGACAAAGACTAGGACGAGACTCTCCTTCTCGACAGGATTATACCAATGTTCGGCACCAATCATGATCCTGCTCAGATAGTAGATTGTCTACTTATTGCCTTTGTTGCTTTTCTGGGTGAGCAAAGCGCCCAGAGAATGGTCTATGCATCGGACGTATAATAGAAATGGCCTCCCCACGACTGGTGCTACCAGGACTAGGGGACTTGTGAGGTATTTTTTGATGTCATCGAACGCGCACTGGAATTCTTCGGTCCATACATAAGAAACCCCTTTCTTCATTAGCTTGGTGAAGGGTTGGCATCGTCTAGAGAGATTTGCTATGAATCTTTTGATGTATGCTAAGCATCCTTGTAGGCCTCATAGCTCATGGAGGTTCTTCGAGGGAGCCATGTCCAGGATTGCCTTGGTCTTTTCAGGGTCAATCTGAATACCCTTGGTTGTGATGAGGAAGCCTAGGAACATGGCACTGGAAACCCCCAGAAAAGACTTGGTTGGGTTCATCTTTAGCCGATGTGTCCGCATTAAGTTGAACAGCATCCTTAAGTTATCTAGATGGTTGGCTTTCCTCTGACTTTTAATGGTAATATCGTCAATATGACATTCCACCATTTTTCGAAGATATTTGCGGAGTATGGTGCTCATAGCCCACTGATATGTTGTCCCAGCATTTTTAAACCAAAAAGCATCACTATGTAATAGTAGATTCCTTTTAGAGTACAAAATGAAGTGTATTTTTTATCATCGTAGAATATTTTAATTTGGTTGTAGCCCAAAAATCGAACCGTGAAGGTCATACATTCGAAGCCACAAGTATTGTCGATCATCACGTCAGTAATCGGAAGGGAAAATTTGTCTTTTGGACAGGCCGAGTTGAGATCCCTAAAGTCTATGTAGACTCGAATCTTCCAATTATTCTTGGTGACGGGAACGATGTAGGCCACCCAATCTTGATGTTGCTCTTCACGAATGAAGCCACTGTCTATGAGTTTGTCGACTTCTTTTTCGATAGCATCCATGATGTTGGGACGAAAGCGACGTTGTTGCTGCTTAACATGCTTAGCATTGGGAAGAAAGTTAAGTTGGTACATTGTAACTTACGGGTCTAAACCCGAAATGTCTTCATAGCTCCAAGCGAAGACATCGATGTATTTTTGAATGAGTTGTACCAGAGATTCCTTGTCATCTTTCGTCAGGCTTTTGCTAATGAAGATGGGTTTAGGGGAAGCCCCATCTCCTAGGTCGATTTGAACGACCTCGTCTTCGATGGGAGGTTTTCAATGTTCGAAGCGCCATTCCCATTGGGATCCTAGGCATTGAGCCCAGGGTTCTTCCTTGAAGAATTCGAGCGTCTAGACTTCCTTTCCACTGGAGGTTTGTATAGACCATATTGGTTGACAATATCCTTTTGAGGGCCTGGCCAATACTGGTTCGGAGTCCATGATCGAGAAATCAGAGGAGTGAGAGTGCATCATGACCTTCGGTTCTGAACTCTCCAAAGTTGTAGTGGGTGTAACATAACCGAACCCCCGGCGAGTACGATGGTAGTAATCTTGCGACTTTTTCTTGGCACGAAGTCGTAAAGGGAGGCGTCATCCTTTGTTATAGTTCAGACCCTTGCCACTGGTCAAGTCATAACCTATCTTCTGGATAAGGTGCCTAGCTTGAGTAGTATAATGGTAGAGTTCCATCTTGCCATTATCGAGTTGAGGTTCGGCGGGAGTGAGTCTTTGGGGATGTTCTACTCGACCGAAGATGATGGGTTCTTTGTCTTTTTTCCTTGGTGAAACCACAAAGTAAGCGTCTCGGGATGGGACAACTTAGTTTGCAAGATTAGTTGTTGTCACTTGTGTTTGTAGAATGTACAAAGCGTTATCTAAGAAATATATTACATTCCAGTATGAACAAGAGTAATTCAAAAATATCTTTATATTAATAAAATACGTAATTTTGTCTTGAGGGATTACATCACTGAGGGAAGGTGCCTCAACATTGGCACACATGTAATCCCCTAACTCTTCATCAGTAAGGACCGGAGCTTCCATAGGACAAGGTATGGGAGGTCTCCGCTTCAACTTAACTACCAGGGGAGCTGGTGCCAGATATTCTTGCGACCTCAAGAATGCTTTAGGGGCCTTTCGAGGCAGCTTGACCATAATAGGTTCCTGACTTGTTGTTGATGATGCCGGGGATGAAGGAGTAGGAGCCTTCCTCCGAAGCTTGATGACAAGAGGCAATAATGTTTGGGGAGGCTTCCCCTTCAGTCGAACTCTTAGCGGTTCTTTAACAACTGTTGCACTCTCAAATGCAGTCTCTGCCTCATCGTTCGCATCATTGGCATCGTCATCTTGGGGGACTAATTTATATAGATAAGCATAAGTGCAATTAAACAGGTCGATGTCAGCGAACTCGGTCTTGATAGTCTCATCGCTGGCCACATACTTTATGTATTGATGGAGGGTGGAGGGCACGATCATGTATTCATGTATCCATGGTCTACCCATCAACATGTTGTAGTTTATGTCAGCATCAATGACATAACAAGTCACATCTGTCTGGAGATCGCCTATCTGGCATTTCAGACGAATCTTGTCCAAGGGCTCGCTTTTTCCAGCATTGAAACCGCTGATTGTAGTATTCAACGCGGTCTACCTATGCATCGAAATCCCCAAGGTCTGAAGTAAACTCCTAGGGATTATGCTGAGGGAGGAACCATGGTCGATGTGGATGCGATCGACCTTGATGGCACCAATATACCCTGTACAGTACAGGGGTTTATTGTGCCGATTGTTCTTCAGCAATATGTCTTGCTTGGTGAAGGTTGCAGGATCAATTGAGCACCTCTAGAGGGGGGTGAATGGAGTCCGTGCATTCAGCGGAATAATAATCACCACTTAAAAATATTTATGGCAGTAATCAAACAAATATGAATTATGCAGTAAAAAGTAAATGCGTAAAGTAAATAGGTTGAGAAGAGCAAATGCAAACAACAAGGTTTATACTGGTTTCCCTCTGAGAGGAGTAGTCCAGTCGCGAGAACTCTTGCTCGCTATTAATCTACTATTTGAAATAGCAGTTACACTACGTACTTTAATCCGAATGGCACGTCGACTTCTTACAACCTCGTTCTTTTATCTGAAGGGCACGATGACTTCAACCAACTTATTCTTTTTATTCGAAGTCCACGAACAAACTTTAACACTGTCTGAAAAGCTTTTATACGTCGAGCTTGTACAACTCAAATACTCCTAATCGAAAACTACCGGCACTTAGAAGAATAGGAGTTGTCTTGAAAATATGAAGTTTAAAGATCTTTAAGTATATAGGAAGGCTTGAGAATAGATAGAGAAGATGAAGAATGAATGAGTGAATAGAAAATATGAAATTCTTCTCTATTTATATGATTTTCTAGGATAGAATTCGGGTAGAACTCGGTAGGGTTAATGTTCATAATTTTGAACGTTGCAGATCCAAAGGAGTAGGAATTTGCTGTTGACCAGGAGTAATTCTTGTAATGCCCCAGTCCCAAAATACTTAGGACTAAGTGCGTATCCATGCCAGCTACACACATACGAAGTATACTCCAATATATGGAAACCTTGTATGTATACATAAGCTGTGAATTACAGTAAACCATGATAACTAAATCTCATCCACCAAAATAAAAGAAGAATAATATAAATCATCTACGAACTTTTTCATTTATTCATGTAGTTGGGTGGAGACAAATCCACAACCAACCATTTAAATGAGAAGAAAATATACAAGAAAGGGATGGATAGAATAGCTAGACGTCCAAGAGAAATCCTCCTCAATAGAAAGGAAGAGACCACGATCTTGGCTAGAGCACCTGTGAAACATCATAAAAGAACACACCTATAGAGATCACCAGGTCCTCAGAGGGACGTAACAACATACATGAAGAACATGCCATATAACTGAATATATATAATATGTCAAATCATAAGTGAAGTAAAATGGTCCCAATTGTAACAAGATCTAATATCTCATCATCGAAACAGTGGACTACCCCTACAACCAAACAAGGATAAGGGGTAGCACACTATACCGCGATACGACATTGTCCCAAGCTACTAAAGAACGAGGGTGACTTGAAATCGACTAAGGTTTACCTAACCATTCTAATGTGTTTATGCAGTTAAGAACAAACCTTTTGTCGCATGATCTCTGGCTATAAATAGGATCTGTTATACTCCCCAATTGGGCACCAGTGACTTAAGCGCATAACTTTCAAAAATATCAGTGGCCAACCTGAGGGGATAAGCAAAACCGTATCTCCAACGGAGCTTTCGGGTTATAAGAGAATGTATAATAGAAGCCCATTTAACAAGGAAACGTTCTCCCTGCTCGATGCACCTATCTAAGTCGCATCCGCGATCATGTACCTCTACTAACAGCTAAGTCTCATAATATGCCTCTATTAGCAGTTAGACCTAACGCATGCGCACGGATGATCAGCCAACATGCAAGTACCTCTACATGCTACTCATCTCACATATCTCATGGTACAACTGTGTCAAGGTTTATGCAATACACTACAGATGGTAGTCCTTTAAATCTAGGTTTATATGCATAAAGACAAAAAAAGGCGAGTACTTGCATCATGTATCACAAAAAGCAAGCAAGTAAATCAACTGAAAGAACTGAAAAAAGACAAAAATATGCAATAACTACAGAAAATGCAACTAAATATAAGCAGTAAATATGGCAAAGTATCATGCCTGAGGTTGTGTGCAAAAGGGCGACGTCCAATAGCTCGAACCGTCAGAATAGTGAAGCGATGAAAGCCAAATCCCGTATACGTCCTCGGATGCTGAAATAAACATCGTGATCTTGTTTGGAATAAAAAATATGTCTATGAATCTCCTGTCCAAAAGTTGAATTCTGGAACAGGGGCAAAATTATAATTTCGGGTCAAAATGATGTCCGCCGTTGGACCCGTTTTGTACCCAAATATGTGCCAGTATCTATGGTCTCTAAAGTCGTCAAACTACATGTCTACGGGTCCGGTTTGCGAAGACAAACCCAACCGTGTGTCCAAAGTTGGATTCCGGTAGGCTGTGCACAATTTTGTCCGTTGGAGCGGGTCGCGAGCCCGCCAAACAGGCGTTCCGGTCAACCTTCTCAGAATCGGACCAAATTTGGCATACAGAACCAGAAAAATGATACGTTCCTGTTGGGACAAGTTTTGTCTCAATTTTACAAATGTGTACAAAGTAATTAAAAAATTTACAAAAAGCCCGATATGGTGAATTTCGACGGATACGTATCAAATTCGTCGTGCACACGCAACCAATTTGAATTCCGTCAAAGCCTATACGTCCGCGAAGTCGATACACACCTTTTGATGCTTTCATTTCACGACCACATCGCCCGGTTTGTCGGGGCGCATGCCGTTTCGGTGAGTTTTTTAAAATTTATATAGTTTTAAAAACAATTTTTCGTTGAACTTTGGAATCAATTTTCTCGACGATCAGTCGACAAAATTCCAATCTAACAGAAGGGTTGTAAAACCCTATAAGTTGTCTAGGACTGTTTGAAATTTGTTTTCAAAAATTCCTAATATTTGGTTTAGAAATTCCTTTCAAAATATAGAGGGTTGGGGGTGGCTTAATGTTCTCTTTTTGGATGGGTTTGCTCGACTTTGTGTCAATTTTTTTAAAGGTTACAGACTAGTATCTCAAAATCTATTTGGATGGGATTGAAGCCAATCATATGAGCTACGCATAGGATAAATTAGATCAATATTTGATCGAGTACGCAAGGAGAGAATTGTTAGCGAAAAAGCATGCCTGGCTGCGGTCTTGGGAACAGGTTCTCCCTGTCCCATGTTTGGTCGTACCGTGCTGGGGCCACGGCGACGTTGCGGTGGCCGCCGCCGACGTGCTGGCGACAGGGAGGGTCGCGAGTAGGCTGGGGGCACTAGGCTAAGAAGGGGGTGCGCGCGGTTAGGGTTTTGGCCCTCTCATGCGATCTCGCTCTCATCTGTTTATATATAACGATCGCTATATAAGAGTCGGCTTTAGCATTAAGGAAAGGAGGGGGGTTCGCTCGGGTTGGAGTAAAGGGGGATCGGGCTTGTACGACTACTGTTCCTTCGGAATAGTAGTTGTATAGTTTCTATTATTTTTCTTATTTTTCTTTTATTTTGTTATACTATTATACATTTATATATAAACCTAAAAAAACTAAAAATCCAAATAACTTTTTGTAAAACAGTATAATTTTTTTTTACAAAATGTTTCTAAATTTTCAATAACCCATTTGAACCATTTAACCCACAAGCTAAATCATAATGCAGCAATTACCTAGATTAGCAAAATCTTTTATTAAATTCAAAATATTTCTAGTGATAAGAAAATGTTGTAAAGTTAAAATATAAAAATAGTAAAGAAAATTTGCCAATCCTTACCAAAATAACAAAATTGTGAACTCTTTTGTATGTAAGCTTGATCTATATATGTAGGCAATGTAGCATTTAACTTGCTACCACAATACTATCAAGATCAAAGTAAAATAGAATAAAAATATATTAAGTAAAAATAATAATCTAAAAATTTGGGTGTTTACATCCTACCCAACTTATAGAAATTTTGTCCTCGAAATTAAAAATAATCTTAATATAAAAATGTAAAAATAATAGGATTTAATACAGGGGTAGGTATGTCAAGTCATAGCTCGGTTTCTGAAATGAGGAAGGAGGTGGTTACCATATGACTTCAATTCGACTCCATATTCTATACGATGGGGTATTCTCAATTCAAGACTCTACCCAAACTATAGAAGTTGACTAACCGTATAATCGCTATTACAAGAATTCTGGAAGGGATAGTGTAAACCCCCTAGTTTTCTACTATGATTTTTTAAAATAAATTTGGTATTAATTTCTTACTTTGTATTTTGTACGTCACATAGTCGTATTGTACGTTACGTACGAATTTGTCGTATTGAACGTTGCGTATGAGTTCGCATTTTCGTATGTCTCGTCGAGTGCGAATATGTGCGAGGTACATATTTTTGTAAAACATTTTTATTATAGAATCGTAGTTTTTTAAAATAATAAATATTTTAATTGTTTATAGTTGTAAAATGCGTCATATTTGAATTTCTAAACATTACTTTACATCATGGAAGGTTATATAAATGGTAAATTTGAAGACAAGGTTTTATGCAAATATTTATTTCATATGAGGTACGAAAATTTAAATTTATAAATATAATTATATTTTCAAAATTTATTTAATATTAATATTTTGTTATTCGAAAAAGTATTTGAAAATATTGTTTTGGTTTAAATTGAATTAAATATAATGAAATATATTTGAAAAGATTATTTTTATTGACTTACATTTGAATAAGTTTTAAATCAAAGATGGTTTTAAACGATTTTAAATGGATTTGAATTTAATCATGAAATTATCACTTGGGGTTTTATCTAATTTTTGTCCTTATCCTAATGGGAGTCCCACCTCCTATAAAAGGAGAGGTACTTGCCCTCTTTTTTCATAAATTTCCACACCATAATCACATCGTGCATCGTGTCTGTGACAACCAAATCTTATTCCAGCTATTTACATTCATCCATCTCGTGTCGGGACACACACCCGACACGACCACCCGATGCCGTCGAACAATCCTAACCCTACCCACATCCATCGCCATCACCGACCCCCGCCTGGCTACCACGGTCGACCTAGCAACGGCGCCATCCCAACCACCCGCCAAAGCCCGTATATCCTCAACACAACCACCACCACTTCTTCCAGCCTCGCCATTACCGGCGAACCCACCTTCATCATCACCATCACCTCCACCATTACCTTCCAACGACCAGAGACTCTGGCCAAAACACAGACCCGTCTACGTCAACAACAACATCATCACCACCACTACCCGAAAACTCCATCTCCCTAACCACCACGGACATCCGACACTGCGACAAAACACCAGAAGGCAAACATGAAGGAAAGTAAAACCCCAAAACCACCCTTACCTCCAGTCGTCGGTGCCGCTACCACCGCGACATCCCGGCATCGCCGTGACTGCCTCTCCGCGAATATCAGCCGTCGCGCCCCCATATTCCCTGCTCCAGTCGGATCGACCGCGTGTCACCAGTGCCGACAGCATCCGGGTGAGCCCCTCCGCTTCTGCGTCGGACGCCGCGTTTCGATGACCAACCGTCTGTCTCCCTCGTGCACGGAGATCTCGCCGCCGACAGCAGCGGCTCATGAGCCCGCGGATCCCGGCCTCCCCCAGCACCGGACGGAGATGCGATCTCACCGCCGCGCTTCTCCGCCGAACTCGAGGTGAGCCCTTCTCCTTCCTCCCCTCCTTTTTCCTTACTTAAACCCTCTCCCTCTCTGTTGCCTTCCCTAATTCCTTTCTCTTTTTTTTCTTTTTTTTGTGTAAAGGACTTTATGAATAACAGCAGAATAGCTGCTAATGTAATTACTATAGAATTTGTCTTCTTCCTTTTTCTAAAAATATATATATATATAATAAGACATTTTGACTAATACTATATTTGACAAATACATGATACTTTATGTACTATCTATATTGTTATGATTTATTGATACTATTTTGATACTATTTTTAAGTACGCGATGACAAAAATGTATATATATATATATATATATATATATATATATATATATATATATATATATATATATATATATATATATATATATATATATATATATACGGAGATATATATTTTAATTAGTCAAATAGAATTGATACTTTTAAAACATAATATCTCTAAGATACTATATAAGCTATTAGGGCTAGCCTATCTATGCAATTTAAAAACTAAATTTCAAAACGTAAATTATAGTATTATTCATGATATTTTATAGCTTTTGGCTTACGACTATTATTTTGACATAAATAGGTTTTTCCCTTAAAATGAGTTTTTATGTGTTTTCAAATGATAGCTATAAATTATTTTCATATTTTTGTATTATTAAAAATGGTGCAATACTTTTCCGTAAATGCTCACTATATGTCAACCTTACTCGAGACTAAATCCGAATTCCTATTTTTCATACGACTTCAGACCTCTACATGTCGACCCCGGCCATTGGACAGAACAGGACTTGTTGGATAATTACACCACACCAGACGTAACACCAGGCAAGATACCTTGCCATCTTTACTGCATACATTTAGTTGCATTTTATTTCAGTTATTGTAAATATATTTCTCGTTTGTTATTTTCTTATTGCATGTGGACTTAGAGTTAAGGGACTACCGTCAACTTAGTGTATCTCATTAACTTGTCACGATTTTATCATGAGATGTGTGTGAGCTGTGAGTAACATATAGAGGTCACTTGCGTGTTGGCTGATCTCCCGTGCGCATGCGTAGGAATAACTGTCAATATATGCATGTTAGAAGACTTAACAGTTATTAGGTATAAAACGGTATTGTGGAAGTGACACGTGTTGGTGTGTCGTGGTTACGATGCATGTATAATATCATTGGGGGGAGGGGACAGCTACTAGCGTAGGGGCTACATTTACTTTTTACACACATTTGTGGGCCGATAGTGACTCTTATGAGTGCTACCTTCTATACAGGGCCGATAGCGACTCAGATGAGCGCTACTTATTGCCCATAGCCGATAGTGACTCGAATGAGAGCTACCTATTGCCACTATTTATTTACTCTGCTGATCCTACAACCCCTGCGTAGAACGTTGTCCTCAAAGTGTATCACTTAGATGGTTAGGGACCCTGTTGTGTTGTAGTTTATAGTGTTTACATTTACAGTTATAATGGCATGTTCTTCCTGTATCTTGTTACGTCCCTCTAAGGACCTGGTGATCTCTCCAGGTGTGTGTTCGTGATTCCTTGTAGGTGCTCTAGCTAAGGCCATGACTTGCGCTCTATTTTGTCGTGATGATTGCTCTTGGACTCGTCATTTGCTTCGCTCGACTAAATCAGTTACTTGTATATTCCTTGCTTATTTAAACTTGTTGGTAGTGGATATGTCTCCGCCAAACGTTTTGTACAAATGACTATTTGATTATATCATTAAAACTTCATATTTGTGGATGAGATTTAGTTTGAGCATGGCTTTCTACATTTTACAGCTTATGTATACGTACGAGCCTTTCATTTACTCATATGTATACCGCTGGCATGATACGTAAATAGTTCCAAGTACTTTGGGACTGGGGTATTACAGACAGTTTCTAAGAAGAGGCATGTGGATATTGGACACTTATGCCCGTACTCACGAATTCTAAGTAAGCCTTGATATGGTAATGGCATTCTTGGTCAATATCTAATAAAAGAAAGTTACTACAACCTAACATTGCCACTCTAGGGTCATGCTTCTGACAAGCTGGTAGAGACCTCTGGTTTGAATATACCAAGGTTTGTCGGTTCAGGAGGATTTCTTTCTTCGTCTAACATGGGAAACTAAGATGTGGGTTTGAAAAACTTAGGAAATGAAGAATTTATGTTAAAGTGTTAAGAATCTATAAAAAGTGCGAAAGATCTTACTATATTTCATGCTTAGGTAAGTGTTCGGAATCCCTAAGTAATAATGACTAGTGTGTGCAGGATCGATGTTTGGTGTTGTATAGGAGGGATATTCTTGCCTGCACGGAATACATATATCAAAGGTGTGACGCGTCCTGCATGGATCATGGGCATTCAGTTTGGTCGAGGAGACGAGTTGATATTTGTATGGTTTAAAATCAATTAGGATAAAAATATGTATCTATGGTTTATTCTAAGAAAATTAATTATGTCCTGCATGTGGTGTATTTGAAATAGATTATAAGATGGTACATTTGTATAGGACATGTATGTCATGTGTGTAGAGTCATTAGTCTAGTTTATGAGTGTGAAGTTTGTTGGATGGGAATGGCTAGTGTTGTTCTCCCAGTATGAAAGTCACGGTAGATGTATCAAAATGATACGGAGAGGTGGGGACATTATGAACTACTGTTTTATTAGTTTACTTGGAACCAATCTTTGATTAATTAAATCTTGGAATTTAATCTATATTGCTGGACAAGATCTCTACTGTTTTATTAGTTTACTTGGAACCAATATTTGATTAATTAAATCTTGGAATTTAATCTATATTGCAGGACAAGATCTCTAAAATCAAGCTAAACCATTTCTACTAGGTGAGGGTAGTCTAGAATAAGTTTCCACTCGAGTGGTTGAGCTAATTGTTAGTTGAATGGGTTACTAGGTTCCTTAAGCCAAAAATATGCCTTCTGTGACATTTGTGTTTAAGTAGCACATAGGGACTCCATTGGGTGGCACACTAGTGGCATGTGCGTAGTGGGCTTCGAGTAGATCACAACCATATACTGGGTCAAAAGATTTGAGCCGAGGTTGGATCTCTAACTAAAATCAGAAAGGACAATGGTATTATGGTAGGGTTTACAGCAAGCCCTTTATGACTCGAAAGTCGCATCATAAAAATAGCGTACAAAGGAACGTATTTTAGTGGGACATGATATGTGTACATGAAAGTGGTCGTCTATGTCTTGTATGTGAAATTTGTTGAAAGGTAATAGCTGGTCTCGTGCTCTGAATATAAATGTCACGGTCGGGGACACCAAAATGATCGAAATGGAAAGTGGGAGTTCATGGGGCACTAATTTATTATCCTAATGAACCAAATTTAATCAATTGGTAATCCCAGTGATCCTAAAATTTAGAAGTCTTACAATCTATATACTTCAGGAATTCTTTTCTTGATATTGTACTACGACACGATTCTATGGTTAATGAAGTTAGAGAAAATTCAAGTCGAAATATTGTATCTCGACCTTTAATTATAGAAGAACACTATACGATGTAATAGGAAACATGATGCGGTAGATATGAATAAATTGGAATGTAGTTCTCCGATTTCGAATAAATAGAACGATTGTGTACATATAGCTATCATGGCCAGATGTGGTATGGAAAAAAAAGGGAACATTATGGGTATATCTTTCCTCAAATAGGAGCATTTGTTTTTTTTCAGTAGTAAAAGCGAAAACCATAAAGAGTTTAAGGGAAGGGAATCAATGCGGATACGGGGTTCCAAGGGCGATTGAATAATTCAAACATAGTTGTCAAGGCAGTTATAGATGAGTTCATAGAGACTCCTATATCTCAATCGACGTGGGATATTCATATGAAGAGCGAACCAAGTGCACTAAGATTGATCAGACCATAATACACAGATTCTAATTAGACAATATGTTAGCGGGCGTCCCCAATTAACACATGTCCTGAACAAGCTCGATCAAGAATAAGCTTGCAAAAACTAGGCTATAATTGCGACATTAGTCAAGATAGTAAAATATAAGTACGCGAGAGTTATGATTGAAAGAAAACACAAGTAGTTCAAGTTCATCAAACTCTAAGACTCGTCCGATGTTCGTGCCTCTTACAGTTGTCCTACTATTTTCTTATCTAAGGCCTTGGTTTGAACTAATGGGGCATGGATCTTAAGCTCTATGGTCTAAGTAATCTTTTGAGTACTCTCTCTAAAGGGTTGTAAAGATACGGTGAATGATGGGTCATGGGGCATTCTACCCAACTTATAAAAGTTCAACCAGTAGGGTGATTGAGCAATATAATGCTTACAACTAGTATGAGTCATCTTTCTAACCTCTCTATCAAGCACGAAGGAAATGATAAGATTTACAGTGGAAAGGATTCAAGCATAAGAAAATCAAGGTAGTCAGACGAGAGTTTGAAGTTGGAATCAAGGGAGAGATCAAGTATGTGGATGAGATTCCAAGATTCTAATCATATATGCAGGCTCACATCGATTAAGTGACGTAACCGAAGTGATAAACTCGACCTTCATGGGCCACCACAAAAATATGTAACGCCCAGTCCCAAAATACTTTGGACTAAGTACGTATCCATGCCAGCTGCACACATACGAAGTATACTCCAATATATGGAAACCTCATATGTATACATAAGCTGTGAAATACAGTAAACCATGATAACTAAATCTCATCCACCAAAGTAAAAGAAGAATAATATAAATCAACTATAAACTTTGTCATTTATCATGTAGTTGGGCGGAGATAATTCTGCTACCAATAATTTAAATGAGAAGAAAATATACAAGGAAGGGATGGATAGAATATCTAGACGCCGAGAGCAACCCTCCTCAATAGAATGGAAGAGACCACGATCTTTGCTAGAGCACCTGCGAAACACCATAAAAGTACACACCTGCAGAGATCACCAGGTCCTCAGAGGGACGTAACATGATACATGAAGAACATGCCACATAACTAAATATATAATATGTCAAATCACAAGTGAAATAAAATGGTCCCAATCGTAATAAGATCCAATATCTCATCATCGAAATAGTGGACTACACCTACAACCAAACAATGACAACGGGTAGCACAATATACCGTGATGCGATATTGTCCCAAGCTACTAAAGAACGGGGGTGACATGATATTGACTAAGGTTTACCTAACCATTCTAATGTGTTAATGCAGTTAAGAACAAACCTTTCGTCACATGAGCCCTGGCTGTAAATAGGATCTGGTATAGTTCCCAATTGGGCACTAGTGACCTAAGCGGATAACGTTCAAAAATGTCAGTGGCCAACCTGAGGGGGTAAGCATACCCGTATCTCCAGCGGAGCCTCCGGGTTACAAGGGAATGTGTAATAGAAGCCCATACGACAAGGAAATGTTCTTCCCACCCGATGCACCTATCTAAGTTGCATCTGCAATCATGTACCTCTACAGACTGCTAAGTCTCCTAACATGCCTCTATTAGCAGTTACACCTAACGCATGCGCACGGGTGATCAGCCAACACACAAGTACCTCTACATGCTACTCATCTCACACATTTCTCATGGTACAACTGTGTCAACGTTTATGCAATACACTACAGATGGTAGTCCTTTAACTCTAGGTATATATGAATAAAGACAAGAAGAAAATAAGGCGAGTACTTGCATAATGTATCACGAAAAGCAAGCAAGTAAATCAAATGAATGAACTAGAAATAAACAGACAAAAATATACAATAACTACAGAAAATGCAACTAAATATACGCAGTAAATATGGCAAGGTATCTTGCGTGAGGTTGTGTGCAAAAGGGCGACGTCCAATAGCTCGAACCGTTAGAATAGTAAAGCGATGAAAGACAAATCCTGTATACGTCCTCGGATGCTGAAATAAACACCACGAACATGTTTGAAATAAAAAATATGTCTAGGAAATGCCTGTCCAAAAGTCCAATTCTAGAACAGGGGAAAAATCATAATTTTGGGTCAAAACGATGTCCGTCGTTGGACCCGTTTTGCATCAAAATACGTGCCAGTATCTGTAGTATCTAAAGTCATCAAACTACATGTCTATGGGTCCATTTTGAGGAGACGAACACAATCGTGTGTCCAAAGTTGGATTCCGGTAGGCTGTGCACAATTTCGTCCGTTGGAGCGGGTCACGGGCCCGCCAAATAGCCGTTCTGGTAGACCTTCTCAGAATTGGACCAAACTTGGCATATATGACCAGAAAAATGATACGGGCCTGTTGGCGCAAGTTTCGTCTCGATTTGACGAACATGCACAAAGTAATTAGAAAATTTGTAAAAAGGTCGATACGGTGAATTTAGACGTATACGCATCAAATTCGTCGCGCACACGCAACTAATTTGAATTTCCTCAATGCCCACACGTCCGTGAAGTCGATACACACCTTTCGATGCTTTCGGTTCATGACCACGTCGTACGGTTTTTCGGGGTGTACGCTGTATCAGCGAGTTTTTCTAAAATTTATATAGTTTTAAAAACTGTTTTTCATTTAACTTTGGAATCAATTTTCTCAACGATCAGTCGACGAAATTCCAATCTACCAGAACTGTTGTAAAGCCCTAAATGTTGTCTAGGATTGTTTGAAATTAGTTTTAAAAAATTCCTAATATTTGGTTCAGAAATTCCTTTTAAAATAGAGGGTTGGGGTGGCTTAATGTTCTCTTTTTGGATGGATTTGCTCGACTTTGTGTTGATTTTTTCAAGGATTACAGAATAGTATCTGAAAATCTATTTGGATGGGATTAAAGCCAATTATATGAGCTACGCATAGGACAAATCAGATCAACATTTGATCTAGTACGCAATGAGAGAATTGCTAGCAAAAAGCATACCTGGCTGGGGTCTTGGAAACAGGGTCTCCCCTGTCTCGGGTTTGGTCCGACAATGCTGGGGCCACGGCGGCGCTGCGGTGGCTGCCGCCGGCACACTGGCAACAGGGAGGGTCCTGAGTAGGCTGGGGGGCGCTGGGCTGAGATGGGGGTACGCGCGATTAGGGTTTTGGCCCTCATACGATCTCGCTCTCATCTGTTTATATATAGTGATTGCTATATAAGAGTCGGCTTTAGCATTAAGAAATGGAGGGGGGTTCGCTCGGGTTGGAGTAAAGGGGGATCGGGCCTGTACGACTACTGTTCATTAGGAACAGTAGTTGTATAGTTTCTTTTCTTTTTCTTAATTTTTTTATATTGTTATACATTTATATATAAACCTATACATATATAATAAAAATACAAATATATTTTTGTAAAACTGTATAATTTTTTTTTACAAAATGTGCCTAAATTTTTAAAAACCCATTTGAACCATTTAACCGACAAGCTAAATCATGATGCGGTAATTACCTAGATTAGCAAAATCTTTTGTTAAATTCAAAATATTTCTAGTGATAATAAAATGTTGTAAATTTAAAATATAAAAATAGTAAAGAAAATTGGCCAACCCTTACCAAAATAACACAATCCTTTGTCAACTCTTTAGTATGTAAGCTTGATCTATATATGTAGGTAATGTAGCATTTAACTTGCTATCACAATGCTAACAAGATCAAAGTAAAATACAATAAAAATATATTAAGGAAAAAATAATCTAAAAGTTTGGGGGTTTACAATGCTGGTGGACCAAGTTCGGTCCAAGTTCGGCTAAGGAGTTTTCAGGTTAGTTTTGGTTGAGCAGGGATTTTGGATGAGCAAGGGTTTAGGATTTGGTTTAGGTCAAAAGGGTTTGTGTGAGTGGTCTACGAAATTGCCAGTGATACGGAATAATAAAGTTTATAGACTAAATAAATAGAAAAATACAAAATAAATTGGAAAAATCAATAGCCCTTTTGATGACGTCTTTGAGCTGACTTGAAGACGCCATTTTTTTTCTTGACGGTAGTCGTCCAAAGATAAACAGATCTAGAAATCTTCTGATTTAACACCGTCTTTGACTCGTCATCAATTCTTTATCGCATATGTCCAGGTTTGATCATGCTTATTGCATGTCTACAAGTACATGTAGACGAATAAAGTAGTATTATAGTATGATAATAAGATAACATTTAGTGAGCAATAGGACAATGCTAAGTTTAAGTAGAAATATGATAGTAAATATATAAATATTACTGACATCATTATGTTAAACTTTACTGATTAGCCATATTAAAAAATATGATATAATCATTGGGCCAACAAAGGTGATGTTAGTGACCATCTCAACCAAGTTATGACAATACGGGCAAGCGACATGATCCTCCTTGAGTGGTTCAACCTGGGTGAGGAACGAGTCAACATTCTGTAATGCCTCGCTGAGGGCATCCCGAGTATCTTTAGAGAGACGGAGGAGCTCGAAGAGTGACAGCTGGGCTGGCGTATTGGCAAGTTGTGCCAATATGTCAAAGTTGTAGGGTTTGATCGGCGCCACCGTAGAGTCTTTTCTTAGTGGTTTGTCAAAGCTAACCTCCTTCTGCTTCTGCTTGTCTGCTGCAGGAGGTTGAGACGGAACTTTTTTCGGAGTATCAGGTGCGACGACAGCAGCAGGGAGAGGTGCTTTCTCTTCCAAAGCTTGGTTGTCATCTCACTGTTGAGCCGAGCGAGTGGTAACCTGGGCATCATCGGTCACGACAAAAACTGTATGACACGATTTGGTTTTCTTCCCCTTGATTGAGCGTGCGGTGGGCAGCATCATGTCTAGGGCGAGATCATGATGGACCCACACAATTTTTCCTTGTGGCGTTGTCAGCGGGATGAGGCCCTGAGCATTGTCACAGGCCGATGGAAGGTTGACGACTTCTATCATTATCTTGGAGATTGGGACGACACTGTCTTGGGCTTCCATCTTTGGGAAGCTGTCGAATTAGAGGGTTACCATGTTGGCGGTGATCGTTTTGTCCTCGTAGTCAAGCGAGAGGACCTTGGCATCGATGAGCCATTGCACCTATTTCTTTAACATGTAGCAATCACGTGTTGAGTGGTGGACGTACTGATGATAATGATAGTACTTTCGATTGTCTACACTTTCTACTTCGTCAGGACACTTGGGAGGTTGGAGATACAACTTGTCGCCTTTCATTAGTACGTTGAAAAGCTCTAGTACATCTTCATCATTGAAGGAATAGTTTTTCTTTGGTTTCGGCGCTTCTGCCGACTTCTAGTTCACGGACGCTGAACCATTGGATATGGTGATAGTTATGAATTGTCTGCCATTCCCATCTTTGTTGGTAGAGTTATTGCTGGAAGAGCATTTTCCTTTGTCTTCGAGTGTGGGGAAGCTCAGTCCCAACAATTGTCCGTCCTGGATTTTCCTTTCTGCCATGTCTGCATCAAAAATGAAAGGCGTCCATTCTGTGCATGGAGCATTCTGCTAGAGTTTGATCACAAGAAGCATATTCTTGCGGCACGAGTCCATAAGCATAGGTTCGGGGACACCCAGTGGTTGCCTCAGGGCCGCATGGCAGAAGCGCTCGATGTAAATACGTACAGGCTACTTTTTCTTCTGGATAATATCCATGAGAGTGAACATTGTCATGTCCATTCCTCCTTTGTAGAAGCGAGAGAGGAAGAGATGCTTCAGATTGTCAAATGACGAGATGCAGTTGTCGAGAAGACTGCAAAACCACTTATATGCTACTCTCTGCAATGCCCTAATGAACATATTTTTGAGCAAGGCGTCGTCCTTCGATAAATGCCCTGTTACAGAGGCGAAGTACCTCAGATATCGACGGGGAGACTCTTTCACCTCTAATTGTGCAAGTGTCTATGGTTTGTACTTTAGAGGGTACACCACATTGTCCTACTCACGGGGATATAGTTGTCGAATCCCCAACTCTCGAAGTGACTCATGCTTGTCCCGGACGTCGAAATGAGCATACAACTCCCGAGAGCCTGTTGCCTGTCATTTGACATTATGGATCCGGACATTGGCGGAATAGATTACCGCGGTAGTGCTTGGTTTACAACCGGAGGTGGCATATGGGGAGGGGCAATGGACTCCCCATTTGTTTTCGGGTATTGACTTGCTGGAGTAGAAGGGTCTAACGTCAACATGTCCTTGATCTCCAGAACTACTGAAGTCAAGACTTGCATGGTCTCATTTAATGTGTTTAGGGCCGTCTCAAGGGCATCTATACATTATTGATAGTTGGAGTCCTTGTTGCTTCCCGTGTTATCCCCTTCTTCCATATAAATGGTCATCAGATGGAGGAAAATTGAGGGCACCGTGGATCTTTTGCTCTCCGGTTCAGACCCTGGAGTTCCGCTTTCCTGAGGGTAGACGGGTAGGTTACAATCCTCCTCTAATTTGAAGTAGTTGCGACCCCCAGCTTGTTTGTAGCTTAGGCCCACATAGATATCTGTATCTGTTCCATACAAACCCTCTTCTGGCTGGAATGAGGAATTGTCATTGTATATCGAGTTTTGACTACCCCCAGCCAGTATTGGGGTCGAAGCGACAGTCCCTTGTGACGACGGTTTGGTCTTGGCTCGGGTGTGATAGAACACACCCGTACTGGACACTGCCAGCTTACTGTCCCTAGGTTGGCACTTGGATTTTTTGGCCAACATGAGAGGGTTCTTGGAGAGCTTCTTGAGAGACGACGAACCTCGTGCTATATTGCATGAAGCAACCAAGAGTTCATCTCCTTCTTCGATCGGCAATATCTTGCCGAGTCTCTGATGGAAAAGCTCTGCCGGTCGCAATCATTGAAAAATAGACTGCCTACTTAATGGCGATGCGGCTGTTTGGTAGCACCAGTTGTTGTTGGAGATGTTAGCACAAGTTTGCCCTGAGACGGGCAGATTATATATAACAGAGTCTTCTCTCGTCTTGTGCTTGTGAGAAATAATATCGCGCAAGCCAGAGGCTCCCACATCTATTCTCACTTCATGCGTGCAGGTACACTGTGTAGAGGCTAAAAGTTAAGCTATGCTACTCACCCAGAAGTCATCTCATCAAAATGTATCATATCAATAGGTTGCGCCATACCAGGTTGTGCCTACATCAATTTGCGCTACATCAGGTTGCGACCATCTCAGGTTGCTCGAACCTCAGGTTGTGCGAGAGGCACGTGGCAGTCCCCTAGAAAAACTATAACAGAATCATCATTGCCTGATAACTGACGCAACCAAGCCTATAATGTTATCTTGGTAGAAAATCAAGTCAACAATGAATACCTAGAATCAAATTCAACGATAAACAAGGAAGTAGACAAAAAATGACGGAATTGAATTTCGAGATAGTTTATAATGAGATTCTCAAGGGCCATCCGAGGAATCTTCTCAAGTAGTCCTAAATGTGATTGAGTACTCTCTCAACTAAAGTCTATTCCTTATCTCTTACTGCAGGCGTACAGCAGTATAATTAATCGTCGTACTACCACGACTTCGTACTAATGCGAATCTCGACCTGTATGGGCCACCACTAAAAATGTGTCACAACCCGTACCCAGTGTAGAGGCACGAGAAGTGGGTGCGTCTTACCTACGCCGCAGTGTCGGCGGTAGAACGTTGTTCTAGGTCATTATCTAATCAACAACTCACACAATTATATAATGTACCTGTCACAACCTCAATCCCAAATGGAGGACAAGTATAAGATATGATAATACTCAATCACAATCTAAGCATGATAAGATAACACAGGAGTCTAACAACTATATAAAACTTAAAACAACAACAACCTAAATAAACTCCCAAAATAACAACATCTCAACAATCTCATGCCACCACTTATTACAAAATAAGTTCTAAAAGAGAAACTAAACCATAAACTAGTAATCTACTCCAAGCTCTACTGGTCCTCTAGGCTAGCGGTGAATCTCCATGTTATCTGTAATATTTTCAACAGGTCCAGTCAGGACAGGAACGAGCACAATACATCTCATGCAGCTCATATCATGACAGGAAATGTAAGCATGCTATAGAGTAAGATACATGAAATGCTGAAGAATATACATGAAGTAAAAGAGATGACTGTAAGGAAATATCTACTATAAGTAAAAAACTAACTGTGGCTAGTGATGTAGAGTACAAGATAGACATATGAACGGCTTAAATTTGTACATGATTATTCTAAGAGTTTGTACATGATTACACTACTTTGGAATTGTTCACATGACCATTTATACTCCCCCGAACCCCAATCAATACACAAGGATCCAGACAAGTTATGTTATTGTACATGATTTCATATGGGGGCCCATAAATGGGTGCACATGAAGTATACATGAGGGGCTCTGTGAACATGAGAGTACATGAATCACAAGAGTGCACATGAATGGTAAAATCATCGGAGTACATGATGAAAGTGAAACGCACATGACATGACGTAACCCGATGCTCCCAAGGGGGATAATATCTCATGAAGGGATCCATATAGTACCAATCCATGTTAACAACATGACAGCATCAAGTAAAGTAACCTAGAGCATAAATATAAATTCTATCAAGTATGAAACGGTCAGAGAATGTACTCGTCTGATACTCTGAACAGCTGATATGAAAAGATTGCCAACTGGAGTCACAGAGTCCTAGTTAGAGCAACACAGGTTATAAAGAGTTCAATTTATATGGTAATGAAAATTATAATGCAATCTACATGAGTCTAAGTCAATCTAGGTTAAAGTTAACTCTTGGTCAACTCTGGTCAACTATAAAGTCAAACTAGGTCAACTCAAGTCAACTATTGTCAAACTAGCTAGGGTTGGGTCAACTAGTCTAGGTTAGTCAATTCTAGGTCTAAATAAACTAAGTCTATGCAAATCAAGTATCCAAGATAGCTACTAACTCATAGCCTAAGTCACTTGCTAAACCAAGCACAAAACTAAACTATAATCTAACAAGGCACACAAACTTAGTCATATAATGTGTATATATTATTCACATTCATATATTCATATACATAGATATATATATAGCAAAGCTATATATATAGGCACATACATATATATAAAGAGAAGGAGAGGTAAAAGAGTAAGTGAGTATGTGTGTGTGTGTTTGGCATGTGTGTGAAAGGATATGTGTTAATGTTCTCAGATTTAGTGATAGGTAGGTGTATGTGACAAAGGATACATAGTGTCAAAGGGTGTATGAATGCATGTGTGTAAAAGGTTATAAGTTAACTCAGTTTATAGAAATGCATACATACATACTTACATTGCATACATGCATACATACATATCATGTATACATACATACATTGCATACATGTCTACATATATATCATATATGCATACTTTCATTCATTCATGCACCTATACATACATACATAGATGCATACATACAAATCATGTATACATACATACATTGCATACATGCCTATATGCATATCATATATGCATAATTGCATTCATTCATGCTCCTATACATATATACATAGAAGCATACATACATATTTGAATACATTATATACTTGTATATATTATATTCATATATGCATACTCTACATTATATTACATTCATTCCTGCATACATGCATACATATAATATATGCATACAAACTCATATATTTAACTCAAAATATATGTAAATACATATATTACATTACCTTAACACACACACACACACACACACACATATATTTCACATATATATATATATATATATATATATATATATATATATATATATATATATATATATATATATATATATATTTTTACATTACCTTAACACACACACACACACACACACACACACACACACACACATATATATATATATATATATATATAAAATAAAAAAAAATAAAATATATATATATATATATATATATATATATATATATATATATATATATATATATATATCATTCATTCATATCCCATATACATGCATACTTTAGTTCATGCATTATATCCATTCAAATATCATTAAGTTGCATACATATACTTATTTTTGTTACATACATGTCATTCATGCATATTACATACTTACATGCATCTATACATTATATATATTATATACAACATGTAAAAATAGAAGAGGAAAAAAGGGAGAAAAACTGAAATGGAAGGAGAAGGGAAGGAAAAATGTAAGAAAAAAGAAAAAAATGGTGGACATATACATGCTTGCATCATATATTCTACATTACCATACATGCTATCATTATATATTGCATTATATTATGTATACATTATGCATTCATATACATATCATTACATTTATATCTTGCATTCATATCTAGCATTCATTATATACTTACATGCATACATTGTATATCATTCTTTCATTCATGTATTTATGCATTGCTTACATACATTACATTGATTGCATTCCTACATGCTTTCATTCAGCCATATATATACATTAGTGTAAAGAGGATACATATCATATATATATCATTTCATTCATCTGATATATCGTGCATTACATACTATACATTCATTTAATATCCATACTACATAGGCTCATAGGTTACACAAAATGCCTATGTCGTATAGTCACTCTTCTACTTAAAACCAATACTATACCAATTGGGCCTTCACTATAGTGCCCCGTCCCTACATCGTGCCCCGTTGTTCGTCCACGGGGTGCGCGAGAAAGGAACACTGTCGCTATCGACTCGGTCGGGACCGATAGGTCGGGATCGATCGAATCGATCGAACGGGAACGGTTGAATTAAGATCCATTCCCCGTTATGGAATGGCCTCTTCGGAACCAAGTCCCATATTCAGCGGGCTGCGCCTCAAGGATTGACTCTGCGGCTGAGTCGGAAGAGACCTCCCGTTGCTCTGCTTTTCACGCCGCTTGCGTTGGTTTTGGCTTTGTTTTCTGAATGCGTTTTCGTGAATGTTTTCGATGGTTTTCATGGCTTACATTTCGAACTTCGCATTCTTATCGAAATTCCTTGAATAACACAGTGTTCTAATCGGTTGTTTGTGCGATTTCAGGTGATCGCGTAGGCAACGTCTAGCGCGGCCAACCAGTCTCTCGCCTTAAGTAAAAAAAAACTCAAGGTGAGTGGCTGACCCCCTTCGTCTCGACCCTCTATTTCAAATGAGAACTCAGGTAATGTTACTAAAATTGAATGATTCGCTTACAGAATACAAGTCTTGTATGTTAGAAGTGAAAAAGAAATGTGTTGTGTTGAAAAGAGATAGAATTAATTCAGGCATGCAAAACGACCAAGTAAATGAATTGATCACATAACAAGCCCCAACGGTATCCTAAAATACACCATGTTAACCTATCATGGACTTGGACAACTTGTCGACAAGGGGAATGGTTTCTTCTAGCGGCAACCCGGGGCCACGGGACCGACTCGGCCTAGGAAGAAACTGGTTGTAGCCGAGCTGGGTAATAGGCAATCGGTAAGACGGGGACTTGCATCGGGGCTCGCTACTTGCGTTGTAAGGGTCCCGTATTACCAGGCTACGTCCAAGGCGGCTGGTTAGGCCAATTGACTTCTATATCAAACACTTGATGTAAATTGTTATCAACTAACATGGTAAGTTTTATGTCGCACGGCACGCTCCGCTGGAAGAAACCTTGTTGTAACTTAATGCTTCTTATGAAAATATCTAGGATGGTTAGAAAGACCACTAAAAAGCAAATTGTATGATTTTTATCAAATTCTTGAACCAAATGAGAGCCTGGAAATTAATTAGCCACTCGCCAGTACATGTTGATTGTACTGATCCTCGCTCTCTATACAGGTACGATAGATCTGAAAGAGCGTGCTACGTAAAGGGAGGCAACGCTCGTGTGTTTTGAAGCTTCGTCTGTGCATTGAAGCGTGGATCAACCCTTTTGAAGACTCCGCTGTTGAAGATCGAAGACAGATGGAGCGCCTTCCCACCATTCCAGGTGGTTTGTAATTTTGGTTGTAAAATCAAGGGATGAATGTATGTAATGGCTATCTCATCGACGTTCACTTTGTATTGGAGTCAGTTTGTAAAAAGCCCGCGCGGCGCCCTTGTATCGAGTCTGTAATATGATGTTCATTATCAATAAAGCTTAAGTTTCCTTCTCTATAGTGTGTGTTCCATTTACTCTGCACATTCTCTTATTGTTGTGTTTCGGATAACTTTATGACTATGCCTTGTGCGAGCGCAATTTAGGTTCGTACGGCATCACGTCCGGGGGACGACTATAGATTCTGCGGAATCGGGGCGTGACATAATGGTATCAGAACACGGCAATACGTCCTTGGCCTCTAGTGTCGAGTTTCCAGCCTCAAATCGTTAGTCTCGTGTCGATGAGATATGTCGTTCCATACAAGAGAGTCCGTTATAAGTTTGGTTACTAATGCATTTTACCTTCAAAAATCCCAGAAGGTGCAACGGTGAATGTGGCGAATGAAGAAAGTGCTTCAAGCGGCTCGAGTAGCTCGAGGCCCGGACCCTCTAACGATGCCATGGGACGGATGTTGCGCATGCTGGAAGCGCAACAACAACAAGCTCAGGAGAATCAATGCCTGAATGAGCAACATCGACGGAAGACTGAGGCACATCGACGGGAGGTAGAGGCACGCCAGACCCAGTTCGAGGCCCGATTCGATGCACAATTCAAGTTGCAGCAGAAGCAGCTTGATACTTTTCAGCAGATTGTACAGACGGTGGTGGCCAATAACAACAACTCTACGACAACTTCTGCCGTGATCGAGCCTGCGGCCAGACAAAGTGAAGTCGATCCGGAGGCACCCGAGCTTACACCTGCAGCACCGAGAAGTTCCAACTTCGCCGTGTCGAAATTCACAAAGAGTTGTCGTACTTCCTTCTACGGCACGGAAGATCCCTCCTTGGCAATCGACTGGTTAGAGGAACTGGAAGACAAGTTCGAGCTGCTAGACGTCGAAGAGTCCAAGAAAGTCGTATGCGCTCAACTTCTACTCCGGTCGAACACGCACGACTGGTGGGCCGTGCAAAAGCGAGCGATCAGACGCGACGACGAGACAGCGGCAATTTCTTGGGCCACCTTCCGCGAGGCATTCGAGATCGAGTACCTCCCCGAAGCCGTTCGACAAGAGAAGGAAAATGAATTCATGCAGCTAAGACAAGGGAATATGACGGTGCGACAGTATGCAGCAGAGTTCAACAAGTTAGCCAAGTTTGCTGGACAATACCTGCCTTCCATGGCGAGTCGTGCACGACGGTTCAAAGTGGGCCTGCGGCCATCTATTTCCGCCCATGTGTCTGTTCCAAATTACCCAACGATGGGGGAGTCTCTCAACCACGCCCTCCGCCTTGAAAGCCAATACCCTCCTGGTGCTGCCGGTACTGTGCATACCTACAATCACAAACGCCCTAGCTACGCGGAAGGAAACAACGTGACCAAGCGTCCGAACAACGGGCCCCAAGGCGGATATCAAGGGCGTGACCCACGATACTGCAACCGATGTCGCCGTCACGGTCACACGATCGACAACTGTCCGATACAAGAGGATGGATGCTGGAACTATGGCAAGAGGGGCCACATTCGTGCTGATTGTCCAAACAAAAGGCCGAACCCAACGGCGCCCCAACAACACCGTCCAATGGTGCCCCAACAGCACCGTCCAGGGAATCAAGTTCCAGCGCCTCGAGCCCATCAACCTGCACCGCAAAATGGCCAAGACCGTCGCCCTAATGCCCAGGGCCGCATCTATGCCATGACTCGAGATGAAGTGCATGCATCAGATACGGTCGTGACAGGTATACTAAATTTCAATAATGTGCCTGCTCGTGTACTATTTGATTCAGGCACTTCGCATAGTTTTATATCGGCGGACTTTATCGCCGAGCACAAATTCCCTGTAATATCATTAGATCTTGACCTTAGCGTAAGCACACCTTCGGGCACACCAATAATCACAAACTTAGCCTGCGCGACGGGATTATCTGTATTGGTGGTCAAAAGATCGGTCTTGACGTGATAGTCCTAGACATGAAGGACTTTGATATTATTCTGGGAATGGATTGGCTCGGGCCGTGCAACGCAACCATAGACTGCGCCGAAAAGACGGTCACCTTTCGCATACCAGGAGTGCCTGAATTCTGCTTTTCGTGTGGTGAGGCGTCGTCGACCTGCATGCTGATCTCGGCGATTTGTGCTCGGAGGATGCTGTATTCTGGGTGCGAAGGCTATTTGGCGTCCGTCCGAGACATGCGACAGGATGGTGCAAACGCGGATCAGACCGATGTTGTAGCAGAATTCCCCGATGTGTTCCCGAACGAGCTACCCGACATGCCCCCCGACAGAGAAATCGAGTTCAGCGTCGATACATTCCCCGATACCCGACCGATTTCTAAGGCCCCGTACAGAATGGCCCTCGCCGAACTGAAGGAACTCAAGGTCCAGTTACAAGAGTTACTCGACAGAGGATTTATTCGGCCTAGTGTGTCACCGTGGGGAGCGCCCGTGTTGTTCGTGAAGAAGAAGGATGGGTCCATGCGTCTGTGCGTCGATTACCGAGAGTTAAACAAGGCCACCATCCGAAACATGTACCCATTGCCCCGTATAGACGACTTATTCGATCAACTGCAAGGCGCCTCGGTATTTTCAAAGATTGATCTCCGCTCAGGCTATCATCAACTCAAGATCAAGTCAGACGACGTGCAAAAGTCCGCCTTTCGCACTCGATACGGCCACTACGAGTTCCTGGAGATGCCATTTGGCTTGACGAACGCTCATGCCGCTTTCATGGATCTGATGAATCGGGTATTTCGACCCTTCCTTGATAAATTTGTGGTAGTCTTTATTGATGATATTCTCGTCTACTCGAAGGATAGGGCGCAGCATGCAGAACATCTACGGGCCGTGCTCCAGACACTTCGAGAACATGAGTTGTACGCGAAGCAGAGTAAGTGCGAATTTTGGCTAAGCAGCGTATCCTTTCTTGGTCACATCATTTCGTCCGAAGGCATTGCAGTCGACCCAAAGAAAGTGGAAGCTGTTGCTGATTGGAAGCAGCCTGCGTCTGCTAGTGAGATTCGAAGCTTTCTTGGTTTGGCGGGATACTATCGACGCTTCGTGAAAGACTTCGCGAAGATTGCATCGCCACTGACTCACCTCACTCAAAAGGGAGTCGTGTATGAGTGGTCGGATAACTGTGAAGCTTCATTCCAGGAGCTGAAGCAGCGACTAATTTCGGCACCTATACTCGCACTTCCGGATGGGCCAGAGGGTTTTCAGATATTCAGCGATGCTTCAGGCCAGGGCTTGGGATGTGTGCTCATGCAGCGAAACAAAGTGATATCCTTCGCCTCCCGACAGTTAAAGCCGCACGAGAAGAACTATCCTACGCACGACTTGGAGTTAGCGGCAATTGTGTTCGCGTTGAAATTGTGGCGTCTCTATCTATATGGTGTGGCGTGCGCGATCTATACCGACCACAAGAGCCTCAAGTATCTCTTCACTCAGAAGGAGTTGAACTTACGATAGCGGCGCTGGCTCGAACTGATCAAAGACTATGACTTGACGATCGACTACACTCCGGGCAAGGGAAATGTGGTGGCGGATGCTCTGAGTCGAAAATATCTTGCCTCGCTATCCATCAACCGCAGACTACTACAAGATTTAGAAGAAATGGGCATCGATCTCCGGGTTCGATTCAGGGATATACGGTTGGCGCAGATGCAGTTAGAGCCGAGTTTGCTGGAAAAGATCAAGACCGCTCAGAAGGATGATCCGTACCTGAAGAAAGTGCGCTAGCGAATTTCAACAGGTAGTGCGACCGACTTTACGGAAGACAAGACCGGCGTGCTGAGAATGAATGGCCGACTATGTGTTCCGGATGATTCAGAACTACGAAAGGAGATAATGTCGGAGGCCCATTATACGAAATATATATTGCATCCAGGCAGTACCAAGATGTATAAGGACCTCTGCACGACCTTCTGGTGGTACGGGATGAAGAGAGATGTGGCGCTCTTCGTGTCGCAATGCATGGCCTGTCAGCAGGTGAAAGCTGAGCATCAACGACCGGGCGGGAAGATGCAGAACCTTGCCATTCCAGAGTGGAAATGGGATCATGTCACGATGGACTTTATTGTTGGCCTGCCGAAGACACCACGGGGGAGCGACGCCATCTGGGTCATCGTCGATCGACTAACCAAGTCAGCGCACTTTATTGCCATCAAAGTTACTTGGAGCGTTGATCGCCTGGCACAGATTTATCTTGACGAGATAGTACGGCTGCACAGAGTTCCAGTATCCATCGTCTCTGATCGGGATTCACGGTTCATGTCGCAATTCTGGAGTAGCCTTCAGTCGGCACTGGGTACCAAGTTGCAGTTCAGCTCAGCTTACCATCCTCAGACCGACGGCCAAACGAAGCGCGTTAATCAGATTCTCGAAGACATGCTACGGCTCTGCGCAATTGACTTCAAATCAAGCTGGGACGTCCACCTACCGTTGGCGGAATTTGCATACAACAATAGCTATCAGTCCAGCATCCAAATGGCACCGTATGAAGCTTTGTACGGCCGGAAGTGCAGATCGCCCATTTGCTGGGATGAAGTCGGGGAACGGCAGATACTCGGCCCGGAGCTGGTGGAACAGACTGTGGAAAAGGTCAAGCTCATTCGGAAAAGACTGAAGATTGCACAGAGTAGGCAAAAGAGCTACGCCGATATCCATCGAAGACCGCTTGAGTTCCAGGTGGGCGATCATGTGTTCCTGAAGGTGTCGCCCATGCGAGGAGTTACTCGGTTCGGCGCGAAGGGAAAGCTGAGTCCGAGATTCGTTGGGCCGTTCGAAATACTCGAGCGGGTCGCCCCAGTGGCCTATAAAATTGCCCTACCACCGGCGCTCGAAGGTGTTCATAATGTCTTCCACGTCTTCCAGCTGCGGAAGTACGTGCACGACCCTAGCTACGTGGTGGATTTTTGCTAACTGGAGCTAAAGTCTGACTTATCCTACGTTAAAGAGCCCGTTCAAATCTTAGAACGCAAGGATAAGCTGTTGCGGAATAGGACAATCCCTCTCGTCCGCGTGTTCTGGAGAAACCATGCGGCAGAAGAGTCGACATGGGAACTCGAGTCAGAGATGAAGGAAAAGTTTCCTTCATTGTTTTCGTAGAGGTAGGTTCTGTTCTTAAGTTTTGAGGATGAAACTTTTTCTTAGTTGGTTATGGTGTAGTGCCCCGTCCCTACATCGTGCCCCGTTGTTCGTCCACGGGGTGCGCGAGAAAGGAACACTGTCGCTATCGACTCGGTCGGGACCGATAGGTCGGGATCGATCGAATCGATCGAACGGGAACGGTTGAATTAAGATCCATTCCCCGTTATGGAATGGCCTCTTTGGAACCAAGTCCCATATTCAGCGGGCTGCGCCTCAAGGATTGACTCTGCGGCTGAGTCGGGAGAGACCTCCCGTAGCTCTGCTTTTCACGCCGCTTGCGTTGGTTTTGGCTTCGTTTTCTGAATGCGTTTTCGTGAATGTTTTTGATGGTTTTCATGGCTTACATTTCGAACTTCGCATTCTTATCGAAATTCCTTGAATAACACAGTGTTCTAATCGGTTGTTTGTGCGATTTCAGGTGATCGCGTAGGCAACGTCTAGCGCGGCCAACCAGTCTCTCGCCTCAAGTAAAAAAAAACTCAAGGTGAGTGGCTGACCCCCTTCGTCTCGACCCTCTATTTCAAATGAGAACTCAGGTAATGTTACTAAAATTGAATGATTCGCTTGCAGAATACAAGTCTTGTATGTTAGAAGTGAAAAAGAAATGTGTTGTGTTGAAAAGAGATAGAATTAATTCAGGCATGCAAAACGACCAAGTAAATGAATTGATCACATAACAAGCCCCAACGGTATCCTAAAATACACCATGTTAACCTATCATGGACTTGGATAACTTGTCGACAAGGGGAATGGTTTCTTCGAGCGGCAACCCGGGGCCACGGGACCGACTCGGCATAGGAAGAAACTGGTTGTAGCCGAGCTGGGTAATAGGCAATCGGTAAGACGGGGACTTGCATCGGGGCTCGCTACTTGCGTTGTAAGGGTCCCGTATTACCAGGCTACGTCCAAGGCGGCTGGTTAGGCCAATTGACTTCCATATCAAACACTTGATGTAAATTATTATCAACTAACATGGTAAGTTTTATGTCTCACGGTGCGCTCCGCTGGAAGAAACCTTGGTGTAACTTAATGCTTCTTATGAAAATATCTAGGATAGTTAGAAAGACTACTAAAAAGCAAGTTGTATGATTTTTATCAAATTCTTGAACCAAATGAGAGCCTGGAAATTAATTAGCCACTCGCCAGTACATGTTGATTGTACTGATCCTCGCTCTCTATACAGGTACAATAGATCTGGAAGAGCGTGCTACGTCAAGGGAGGCAACGTTCGTGTGTTTTGAAGCTTCGTCCGTGCATTGAAGCTTGGATCAACCCTTTTGAAGACTCCGCTGTTGAAGATCGAAGACAGATGGAGCGCCTTCCCACCATCCCAGGTGGTTTGTAATTTTGGTTGTAAAATCAAAGGATGAATGTATGTAATGGCTATCTCATTGACGTTCACTTTGTATTGGAGTCAGTTTGTAAAAAGCCCGCGCGGCGCCCTTGTATCGAGTCTGTAATATAATGTTCATTATCAATAAAGCTTAAGTTTCCTTCTCTATAATGTGTGTTCCATTTACTCTGCACATTCTCTTATCGTTGTGTTTCGGATAACTTTATGACTATGCCTTGTACGAGCGCAATTTAGGTTCGTACGGCATCATGTCCGGGGGACGACTATAGATTCTGCGGAATCGGGGCGTGACATTCACTAAATTCTAAGATTAAAGTATGTCGTAGCCCTTTGTGTTAGCTTTTCATAACTTTAAACGGATCATATTTTTGTGTCCGAAATCTCCCAAAATTGCAAAAACACCAAAACATGTTTGTCTTTTGGACAACTGACACTCAAATAGTTTGACAGAAAGTTACATAATAAATTTGGCTTACTAAAATATATATTTTGAAAGCTAACTTCGATACGGTTCTTTTAAAAAAATAGGAGATTAATCCGAGTTCTGAGCTAAAAGTTATAACATTTCTAAGTTACTTTGGTTAATAAAAATGTGGATGAATATTATGACGAATTTGAGTTATTTTGGACAAAAGAAACACATGTAGGCCAAGATACTTGGATACCAACATAGGTATCCAAATGAAACTCATTATAACCATCCTAACTAAGATCAATCCACTCTCTAACCATTCTAAAACTGAATTGAAATATCTATTTAAACTATTAGCATACAAACATACACATGGGGTGTCCTAATTTAGGATCTATCAAGTAGGACAGAAGACACATATCTAAAATTCTCAAGAGAGCTCCAAATGGCCTCAAATTTGAACCTCAATGGGGTACTTGCATGGGGGTGGAACCTATGGATTCAAAACTAACTAATATGCATAGAAAATCAATTTAGAGGGTTGGTTTTATCTATTGGGAGTGGAATACCAATGATACTCCCAAGGACACGGCTCCGACACGAAGATCTTCCAAAAAGGACACTCCTCCTTGCACTTTGCTCCAAATCATTGCTAGCACCCTCCCTTAGTAGTATGAGAAGGTTGGATGGAAGTTTTGGTGGAGGGTTGTAAGGATTTGGAGATCAAATCAAAGAGGGAAGCTCTCTAATTTGGGGAAGAACACTTTGTGAAGGAAATGAGGCAAGATGGAATGAAATGAAAGGAAGGGAGGCTAACCTACCTACAGTGGCTGCCATTAAACCATATTTGGGCCTTGGGGGAAAGCCTAATAAGGCCTCAACTAGTCCTTTTGGTTAATTTTAAGTTAGGTTCAAGTTTGGGATCAAAATGGTTAAATTTAAGTCTCTAACTTTACCAATCTAACAAGTGGGATTAGTCTAAACTTACTAACTTAATTAGTGAGGTTTATGGGCCATGACTAACTAAACTTGGGGTTCCTTCTAGAGTCTAAGTTACCTGGGTCACTAACACAAGTCAAAACGAAACGAAACTCAAACCTGACTAAACAAATCTCGTAAAATCAATATTAAAATATAAAGATTCCCAAAATATTAAAATATAAAAAATGACCAAAATCATAATACATCAATTTAAATATTATTAAAATAATATAAAATTTATCAATTAATCAAAATCCTAAATAATTCAAAAGTCACAAAATGACCAAAATATCCTTATCCTAAAAAGTTGTAAATAGTCATTCTAATCACATAGTTAGGTCCCCATGGTCATGGTTAGTCTCTAGGCTCACCAGTTCTAGGGTTCACTAGCTAACACTTCAAAATTATAATCCACTAATTTTAAATAGTATTAAATTAATTAAAAATCTCCATAAATCATAAATCCTATTATTAAATAATAAACTTTTATAAAAGTTCAAAATTACCCTTATTTTGGAAAAGTGGGTGTTATAAGTCTACCCTCCTTAGAAAATTTTGTCCTCAAAATTAAGATGGTCGTACTTCTTCTAGAGTCTTGTCCCCAACAATCATGGTCCTAGAAGCTCATCTAAATCATGTAATTTGAAAGAATAACATACAGGGTCATGGCAGACAATATCAATCTGAGGTCTCACCTAGCTATACTAGCCATACTACAGCATAAGACAATCACAAGGTATCAAAACATACAAGCATGGGGTGTAACAAAATATCACAAAAGACATGCTAAAGTCTAGGTCGAAAACTCACCTCAAATTAGGTCTGGTAACTAAAACTCCCTCCTAGAAGTTGGGCCTAAATTCCCAAGGCATTTCTCATGAATCATGCTCTTGTTAAACCTCTTATTCCTTCTTTCTGATCTTACTCTCCCTTATCCACTTAACCATCCCAAAAATTTAAATTTCTACACCTTGTCCTAACTTGGATCCAAAATCTCTAGATCAAAGTCTATGAAATCCTCGAACTTGTTCAAATCACTGTCCTCAAATTTATTCGAAGCTAATACTACTATGTCATGCAGGAACATATTCTTTATTATAAAATCAACCATCGTATTTCCTTCACGTACACCTTCAAATATTATTCTTCTTAAATTTTAAAACCTCCACAAAATCTTTAAATTTCCCCATAACCCAAAATCCTTGTGTTCCTTCTGTCCTCTTACGAACATCTTATTCAATTTTGGTATCATCATCGCTTCATAGTTACATTTTTTTCTCCATTTCTAAATTCGTAAATTTAGCATCACAATCTTAAGTGAAATATCTCGAGAATCAATAACCTAAAATTATGCAAGTCCACAAAACAAACCGACCTTGAATATCCTTGTTGTTTCTAAAGTACACCTATAAAATATCACTGTTCTAACCATCAATATATCCTACTATCCTTCTGGTGAGCCGGAGGGGTCACTACCTCCTTAGCAGACTAACATCCTATATGAAACTGATAGTCAAAATCAACAGAGATTTAACTATAAAAGGTTTATAGTCTAATGTCAACTAGACTACCATACGTAAGAATAAGTCGTAATACAAGCTATCAACCATTATACTATGAAAGAGTTGTAACTAATGAAGTTCTACAAAGAATTAGACTAGTTATCTGAAGTTATCCCTACTCCCAAGTTAAGTGATGATGAAATAAAATAATTTTTTTGAAAAAGACTGAAACGAAAGGTAGAGATGATATATTCAAAAGTCCTCCCAAGATACAATCTGATAATCATATGGTCTGTCCAAATCATCGTACACCTTCTAGGTCAAACCCCCAGCAATCAAGGTCGAGAAAATTCTATCTAAAGCATGCAAAACATGATTCGTACTGGTCGTGATATCATAGTCTCGAACAGGTCACTATACTATCTATCACAGCACAAAATACCCTGACAGGTACTAATGGAATCACATAATAAGATGGAAAAGAAGGACAGGAAGGACAGACCTGCTAACTCGTCACTCATAGCGTCGGTCTCTACAACCGTCAGTATAAAAGCCCTGCCCCTCTGGAGTTTTTTCCTCTGATGGTGCGGGGCATAGTTCTACGCTATAGGTGGCCCAGCTCCCTTTATCTAATCCATAACTTAAACAACATCCATGCTGATATCCTACTTCATACTAGGGCACCATCTATATGGTATCTATTCTGCAATCTGATAACCATACCCGTCTATTCAGAACCATGTAACCAGAATCCTCGTTACGCTACTAAGTACAACATCGATAATCCCTAGAGTCCACAATAAAGGTACATACCTCTAGAATCATGGTATTTAAAATTTTCGTATTGTCGCTAGCTTGGCTGCAAAAACTTTAAATTCCCACACCCGAAAAATATATCCAAAATCAGACTCTATCTCATCGCCAAACCAGCTAATATGGCTGTAGAAGACTCTAGATTCCTTGACTGAGGCAACCTAGCCCATAATGTTATTTTGGTAAAAAATCAAGTCAATAATGAATACCAAGAATCAAATTCAACGATGAACGAGGAAGTAGACAAAAAAATATCGGAATCAAATTTTGAGATAGTTTATAATGAGATTCTCAAGGGTCATCCTAGGAATCTTCTCAAGTAGTCCTAAATGTGATTGAGTACTCTCTCAACTAAAGTCTATTCCTTATCTCTTACTGCAGGCGTGCAGCAGTACAATTAATCGTCGTACTACCACGACTTTGCACTAATGCGAATCTCGACCTACATGGGCCACCACTAAAAATGTGTTACGTCCCGTAGCCAGTGTAGGGGCACGAGAAGTGGGTACGTCCAGCCTACGCCGCAGTGTCGGCGGTAGAACGCAGTTCTAGGTCACTATCAAATCAACAACTCATGCAATTATATAATGTACCTGTCACAACCTCAACCCCGAATGGAGGACAAGTATAAGATACGATAATACTCAATCACAATCTAAGTACGATAAGATAACACATGAGTCTAACAACTATATAAAACTTAAAACAACAACTTAAATAAACTCCCAAAATAACAATATCTCAACAATCTCAAGACACCACTTATCACAAAACAAGTTCTAAAAGAGAAACTAACCCATAAACTAGTAATCTACTCCAAGCTCTACTGGTCCTCTAGGCTAGCTATGAATCACCAAGTTACATGTAATATATTTAACAGGTCCAGTCAGGACTTGAGCGAGCACAATACATGTTACGCAGTTCATATTATGATAGAAAATGTAAGCATGCTATAGAGTAAGATACATGAAACGCTGAAGAATATACATGAAGTAAAAGAGATGACTGTAAGTAAATATCTACAATAAGTAAAGAACTAACAGTGGCTAGTGACGTAGACTACAAGATAGACATGTGAACGGCTTGAATTTGCACATAATTATGCTACTTTAGAATTGTTCACATGACCATTTATACTCTCCCGTACCCCAATCAATACACATGGATCTAGACAAGTTATATTTTTGTATATAATTTTACATGGGGGCCCATAAATGGGTGCACATGAAGTATACATGAGGGGCTCTATGAACATGAGGGTACATGAATCACAAGAGTACACATGAATGGTAAAAGTACCGGAGGACATGATGAAAGTGAAACACACATGACATGACGTAACCCGATGCTCCTGCTGGGGATAACATTTCATGAAGGGATCCTTATAGTACCAATCCGTGTTAACAACATGAGAGCATCAAGTAAAGTAATCTATAGCATAAATATAAATCCTATCAAGTATGAAACGGTCAGAGAATGTACTCGCCTGATACTCTGAACAGCTGATATGAAAACATGGCCAACTAGAGTCATAGAGTACTAGTTAGAGCAACAAAGGTTATAAAGAGTTCAGTTTATATGGTAACTAAAATTATAATGAAATCTACTTGAGTCTAAGTCAATCTAGGTGAAAGTCAACTTTTGGTCAACTCTAGTCAACTATAAAGTCAAACTAGGTCAACTCTAGTCAACTGTGGTCAAACTAGCTAGGGTTGGGTCAACTAGTCTAGGTTAGTCAATTCTAGGTCTAAACAAACTAAGTCTATGCAAATCAAGTATCCAAGATAGCTACTAACTCATAGCCTAAGTCACTTGCTAAACCAAGTACAAAACTAAACCATAAGCTAACAAGGCACACAAACTTAGTTATATAATATATATATATGATTCACATTCACATATTCATAAACATAGATATATATATAAAAGTTATATATATAGGCACATACATATATATATATATATAGAAAGAGAATGAGAGGTAATAGAGTAAGTGAGTGTGTGTGTGTGTGTGTGTGTTTGGCATGTGTGTGAAAGGATATGTGTTAATGTTCTCAGATTTAGTGATAGGTAGATGTATGTGACATGGGATACATGGTGTCAAAGGGTGTATGAATGCATGTGTGTAAAAGGTTATAGGTTATCTCAGTATATAGAAATGCATACATACTTATATTGCATACATGCATATATACATATCATGTATATATACATACATTTCATATACATGTCTACATACATATCATATATGCATACTTGCATTCATTCATGCACCTATACATACATACATACATAGATGCATATTTACATATCATGTATAAAAATAAAAAAAAATAAAAAAAAAATATACATATCATGTATACATACATACATTGCATACATGCCTACATACATATCATATATGCATACTTGCATTCATTTATGCACCTATACATACATACATAGATGTATACATTCATATTTGAATACATTATATACTTGCATATATTATATTTATATATGCATACTCTACATATATTACATTCATTCATGCATACATGCATACATATAATATATGCATACAAACTCATATATTTAACTCACAATATATGTGAATACATACATTACATTACCTTAACACCTATATACATACATACATATATATATATATATATATATATATATATATATATATATATATATATATATATTTATATATCATTCATTCGTATCCCATATACATGCTGATGGAGTTGGGGATTCCCAGGACCCTTCCTTTGGTGTACGTATTGATCGATAGAAAGTTAAACAGATCTAATACGTGTTCTAACCCTTCATAGGCGAAAACTAGGATTCACGAATTATACCTGCGACAGAAAGGAGACAAGTAATCCTGGCAATCTCGAGCGTACGACCGCAAGATCTTCTGCACGTATTCCTTCCTTGAGTTGGACGTCGTGTGGGCGACGATCTCCCAACCTTTTCTTCTCCATGGCAGCCCCCTCTTTCTCTTCTTACGTAAATCATGAATTTAGAGAAAATTTCAGATTTTTGATCAGTAATATGGCGGCCAGAGAATAGAGGATATATATAGGCTACGGCAGGGACCATAAGAAAAAATTAGGGTCAGGACTCCTAACGGATCCGGATATCCTGTGTTCAGCCCGAACACACAATCCAGGCCCATTAACAATAGCTCGGTCCACTAATGAGCTATTGTTACACTACCTCCCTAATTCCAAATTATATTTCTGGGCTCCTTTTATTATATCCTCGTTTGGCTCCCCATGTTAAGATATCGTATGTCCGTCGATCAAATTAAGTTACTGACAACTATATTGATTCGACATCTTTTATCCTTAAGTAGTACTGCTCAACTTTATTTTATCATGTCGAATATAATCCACATGCAGGGTTTACATGACAATCCTTATGAGCTCCTTAAGAGGACATTATCAACCCGATGTATCAGGACATGGATTCCATTTATAATCAATAACCCATCATACATACAATATTATTACCCAATTCATAGAGGTTGTTGATCCATAATGAATCATACTCTTTTATGAGTCAAAGTAATGCACATTGTATATACATGTCCGTTATTATATCCGGATTAAGAGTACAAGCATCCATAATAACAGAGGTGTTTGTTCTCTTATGTAGTCAATACAAAGAGAACAACCTCAAGTGGTCCTGTTCAATACACACAAAGTGTACTAGTGTAAACCTATAGTCAAGATAGACTAATACCAGATTACACTACAACTTTATCAATAGATTGTCCAAGTCCATCTAGGTTGTGAACTATTTATATACTCCATAGAAAACTGATAATATGATCTTCTGTGTGACACCACAAACCATATTATCTACAATATAGAATTTTAGATATTTGCATTAACACTTGCAACAAATACAATATGCAAACAATTTCTCATATGATTCTTATTCAAAATTTAAGGAAATAAGGTTACTACAAAAGGGATGCTTTTAGTATATAACCCTAACAATCTTCCACTTATACTCAAAGCATTGCTTTTCAGTATACTGTTACAAATCTCCTACTTATACTTAAAGCCATGCTGCTATACATCTGACTCCCATTCCCTCAACATGACTGTCAAAAGCCTTAGCTGGTAAGCTCTTTGTAAAGGGATCAGCTAGGTTGTCGGCTGATGCTATCTTGATCATAGCAACTTTTTCTTTCTTTACGAAATCTAGTATCAGGTGGTACTTGCGCTCAATGTGTTTGCCTGTCTTATGGGCTCGTGGTTCTTTCGAGTTTGTAACTGTACCACTATTATCACAATAAAGTGTAATAGACTTAGGCAAACTAGGTACCACATCCAAGTCCAACAGAATGTTTCTGAGCCAAACCGCTTCTTTGGCTGCCTCAGAGGCTGCCACATACTCGACTTCTATGGTGGAATCAGCAATACATTTTTGCTTGATACTCCTCCACACAATGGCTCCACCTCCTAAAGTAAATACATAACCTTAGGTAGATTTCCTGGAATCCCTATCTGACTAAAAATCTGAGTCTGTATACCCCAAGGGAACTAAACTATCTGCCTGGTAAACTAGCATATACTCTTTAGTCCTTCTTAGGTACTTCAAAATATACTTTACGACAGTCCAGTGCTCTTGTCCTGGGTTGGACTGATATCTGCTGACCATGCCTACGGTAAAGCAGATGTCTGGTCTCGTACATAGCATTGCATACATTAAGCTTTCTACTGCTGAAGCATAAGAAACTGCCTTTATGTTCTCTATCTCTTTAGGAGTCCTCTGACACTGCTCCTTTGATAGAGCTATTCCATGTCTAAAAGGTTAGAAACCTTTCTTAGAATTTTGCATACTAAAACGAGTTAGTACAGTATCGATATATGATGCTTGGGATAAGCCCAATATCCTTTTCTTGCGATCTCGTAGAACTTTGATCCCAAGGATGTGACCTACTTCTCCCAAGTCCTTCATATCAAACTGTTTGGATAACCATACCCTTACATCAGATAATACCTTCACATTATTTCCAATGAGCAAGATGTCATCCACATAAAGTACTAGGAACACCACCACGTTTCCGTCACACTTTCTGTATACACATGATTCATACTGACATTGATCAAATCCATATGATTTTATCACTTGATCAAAATATATGTTCCAAGATCTGGATGCTTGCTTAAGTCCATAAATGGACTTCTTGAGTTTACAAACAAGATGCTCCTGGCCCTTTTCAACGAACCCGTCTGGTTGCTTCATATAGATGTCTTCCTCAAGACTTCCATTAAGGAAAGCTGTCTTGACATCCATTTGCCAAATCTCATAATCGAGATGAGCTGCAATAGATAAAAGAATCCGAATAGACTTAAGCATGGCTACAGGAGAAAAGGTTTCCTCATAATCGATACCCTCTCTTTGAGTAAAACCTTTTGCTACAAGCCGAGCTTTAATGGTTTCAATCTTACCGTCTGATCCACTTTTTCTCTTATAGACCCACTTGCATCCAATGGCTTTTACACCAACGGGTGCTTCTACAAGCTCCCAGACGTGATTAGAATCCATAGATTCTATTTCAGATATCATTGCTTTTTGCCAAGACTCTGCATCTTTATCTTGGAGTGCTTCATTGTAGGTACAGGGATCATAATCTTGTTCCTCAAAGACGAAGTCTAACAACTCTCCCAAGAACATATATCTATCAGATTGTATCACAACCCTCCCACTACGACGAGGCACTTTCGGTTGTGGTGTAACATTTGTGACACGTTGTGCAGTTATTTGTGGTTCATCCTCTTATACTGTTGGTACTGAAGTACTTGGTGTCTCACGTCTCAGTTCTTCTAGAACAACTCTACTTGTGGGTTTATGGTTCATCACATAGACTTCCTCTAAGAATCGAGCATTGGTGCTAACAATGACCTTCTGATCCTTAGGACTATAAAATAAACCTTCTTTCGTTCCTCTTGGATAGCCTACAAGCAAGCATACTTTTGTACGAGATTCCAACTTATCTGCTTTCCCATTCAGCACATGTGCTGGACTACCCCAAATACGAACATGTTTCAGACTAGGCTTACGCCCAATCCAAAGCTCTGTGGGAGTAAGAGGTACTGACTTAGAAGGAACCAAGTTCAAAATATAAGCTGCAGTCTCTAAGGCATATCCCTAAAACGAATCTGGCAAATCCGAATAACTCATCATTGATCTAACCATCTCCATAAGAGTTCTATTCCTTCTTTCGGCTACACCATTCTGTTAGGGCGTTCCAGGTGCATTCAATTGGGATGCAATCCCAGCCTCTGATAAATAATCTCTAAACTCTCCAAAGAGGTACTCGCCACCACGATCTAATCGTAATGACTTGATACATTTTCCATGACGTTTCTCCGTTTCAGCCTTGTACTCTTTGAATTTTTCAAAGCACTCAGACTTACGGCGCATCAAATAAATGTAATCCATACCTTGAATAATCGTCAATAAATGTGACAAAATATTCAAAGCCACCTCTAGCTTGGATAGTAATGGGTCCACACAAATCAGAATGAACCAATTCCAACACATCTTTGGCCCTATACCCCTTTGCCGTAAAAGGCCTTTTGGTCATTTTACTTTCCAAGCAGGATTCACAGACTGGTAGTACCTCCACTTCCAATGAACTCAAAGGTCCATCTTCAACCAGTCTTTGAATCCTTCTTAGGTTAATATGCCCCAATCGTAAGTGCCAAAGATATGTTTGGTTCATACAAGAAGGTTCTTTTCTCTTATTTAAGTTAGATGACATATTATTCATTTTCATAAGTTGCATTGTGGGCGAAATAGGATTAATGTCATACAAATTATCAACCAATGCACCAGAACAGATAAAATGTTTATTCTTTCTAATAACAATATTGTCATTAAAATAAACTGAATATCCATCCTTAACTAACATAGAAACAGAAACTAAATTCCTTGTAAGTGAAGGTGCATAAAGACAATCTCTCAATGTCAAAGCCTTATTTCTACCAAAAGATAAAATAACATCTTCTAATGCAACGACCGATACTTTTGTAGCATCACCCATGAACAAGCATATCTCTCCATCACTGAGCCGTCTGGTTTCCTGGATCCCTTGCAATGTATTGTAGACATGATTAGTGGCTCCTGTATCTACACACCAGGTACCGGTAGATAACACCGCTAAACATGTTTTAACTACTAGTAAATGAGATATACCTTCTTTGTTCTCTTGTTTGAGAAGTGGACAATCAGTCTTCTAATGTCCTGACCCTTTGCACTTGAAACATTTGCCTTTCGGCTTTTTTACCGCCCCTTGAGGTCCCATGCCCTTCTTTGCTGAGTTTTCCTGTTTCTGAATGTTATTCTTTTTCTTACCGCCTTTTGGCTTAGAAGTAGAAGCCTTTTCAGAAACAAAAACATGACCACTCTGCCTAAAGAGAGATTCAGCATCCTGTAACTCTTTTGCAAGTTCTGCCAAACTATACAACCTTTTGTTCATGTTGTAATTAAGGCAAAAATTGTCAAAACTTTTAGGCAGAGTTTCGAGAATGATATCGACCTAGGATTCCCCATCGATTTCAGCTCCAAGGATCTCCATCTCATTCAGATGATCCATCATCTTGAGAACATGATCCCTTACTGGTGTACCCTCAGTCATTTTTGTATTCATCAAACATTTCATAGCAAACTGCCTAGCTGCTCTACTCTGATGTTCGAAGAGTTCCTTGAGGTTGTACATCATGTCATAAGCTGTGGCCATGGCCTGATGCTGATGTTGCAGTACATTTGACATAGATGCCAGAATGTAATACCGCGCCATCTCATCTGTCTTTTTCCACTTCTTATAAGCCTCTTTGACCTCTTCATAAGAGTTAGCATCAGGCTTAGGTGGGCATTCCTCAACAAGTACATATTTGTACTCCTCAGCAGTCAGAACAATGTCCAAATTACGTTTCCAGTCAATATAATTAGGTCCAGTAAGTTTGTTTTATTTAAGAATCACCATAAGTGGACTGAAAGAACCCATTTTTGAAATCCTGAGAATCACATAAATAAAATTATGTAGCGCAAAAAACTTTTTGAATTAACTAAATATTGATTCCCTCAAAACAATAATAAGAAATTCACCAACACCTTGAACACCATGAATTTAGCATGCCACGATAGTGTGGACGTATACAAATTCAACTTTGTTCAAGTAGATTTTTCTTATTAATTTTACTATCATGTCAATATAACTTTATGACAAATAAAATTAATATGCTGGTCTTGCTCTGGTCATACAAATAATAGCAGTGACTCCGATGGGGAAGATACCATTATTTGTATCTAAGTGTATACCATTACTTAATACTATGTCAACTACCTTGTAAAGAGTTCATTCAGATGGAGAAGTGAACACATACTAGGTAACTTTCTACAATTATCCCTAAGGAAGTTTGTACTGGTGATCCATAATTATACTCATCCGATATGGAGAAAAGCACTAAAGCCAACATGCAAGTATAATTAGATCACCTATAAACCAGTAATGGAGACCATAGGATTTATACTAAATAAAAATCATCTCCTACTTAGTTATTTAATAATGAGAATTTTTCTACTAGTTGATATTATGTCCATATTGTCCATTATTAATGTAGGCTTGCTTTTTCAAAAAAAACAACCACACAATAATAAACATGCATAATCAGAAAAAGCAAAATGACAAAAATAAAAAAAAATATCAACTATTATGGTCATCTTTGCTGCTCCGTCCTCAACTATTCGAATCCAAAATCTGGCGCTGCACAGATCTATTCGGGGTTCGACCTGCCCGATCAGGTCGCGGGGTTGGGGGCAGCGCCCCAAATTTTTTTTGTAAGGTTTTGGCTGTCGATTCCTTCATCGAAAATCATATGTCTGCCTCTGGACTGCTTAACAGCCACCACCGCCATCACGATTGATCAAAAATAATTAAAATTACATCAATCCTATGCCTCCCGAAGAAGTTCACATATAATCTAGATTGAAAAATTAAAATAATAAGCACGATCAACCCTCGTGATTTTAATTACATCCACAGCAACAACAACATCCACGACATGTCCGGGGTTTAAACAACACAATCAAAAAAATATGTATTGGACCATAATAGTTGGATCTAAGATGCCTGCAAAACCGAGTTAGAACAGATATACATCTACTGACTATTACACAGCGCAGGTTTTATTGGACAACAAGGACTTATCAATCAATACGTAGATCCAAAGTGGCTTTGATACCAATTGATGGAATTGGGGATTCCCAGGACCCTTCATTTGGTGTGCGTATTGATCGATAGAAAGTTAAACATATCTAATACGTGTTCTAACCCTTCATAGGCGGAAACTAGGGTTCACGAATTATACCTGCAGCGGAAAGGAGACAAGTAATTCCTGGCAATCTCGAGCGGACGACCCCATGATCTTCAGCACGTATTCCTTCCTCGAGTTGGACGTCGTGTGGGCAACGATCTCCCAACCTTTTCTTCTCCTTGGCAGCCCTCTCTTTCTCTCCTTACGTGAATCACGAATTTAGACAAAATTTTAGATTTTTGATCAGTAATATAACGGCCAGAGAATAGAGGATATATATAGGCTACGGCAGGGACCATGAGAAGAAATTAGGGTTAGGCCTCCTAACGGATCTGGATATCCTGTGTTCAGCCCGAACCCACAATCCAGGCCCGTTAACAATAGCTCGGTCCACTAATGAGCTATTGTTGTACTATCTCCCTAATCCCAAATTATGTTTGTGGGCTCCTGTTATTATATGCTCGTTTGGCTCCCCATGTTAAGATATCGTATGTCTGTCGATCAAATTAAGTTACTGACAACTATATTGATTCGACATCTTTTATACTTAAGTAGTACTGCTCAACTTTATTTTGTCATGTCGGATATAATCCACCTGCAGGGTTTACATGACAATCCTTATGAGCTTCTTAAGAGGACATCATCAATCCGATGTATCGGGACATGGATTCCATTTATAATCAACAGCCCATCATACATAAAATGTTATTATCCAATTCATAGAGGTTGTTGATCCATAATGAATCTCACTCTTTTATGAGTCAAAGTAATACACACTGCATATACATGTCCGTTATTATATCCGGATTCAGAGTACAAGCATCCATAATAACAGAGGTATTTGTTCTCTTATATAGTCAGTGCAAAGAGAACAACCTCAAGTGGTCCTGTTCAATACGTACAAAGTGTACTAGTGTAAACCTATAGTCAAGATAGACTAATACCAGATTACACTACAACCTTTCCAATAGATTGTCCAAGTCCATCTAGGTTGTGAACTATTTATATACTCCATAGGAAACTGATAATATGATCTTCTGTGTGACACCACACACCATATTATCTACAATATAGAATATCAGACATTTGCATTAACACTTGCAACAAATATAATATGCAAACATTTGCCCATATGATTCTCATTCAAAATTTAAGGAAATAAGGTTACTACAAAAGTGATGCTTTTAGTATATAACCCTAACACATGCATACTTTAGTTCATGCATTATATCCATTCACATATCATTAAGTTGCATACATATACTTATTTTTATTACATATATGTCATTCATGCATATTATATACTTTCATGCATCTATACATTATATACATTGTATACAACATGTAAAAATAGAAGAGGAAAAAAGGATGAAAAACTGAAATGGAAAGAGAAGGGAAGGAAAAATGTAAGGAAAAGGAAAAACAGTGGACATATACATGCTTGTATCATATATTCAACATTACCATACATGCGATCATTATATATTGTATTATATTATGTATATATTATGCATTTATGTCTATCATTACATGTATACCTTGCATTCATATCTATCATTATATATTATATTATATTATGTATATATTATGCATTCATGTCTATCATTATATGTATACCTTGCATTCATATCTAGCATACATTGTATATCATTCTTTCATTCATGTATTTATGCATTGCCTACATACATTACATTGATTGCATTCCTATATGCTTTCATTCAACCATATATATACATTAGTGTAAAGAGGATACATAACATATATATATCATTTCATTCATCTGATATGTCATGCATTACATACTCTACATTCATTTAATATCCATACTACATAGGCTCATAGGTTACACAAAATGCTTATGTCGTATAGTCACTCTTCTACTTAAAATCAATACTGTACCAATTGGGCTTTCACTAAATTCTATGATTAATATATGTCGTAGCCCTTTGTGTTAGCTTTCCAAAAATTTAAACGGATCGTATTTTCATGTCCGGAAGCTCCCGAAATCGTGAAAACACAGAAACGTGTTTGTCTTTCGGGCAGCTGACACTCAAATATTTTACAGAAAGTTCATAACGAATTTGGCTTGTTAAAATATATATTTTGAAAGCTAACTTCGATACGGTTCTTTTAAAAAAAAGGGAAATTAATTGGAGTTATGAGCTAAAAGTTATGACATTTCTAAGATGCTTTGGTTAATAAAAACGTGGATGAATATTATGACGAATTTGAGTTGTTTTGGACAAAAGAAACACATGTAGGCCAAGATACTTGGATACCAACATAGGTATTCAAATGAAACTCATTCTAACCATCATAACTAAGATCAATCCACTCTCTAACCATTCTAAAATTGAATTTAAATATCTATTTAAACTATTAGAATACATACACACGTATGGGGTGTCCTAATTTGGTATTTATCAAGTAGGACACAAGACACATATCTAAAATTCTCAAGAGAGCTCTAAATGGTCTCAAATTTGAATCTAAATAGGGTACATGCATGGGGGTGTATCCTATGGATTAAAAACTAACTTATATGCATAGAAAATCAATTTAGATGGTTGGTTTTACCTATTGGGAGTGTAATCCCATTGATTCTCCCAAGGACACGGCTCCGACACGAAGATCTTCCAAAAAGGACCCTCCTCCTTGCATTTTGCTCCAAATTATTGCTAGGACCCTCCCTTGGTAGTATGAGAAGGTTGGATTGAAGTTTTGGTGGAGGGATGTAAGGATTTGGAGATCAAATCAAAAGGGAAGCTCTCTAATTTGGGGAATAACACTTTGTGAAGGAAAAGAGGCAAGATAGAATGAAATGAAAGGAAGGGAGGCTAACTTACCTATAGTGGCTGCCATTAAACTCTATTTGGGCCTTGGGGGAAAGTCCAATAAGGCCTCAACTAGTCCTTTTGGTTAATTTTAAGTTAGGTTCAAGTTTGGGATCAAAATGGTTAAATTTAAGCCTCTAACTTAACCAATCTAACAAGTGGGATTAGTGTACTTACTAACTTAATTAGTGGGGTTTGTAGGCCATGACTAACTAATCTTGGGGTTCCATCTAGGTTATCCGGGTCACTAACACAAGTCGAAACGAAACGAAACTCAAACCCGACTAAAGAAATCCCGTTAAATCAATATTAAAATATAAAAATTCCTAAAATATTAAAATATGAAAATGATCAAAATCATAATACATTAATTTAAATATTATTAAAATAATATAAATTTTATCAATTAATTAAAGTCCTAAATAATTCAAAAGTCACAAAATGACCAAAATACCCTTATCCTAAAAAGTTGTAAATAGTCATTCTAATCAAATGGTTAGGTCCCCATGGTCATGGTTAGTCTCTAGGCTCAACAGTTCTAGGGTTCACTAGCTAAAAAATCAAAATTATAATTCACTAATTTTAAATAGTATTAAATTAATTAAAAAACCCCATAAATTATAAATCCTATTATTAAATAATAAACTTTTACAAAAGTACAAAATTATTCTCATTTTAGAAAAGTGGGTGTTACATAACTTCGCAGAATGTGTCCACTACTGCAAAATCCCTAAATTTCTACTATTTTTTAAAAATAAAATAAAATTGGTACTGATTATTATATTTTGTATTTGTACGTCACGTAGTTGCATTGTACGTCGTGCACGAAATTTTATTTTTCGTAATTGTTCGACGAGTACGAATATGTGCGAGCGTACATATTTTTTTGTAAAATATTTTTCTAATTTTATAGTTTCAAAATAATATATATATAAATATTATTCTTGCTATCGTACCAAAATTTTCTAAGTCTGCTATTTTAATTATAAAAGCCTTTCGTTTATAACAGTTATTAATAATAAATAATATTCTTCATGCATACATATATATTTCATAAATATTTTATTAGTTTATTTTAAAATAATAATGTAATTTTCAAAATTATTATTATATGTATTTTTAGAAAATATATTTTGAAATTATTGTGGCAATTTAAATCTTTGATTAGATTTTATGGATTTGATTTAAATAGTTTAAATTTAAAGATAGATTTTAGATTTAATTTGAGTTTAGATTATCTAGATTTAATTGGAATTGGATTTGGATTGTTGTTGATTGAATTGATTTAAATTTGATTTAAATCAAATGGCGTATTATCTAATGGGGATTTAATTGACTACACCTTATCCAATTAGGATTCTCTCAATCCTATAAATATGGGAGCCTCCACGTTGTTTTTCTTTCACAAATATTCCACAATTTCCACCACAAAAGTGAGTGCATCGTGTCGGTGTCCAATCCTTTTCATGTCAGCAATGATTGGCCTCGGGTCCGACCCCGGATGACTATCTTATTCCATCTATTTACATATACATTATTTTTCGTATCGGACACATGCCGACACGATACATCAAATTCCTAACCCTACCCTTAGCTCCCGATCTTGTCGTCGACTATTCACCTTCCACCCTCGACAACCCGCAGCAACCATCTCCACTCCCTGTTATCCCATCACCACCGCCCCTAGATCGTCACAACCACGACGTCGTCCCGGCATCACCACCGTCGCCTCCACCACTTGCTGCCCGACACCGCCATCACCAATCCCAGCCCACCAGACCGCCAGCCTTCTCACTACCATGACTCCCAAACCACCTCGCTGACGACCCAAAGTGGCCGTCAGCACCACAAAATCGACCCCATGCCATCTCCTTCCTCACCACGCTGCTGTCTCTGTAGCCCCGGCCAACCCAACCCGTCCCGACGACTACCACCACCGTCACCGCTACCAACGCCGGCGACCGTCCCAAAATTAAATAAAATCCCACAACCCATCATTAGCAAAACCCCAAACCACAACCATCACCACCACTTCTGGCCGCAACCATGGCTGGCGAACACCGAGCCAACACTAGTCACCCATGACCCATAACTCACCGCCAAATACCAGAGCCCCAGCGTCACCGCCGTAGCCATCGCGGCAACCGCAGCGGCACGCCCAACCCACCACCACCAGAAAATAGGAAATAAAACACCACCAGCACTTACCTCCACTGGAGTCGTGCCCAACCGCCGCGGTGAACGTCGTCCCCGCACTGCTCTCCTTCGAATGTTGGAGCCGCCACTACCAAGACGATCTCCACCGCCGCCGTTAGAAAATCCCCCAAAAATAAACCACCATCACCATCTTCACACCCCTCTCGTCGGGACCCGACGCCCGCCACCGCGCTGCTCTCCGAGCTCCACCCGTTCCAGCAGTGCCGTCCCGCCGCCTGCTCCGGCCGTTCCTCCGCGCGCAAGACCCCCTCTCCGATCGCTCCTCTTCCTTCGCAGCCCTCTTCTGCCGAGCTCTCCCACAGCTCCGTCGCTCCACCTCCCCGTTCTCTCTCTCCCAGCCTTCCGCTCCCTCACCTACGATTGCCTCTTCCACTTCTCTCTCTCCCTCTAGAAAACCCTCTTTGTTTCTCTCTGACTCTCTCTCTCTCTCTGTCGCTCAAAACTGCAGTGTTGCTTCGTTTTTATTTTATTATTTTTTAATTTTTTTATTTATTATTATTATTATTAATACACTGTTAAGTGTATATTTTATACTTTTAATATTCTTTACCATTTACTAACTAATAAACATAGTGGGTGCCTTGGCACTATATGCAATTTTGAAAAATTTAGTTGTAACCCTAAAAACAAAACACTTTTAGATTTTTATATTTTTTTTCTAAAAACTATTTACCTATAATTATTATTTTAGCCTTTTTAAAATAATTCTTTTTGGCTGGTAAAGTGTAGCTTTCTACCTAAAAACGATATTTCCATAAAGGAGTTTTGCATTAAAATGATTTTTATGTTTTCAATATTATCTACCAATTTATTTTACTAGTAAAAATATTTTCAAGTATTTAAACTAAAAGTATTTTTGAACTAATAATAATTTATTATACATTTTAAATATTGATATAAAACATTTTTACTAAGTAAATTAGTTTTGACATAAAGCAATTTTTCATATCTACCTATGAATAATTTGGGATAATAAAACACTATTTTTAGTCTTCAAAAATCATATATATATTATTTATCTAAATTTCCTTCGACTATCCTTTCGTCCATAACTAAATCCCATTACACCAATACCCTCGCCAATTCTAGACTAACCTTATGTCAAACCAAACTAATTTGACCCTTCTGGACCCAATAAAACTGTTCGTGCCACCATCAGAGGTCACCTTGTGTAGTTGTTACCCGAAGTCGCAGTTCATGCCATATTGATTATTGCAGTACACCAAGCGTCCTACCAGGTAAGACACCTTGTCATTTGCTGTTTATTTATTTTAGCTCATATTTTATGCATTATTCATTATTTTCATTATGAAAAATAAACTGCGATACATGGCATAACTTATTAGAACTTACTGTTCAGTTTTATTTCCTACTTTGTATTATTTTTCTTACACATTAAAACTAGATTTAAGAGACCACCTTGTGTGTTGCATTCATTGGCCTTGACACGATGTACCACGAAGTTGTGTGTCGCATGTAGAATACGGACGTACGTGATTGGCTGGCCACCAGTACATATAAGCCGTACGATAGGAATAACCGCTAATATAGATTGCATGCTTAGTTTGACTTAGCGGTTAATAGAGGTCTTGTGTTGTGGATACAACATAGTAGACATTGGAAAGGGAGAACAATACCTTAGCGTATAGGCTACTATGCACTTTCCCTTTTGTAACCCGTGAGCTCTGCCGGAGACGCGGGTGAGATTACCCATGATTGTTGACGGCCACTGGCGTTCTGCAGAACGTTATGCTCTTATTGATTGGGCCTTTGGTGCCATAAGGGGGGACCATGCCGATCCTATTTTAGCCAGGGCCCATACGTAGGAAGGATTATTCTTAACTACATTTCACTTAGGACGGTTAGGCTCCTTTATCCGTTAGGTATGAGTACTTTTGGTTTGGGTACTTGTATCTGACCGTGGCTTGGAATAATAACTTGGCGGACTAGTTTACCACATCTTGTCCTTATTTGGTTGTAGGTGTGGCTTACTACTCCGATGAGAAGGTATTGAACCTTGTTGGGGTCCGGATACCATATTGGATCCATAGCATGAAAATATATGTCATCATGAATTAGTTACCATCTCCTGTCCTTATTTGGTTGGAAGTATGGTACGCTAGTTCAATGGTGTGTATTGGACCATGTTATAAATCAATTAACTTATTTATTCGAGCAATTTATATTCAGTTATATTGGCATGATATTATGTGTCTTGTTACGTCCCTCTGAGGACCTGGTTATCTCCCCAGGTGTGTGTCCATGTCTTTCGCATGTATTCTAGTCAAGGTCGTGGTCTTCTCTATTTATTCGAAGATGACGTGTCTTGGATCTATCCTGCTACCTTCGTCATTTTTTTTGTATATCATGTACCTCTTCCTTTTATTTTGTTGGTAGTGGATGTATCTCCACCCAACATATTATATCAAGACAATTCATTATCATTATATGATATCTTTTATTCATTTATTTTGTGTGGATGAGATTAGTCATGGTTCTAATACATTTTACAGCTTACGTATATTTATTATTCGGCTGGCATGTCTACGTTCCTAGTCCTATGTATTTTAGGACTGGGGCGATACATATTTTTTTGTGTGGCCCATGCAGGTCAAGATAAATTGTTTGGTCACTTTACCGTACCAAGAAAGCCTGCATAATAGGATTAGAGTTTAGGATCTCGTCCACATACTTGACCTCTTTCCTCGATTTCGATTTCGAAACTCTCGCTTGACTCCATGATTAGCATCTTACTTGATCCCCTCTACCATAAACTTTTATCCTTCTTTCCTGCTTGATATTGGTTAGGGAGATAACCATACTAGGTAGACATTACTCTTTTGTCCCAAAACACCATTAGTTTAATTCTTTTATGTTGGGTAGAATGCCTTGTGACCTAGCAATCCCTTTGTCCTTGTGACCTATATTCACAAGTTTACTTAGATTCTAGAATTTAGCGGACCCTAACCCATCTAGTCAACCAATGACTTGGACAAGAAGAATATAGGACGACTGTATAAAGACCAACATAGGATATGACTTAGAATCGTAAGGAATTTAAACTAATTATGCTTTCTTTCAATCTTAATCTCACGTGCCTATGTTTTTTTACTATCTTGACTAATGATGCTAATGTAGCCTAGTTTTTGCAAGCTAATTTTTTATCGAGCTTGATCAAGGCATATGCTATTGAGCGGCCGCTCACTAACATATTGTCTAACCAAAACTGGTGCATGATGGTCTAATCAATCGAGTGCACTTTGGTTCACTTTTTTCTATTATTCTACGTGGATGGAACGTAATTAAACTTGGCCTTTAGAATCCCATTCACGGCTGCCTTGACAATTCCTTTAAATTTATTCGGTCGTTTTTTGAACTACGTATTCGTATTCGATAATATTGTCTTTGAATTCTTATTGCTTACGCCTTCACCTATTTTAGAAGGACGAAGGCATTGTACTAGAACTTCCTCTAGCCTTCCTATCGATTATGACCATTACCACTCGATGTTGCTATATCTTTATCCTAAACTACTCATTCTTTTCTCGGCCCTATCATGACCATCTAATCGCTTAATTTAGGAGTGAATCTAATTCGTTCTCTTAATCGTGCCTCAACCTACTCTCAAGGAACCATGTCTTTAAGTTCTCAAATTTATATCTCTTGATACCCTACTATTCTTTATAGCATGTTATCTTGATTAAACTTTAACCATAATCATTTTTCTTCTGGCATTAGTTAGCCATATATATGATTTATTTTCGTCATTATTGAAATCGCGATTTCCTAATGCATGTTTTGTTGAACGTTGTGAACGAATGTTCCTCACTAATACCCCCTTGTGCCTTCTCACCCCTACTAATTCTTAATTTCAAGGACGAAATTCTTTTAAGTTGGGTAGGATATAAAATCCCAAAATTTTTAATATTTTTTAAAAAACATAAAATTGATACTGATTATTATCTTTTGTATTTGTACATGGTGTAGTTGCATTATACGTCGCGCGCGAAATTTCATTTTTCGTAATTGCTCGACGAGTGCGAATATGTGCGAGCGTACATATTTTTTGAAAAACATTTTTCTATTTTTATAGTTTCAAAATAATATATATAAAGATTATTCTTGCTATCGTACCAAAATTTTCTAAGTTTGCTATTTTCATTATAAAAGCCTTTCGTTTATAACAGTTATTTATAATAAATAATATTCTTCGTGCATACATATATATTTCATAAATAGTTTTTTAGTTTATTTTTAAATAATAATATAATTTTTGAAATTATTATTATAAGTGTTTTTAGAAAATATATTTTGAAATTATTGTGGCAATTTAAATCTTTGATTAGATTTTATGGATTTGATTTAAATAGTTTAAATTTAAAGATAGAATTTATATTTAATTTGAGTTTAGATTATCTAGATTTAAATTGGAATTGGATTTGGATTGTTGTTGATTGAATTGATTTAAATTGATTTAAATTAAATGGCGTATTATATATTGGGGATTTAATTGACTACTCCTTATCCAATTAGGATTATTTCGACCCTATAAATATGGGAGCCTCCACATTGTTTTCCTCCACAAATATTCCACAATTTCTACCACAAAAGGGAGTGCATCGTGTCGGTGTCCAATCCTTCCGCGTCAGCCGTGATTGGCCTCGGGTCCGACCCCGGGTGACCATCTTATTCTATTTATTTACATATACATTATTTCCCGTGTCGGACACACCCAGACACGATACATCAAATTCCTAACCCTACCCTTATCCTCCGATCTTGTCGTCGACAATTCACCTTCCACCCTCGACAACCCGCACCAACCATCTCCACTCCATGTTATCCCATCACCACCGTACCCCTGGATCGTCACAATCACGATGTCATCCCGGCATCACCACCGTCACCTCCACCGCTTGCTGCCCGACCCCGCCATCACCAATCCCAGCCCACCAGACTGCCAGCCTTCTCACTAGCATGACTCCCAAACCACCTCGCTGGCGACCCAACGTGGTCATCAGCACCACAGAACCGACCCCCTGCCATCTCCTCCCTCACCACACTGCTATCTTCGTAGCCCCAGCCAACCCAACCCGTCCCGACGACTACCACCATCGTCACCGGCGCCAACGCCGGCGATCGTCCCAATATAAAATAAAAATCCCACAGCCCATCATTGGCAAAACCCCAAACCACAACCATCACCACCACTTCTAGCCGCAGTCACCGCTGCCATGGTCGGCGAATACCGAGCCAACACTGGTCACCCATGACCCATACCTCACCGCCACATACCAGAGCCCCACAGTCACCGCGGTAACCGTCGAGGCACGCCCAACCCACTACCACCAGAAAACAGGAAATAAAACACCACCAACACTTACCTCCACCAGAGTCGCGCCCAGCCACCGCGGCGAGTGCCGTCCCCGCACTGCTCCCCTTCGCATGCTGGAGCCGCCACTACAAAGACGATCGCCACCGCCGTCGTTATAAAATTTGCCAAAATTAAACCACCATCACCATCTTCACACCCCTCTCGTCGGGATCCGACACCCGCCACCGCGCTGCTCTCCGAGCTCCACCCGCCCCAGCAGCGCCGTCCCGCCGCCTGCTCCTGTCGTTCCTTCGCGCACGATACCCCACTCTCAGATTGCTCCTCTTCTTTCGCAGCCCTCCTCCGTCGAGCTCTCCCGCAGCTCCGTCGCTCCACCTCCCCGTTCTCTCTCTCCCAGCCTCCAGCTCCCTCTCTCATGATCGCCTATTCCACTTCTCTCTCTCTCCTTCTCGAAAACCCTCTCCATTCCTCTCTCTCTCTCTCTCTATCGCTCAAAACTGCAGTGTTGCTTCGTTATTATTATTATTATTATTATTATTATTATTATTATTATTATTACTATTATTATTACATTGTTAAGTGTACATTTTATACTTTTAATATGCTTTACCATTTACTCACTAATAAATATAGTTGGTGTCTTGGCACTATATGCAATTTCGAAAAATTTAGTTGTAATCCTAAAAACAAAACACTTTTAGATTTTTATATTTTTTTCTAAAAACTATTAATCTATAATTATTATTTTAGCCTTTTTAAAATAATTATTTTTGACTGGTAAAGTGTAGCTTTCTACCTAAAAACGATATTTTCATAAAGGAGTTTTGCTTTAAAACGATTTTATGTTTTTAATATTTTCTACCAATTTAGTTTACTAGTAAAAATATTTTCAAGTATTTAAACTAAAGCGATTTTTCATATTATATATTTTATATCATAAAATATTGATATGAAATATTTTTAGTAAGTAAATTAGTTTTGACATAAAACGATTTTTCATATCTACCTATGAATAATTTGGGATAATAAAACATTATTTTTAGTCTTCAAAAATTATATATATATTATTTATCTAAATTTCCTTCGACTATCCTTCCATCCATAACTAAATTCTATTACTTCTATACCCTCGCCAATTCTAGACTACCTTATGTCAAACCCAACTAATTTGACCCTTCTGGACACAATGGAACTATCCGTACCACCATCAGAGGTCACCTTGTGTAGTTGTTATCTGAAGTCGCAGTTCGTGCCATATTGATCATTGCAGTACACCAGGCGTCCTACCAGGCAAGACACCTTGTCATTTGTTGTTTATTTATTTTAGCTCAATTTCATACATTATTCATTATTTTCTTTATGCAAAATAAACTGTGATACGTGGCATAACTTGTTAGAACTTACTGTTCAGTTATATTTCCTGCTATGTATTATTTTTCTTACACATTAAACCTAGATTTAAGAGACCACCTTGTGTGTTGCATTCATTAGCCTTGACATGTTGTACCACGAAGTTGTGTGTCGTATGTAGAACACGGACGTACGTGATTGGCTGGCCACCAGTACGTATAAGTCGTGCGATAGGAATAACCGCTAATAGAGGTTGCATGCTTAGTTTGACTTAGCAGTTAATAGAGGTCTTGTGTTGTGGATACAACATAGTAGGCATTGGGCGGGGAAAATAATACCTTAGCGTGTGGGCTACTATGTACTTTCCCTTTTGAAACCCGTGAGCTCCGCTGAAGATGTGGGTAAGATTACACATGATTACTAACGGCCACTGGCGTTCTACGGAACATTATGCTCTTATTGATTGGGCCTCTAGTGCCCAAAGGGGGGACCATGCCGAACCCATTTTAGCCAGGGCCCATGCGTAGGGAGGATTGTTCTTAACTATATTTCACTTAGGACGGTTAGGCTCCTTTACCCGTTAGGTACGAGTACTTTTGGTTTGGGTACTTTTATCTGACCGTGGCTTGGAACAATAACTTGTCGCTGACTAGTTTGCCACATCTTGTCCTTGTTTGGTTGTAGGTGTGGCTTACTACTCCGATGAGAAGGTATTGAACCTTGTTGGGGTCCGGATACCATATTGGATTCATAGCATGGAAAGATACGTGATCGTGAATTAGTTACCATCTCCTGTCCTTGTTTGGTTGGGAGGATGGTACGCTAGTTCAATGGTGTGTATTGGACCATGTTATAATTCAGTTAACTTATTTATTTGAGCAATTTATATAAAGTTATATTAGCATGATATTATGTGTCTTGTTACGTCCCTCTGAGGACCTGATTATCTTTCCAGGTGTGTGTTCTTGTCTTCCGCAGGTATTCTAGTCGAGGTCGTGGTCTTATCTATTTATTCGAAGATGACGTATCTTGGATCTATCCTGGTACATTCGTCATTTCTTTTGTATATCATGTACCTCTTCCTTTTATTTTGTTGGTAGTGGATGTGTCTCCACCCAACATATTGTATCATGACAATTCATTATCATTATATTATATCTTTTATTCATTTATTTTGTGTGGATGAGATTAGTCATGGTTCTACTACATTTTACAGCTTACGTATATTTATTATACGACTGGCATGTTTACGTTCCTAGTCCTACGTATTTCGGGACTTGGGCGTTACAACTACTTTGCTCACGACCATGCGCATCTCACTCAAATGATGCCACACGTCCACAGCAGTTGGTGCAACTGCTCACGCAAGTTGCTACATTGTGCCCCCTCGCAACTTGATGAAGCTCGCACAAGGGGATCAAACAGTGTCCAGAACAGGATGATCTATTGTGCAAGCTACTAACTTCGCAGAACATGCCCACGATACTGTCCACACATCTCACTCAAACAATGCGACGCGTCCATAGCAGTTGTTGTAACCGGTCACGCAAGTGAACATGAGCGCAACCTAAAACTCGCCAACCCAGAATAACTGTTAAACAGTTATTTCCAGAACTCTATAAATGGAGTTTCGAATCAGTTCCAAATCATCATTGAATGATCATAATCTCTTGCAAAAGTGCTGTTGCATCCTCGAGAGGGTTATGTCTTCGATATCACATCGTCCAAGGGATAAAGTGATCGTCTTCTAATCAGATTCCTATAGTTATACTTCCCAGAAATTAATTATACTTTATGTACTCTTTCTCGGTTGTTAGAAATCAAACTTTTTGTTTTTTGCAAACAAAATGGCGACTCTGCTGTGGCCTACTTTTTCCTCTAACGAGAAAGTGACAGCTTAATGTGATACCACGTCGATCGACAAGACGCAGAAGACTGATCGTTCAAGTCGACCAAACTACTTACGAGGCAATGATCAGTGCTGGGGGTACCAAGCATACCGCCGTTATTGCTAAGAGAAAAGGGCACACTGTTTAGACTCCCAAGTCTTCTCGGCCAACCATGGCTCCTGCGCAACTTGCGCAGCCATTCTCTCGGCTAACCATGGCTCCTGTGCAACTTGCGCAGCCTGTCTCTCGGCCAACCATGGCTCTTGCACAACTTGCAAAATCTGTTTCTCGGCCAACCATGGCTTTTGCACAACTTGCGCAATCTGTTTCTCGGCCAACCATGGCTTCCGTGCAACTTGCATAATCTGTTTCTCTTCCAACCATGGCTCTTGTACGACTTGCGTAGCGTATCTTTCGACCAATCAGAACTCTTGTACAACTTATGCAGATTGCTTCTTTGTCAACCAGAATTCCTGTGAAATCCGTACCTACTGCTTCTTCGACTCTGAACAAAGGGAAACGCCTTTCGGCTACTCCCTCATATTCTCCAGTTCTGAACTCAGAGAAGAACCTATCTAGTAAGAGTGTTAAACAGAACAAAGGGAAGCGCCCTTTGGCGTTTCCTCAACCTGCCCAACCTGCGTCTATAGCCTTTCAATCACAAAACAAAAGGAAATGCCTTTTGGCAACTCCCTTATCTTCTCCAGTTCTTGACTCGGTAGAAAGTATCTCTGGTGGCGCTCATGTATCACTCAGTACGAAAACTCTTTTGCGCAGGAACTCTACTCCTCTGAACAGAGAAAATCAAATCACTACTAAGAAAGTGAGTTTTGTTCAAACTGAGATTTTTGTCACTCAGTTGCGCCAGAGCAACCACATGGAACAGGTTGCGCAACACATAAAAGAATTCTGCCAAATCTCAAAAATGCAACTACGGATCTTCCTACACTGCTTATCTCAAGATCCAAGCAGGGTAAAGTACTAGTATCTCAAACAGATACACAAGTAACAGATCTATCTGATCTATGCACCTATCTCAATAAGCAAAGTCAACACCTACTTCAGCAAAATGAAAACAGACTACGCTAATGGCTAACTTGTGCCAGAACCGGACTTATGAAGTCAAGCATCCCTTTACCTATGCTAATCAACTCAACACTTCCTTGTATACTCAGGGAACATGACATCTCAAGAATAGGAATTATATTCCTAATATCATTAAAAAATATGTTCCTTCAATCTCTTATCATCCTGATGTTGTAACCGATCTCTATGAAGTTCTTAAACAGAAGCAGAAGATCCCAAATCCGTCTCATCCAATGCATTCACAAGGACATCATTGTAACCATCACCATGAGGTAGTTATCAAATGTTATTGTCAATTAGCTAAACGGTCTGTCTTTGACCGTCTGAATTACTCTCAGGTTCCTCAACGGATGATACAAGATGAAGATAAATTGTTGTATGCCTCTGTCAACATGACGTCTCGAAGCACTACGGTGGAAAATATACGAGGCGTAATACATCCCGCAATCCTAGTCAACAATACTTAGATCAGATTCATGAATCCGGTGAAGGAGTATACCAATATACTCGATTAAGAAGCCAAGACACAATCGGTCAAAAGAATCTTCCTTCCGACCAGGACACAATCAGTCAAAGGAATCTTCCTTCCGACCAAGAAACAATCGGTGAAAGGAATATTCCTTCTGACTAAGAAACAATCGGTCAAAGGAATCTTCCTGATTCTTACAAAGATTCTCTCAGTCAAGAGGATATCCCTATTACTTATTCTGGGGGTGGTTCCTTATATGACTTTGATGCTGATAGTAAAAGTTCTGAAAGGACCATCTTTTCTATTAGCTCGTCTTCAATGGCTAGAGAAGTAACTGCTTATGTTATCACAAAAGATCAAGATACTTCTAGTTCTAACAATCAAGAGCAGAGAATTGCTGTTTTGGAGGCTAGTTTAAAGAACATGACTAAGATGATGACAGGCATGCATGCTGTAATTATGGCACAACATACAATTCCACCGGTTGTGAATCCGATTCCGACCCAAGAACCTGTAACAACACTAGCTCCTATTAATATTGGTCTGGAATTACAGTCTCCTTACATCGCTTCCATACCTACACAGGCTATTCCTAGTCAATCTAGTGCTGGAGGTGGTACTTATCATGCAGTACCCCCTTCTAACATATCAAATCAATCTACTGCTCCATAATCACTGGAAGATACCAATGAGGTCGTAAAACTTTTACGTACTCAATTTGAGGCTTTCAAACAGAAAGACGGCTTGCAGAAGCTTGGGATTAAGCAGCCTTATCCCATAGAATGAAAGGAAGTCCAATTTCCTTCCAAATATAAACCCTCTACTATTATGTTGTTTGATGGCAGCACATCGCCAAGTCAGTACCTCAATCACTTTGAGGTGATGACTGATCAACTCAGGCAAATGATGCTCTACTTACTAGGGTGTTCGTCAGATGCTTAGCAGGTACAACTTATGACTGGTACCGTAGTTTGCCAAATGGTTGTATAACCTCTTTCTCTGGATTCAAACAAATATTCCTAAAATAATTTTATGAGGGGACAAATGACATGACTATGTCTGCTCTTATTAAAATTAAATAGTGACATAATGAAACAACTTAAAGGTTCATTGAACGATTCCGCTGTGAGGCACTAAAAATGCCTCTTGGAACTCTAGATGCTCTAAATATAGACACTTGCAAATCAAACATATTGCCTATAATCAGCATATGGACCGAATCGACACAGTTTCAGGATTGGCCTTCATTCATAGTGAATGCTAAAGCGGCAGAAGAAAGTGCTGACTGTTTCACTTAACAAAATGCCTGAAGAAATTTGGCTTTTGAAAATAAAACGAGAAAAAGTACAAGAAGTACAAATTTGATTCTGGAAAAGTATTGCTATAGAAGTCTGATCTGTAAATGATCACTTTGTTCCTTGGACCATATGATGATAATAAAGATCGCTGCTTGAAGTTGAACAACCGGAAGAACTCAGTCACCAGAAAGGTATCGATACACTTGGGCACTGATGGCGAGGCCGAATGCTTTCCTGCTTTGCTTCACTCTGTTATGGAAGAAAGGTTGAAGAAGAATGCTCTCGAAAATCAAAATCTCTATGTTCTGATCTCTATATTCTCTCTTGTCTCTGTGTCTGTGTCTTCTCTTGAGAAAAATAAGTCCATTTATAGGCTTGGGCTCTTGTACGTAAAAACTCAGCGAAAGTTCCGTCTTTACGCCAACAACCGCCACCCACGACCCCATCATTTTATTAAGAATAGGATGCACGTACACACGTTTTTCGGGATGTGTGGAATGAAAGCCATGTAGGCAAACCACGTTCCAAGCTGGTCAGAAGAATAGGGCGTAAAACAATCCCGATGTAATCTGAGCGTAAAGCAGTAGACTAGGCGTAAAGTAGCCCTGACATAGACTTCCCGAGTAAAGTGGTTGTTAAATAACCTTGAGCGTAAAAGTAGCTCAAATAGACTTTACGCACACGTCAACTGTTGAGCGTAAAAGCTCGTATAGTCTTCATGCGTAAAAGAAGCCATAGTATGAGCATAAAGTAGCTCAATCCACATACTAAACGACAACATTGGTCTCTGTGTAAAAACAAATCCCTTTGAATTCTATGATATATGCCATCATTAATATCTCCATGTCAGAGTTTGCATTAAATGCGAGACTTGACAGCTTTCTCCAGTGTAAAAGTGGCTGATCTGTCCTTGGCATAAAATCATGGGTGTAGACCCGAGCATAAAATGATCTGCCTGCTTTAGGCGTAAAGTGATTAGCCTTGTCTTGGGCGTAAAGTATTTAGCCTCTCCGCGGCGTAAAGTAGATCAATTAGAGTGGAATGATCTATCACTTTGACTCTTTCTTTGAAGCACTTTTTATGCTCCTACAAGACCCCCTTCAAAGTTTTCAAATATCTCCAAAATTTGGAACACTTTGAACAGAAGCGTAAAAAATTGAGTTTTGACCCGTCAGCGTAAAATTCGGGATATGCAACAGTCATCCGCGTAAAAACGGGGACATCCAACAGTCGGCGTAATTTCCAATAGTGCCGGTCAACACTTAACCGTCACAATGAATTTCTTTCTTGGAACTTTCAAATGCCTTTTCGCTTTCCCGAGTTTGCATTAATAATGAGCAGTTTCCAACGAGGAATATGAAGAGTTGATTTAATTGTATAAATAAGAAAAAATTCTTCACTCTTGCCATTCATCCTCATAGTGACATGGGGCCAAAGAAGGAGATTAACAATAAAGAGGCTTCGGGCTCAAGGATTGACTTTGTGCGAGCATACAACTTTGTAGAGTGCTTCGGATTAACTCCAGCAGTCTTCAATCGCATCGATGGTGGTCCCCCAACTGCATATGAGGGCTCAGGAGATGCAGAGGCATTTTTAAATCTGATGAGTCGCTCTGGGATTCGCAACATGCGCGAGTTAGGTGTCTCCCTTCGTCAGCCCAACGAAGGAGAAAAATAATATTCCATGTATTGCGACTCTTTTATATGTAGGGGTCCACTCCCCCTTTATAAATGAAATCTTGATGTTAATCTCATCTGTTGGTAGATAGAATTATTCAACACTTCTTTAACTGCATTTATGGTTGTTTATTCTCAAGAAACAAACCAACACGTGGCGTCTGTCTTGTGGTCACGAGAGCTTTTTAATAGGATCTTTTCCCGAAATAGGCTCCTAATAATTTCTTCAGTCTTTATAAATAGCCGAGAATGTTTCATATATTCTCATTCTCATTCCTCTGAAGATAACTTTTTACAATGTCGTTCTCCAACAAATGACAATGGCGATGCATTCCAGTGGCGTTCCTTTGTACGCCCAATCACCAGATGTAGATTCATCCACTATTAGAGCCAAACCATTTGACCTAAGTGGTAAGTCTGATCATAAGCAATTATCTGCCTTTCGAAAAAAAAATTGTTGTTGAAAACAGCTGCTCATGAGCGTATAGGTCCATATCAATGTATAAATGAATCAACGTAACTTTCGGGAAAAGAGAACATTGATTCAATTCCATAATTAACTGAATGAACCGGATAGAATGGACGGATAGACCGTTTCGGGAATGAAAGGTTATTTTCAGAGACTGGTCCATCAACAAATCTCTCCTATAAATAGGCAAAAAATCTTTGTAATATTTTATTCTTATTTCCACTCCTCAATTGGAAATGTCTTCTAAGGATATGCAGCAAAAGAATGAAGTCTCCAGGAAAGTTGAGGACATCGTTGAGACGTGCCCTGTTGAACCCACTGTATCAGGTCCAACCAAAATAGGTGGAAGCTCTTCTACGCCCAAGCCACCCTAAGACATCCTTGCTTTCTTAGTAGAGCCAGGAAAAACTCCTGAAGAAGAAGCATCGAGGATGGCTGTCTGCAAATTTTTTATGAGTTCAGGAAACGATGCCTTTTATGCATTGGCTGACTATATATTCAATAAGGAAGGGAGTGGCTCTCGTCCTTAATCTTTTGTCTTAAAAATAAATATAAAAGAAACTTTATTTTCATCCTTTCTCCTTTTTTTATACATAGTATTTCTTAAGAAATTTGCCATTGATTGGCATTATGAGTAGATCTCCATTAGGCTTTGATAACCGATAGGCGCCATTGGAATATACAGTCTCAATAACATAAGGACCCTCCTATTTTGCTTGGAATTTCTCTTTGCTTTTGTGAGTCATCACCATCGGTCTTCGAACAGCCAATACTAGTTCGCCAACCTTGAATACCCTCTCTTTAACTTTACGATTGAAAGTTCGAGATATGCGGGCTTGGTATAGCTTAATATGTTGTTGTGCTTGAAGACGCTTCTCATCCAATCCTTCAAGTTCTTGGAGTCGTAAGCGATCATTATTCTCTGTAGTTAGCTCATTAGCAATGGCTATTCGAAGGGATGGAATCTGGATTTCCAATGGGAGGACAGCTTTACATCCATAAACCAATAAGAATGGTGTAAACCCAGTAGGAGTTCGGACTGTTGTTCGATAAGCCCATAAACATTCTCCAAGTTTCTCATTCCAATCACGTTTATTAGAAGAGACAAACTTTTTGAGAAGTTTGATGATCGTCTTATTGAAAGCTTCGGCTAAACCATTAGCAGCTGGATTATAAGCCGTAGAAGCCAAATTCTGAATTCGATTCTTATCACAGAACCGATAAAATGCCTGACTGGTAAATTGTGGACCATTGTCATGAATTATTTGTCGAGGAATCCTGAAGCGATAAATGACATGGTGCTTGATGAAGCTGATCACATTAGATGTTTTCACTTCAGCAAGGGGAACTGCTTCTGCCCACTTAGAAAAGTAATCGGTTATAGCTAATATGAATCGATGTCCCTTGACAGAAGAAGGGTTAATAGGACCAATGATATCCATGCCCCAAGCTTCGAAGGGCCAAGAAGCTGCTGTAGGATGTAGAAATTCAGATGGCTGATAAATAAAATCAGCATGAATCTGACATGCTTTACATCTTCTGGCATAGTCTACAGCATCTGCTATCATAGAAGGCCAATAATACCCCATTCTTCGAATACGGTCTTGTAATTTAGGGCCCGATTGGTGAGCACCACAAATACCATCGTGAGCTTCTCGCAACGTTTGTTTGGCTTTACTTTCTGAGAGACAGCGCAGCAAGAGTCCATCATATGAACGACGGTATAGCATATGTAAAGACGAATCATAATAGAATCTAAACGATCGTCTCTTGATTGATGCAGCTTCTTTAGGATCCTCAGGCAAAATCCCATGAACTGCATAATCAATGAATGGAGTTCTCCAATCCTTCTGTTGGGAACTTGACTCTGTGATATAACTTTGTTCAATATGCAGATTATTCTTCACACAGAACAAGTCTCGATCCAACAAAGTAATTATATTTTGCCTTCAGATTGGGACATCCAAGTCTGCAGCTAAGCTAGCAAGAGCATCAGCCTCCACATTCTGAGAATGTGGTACAAATTCAATGAAGAACCCTTTGAATGAAAGGACCAACTCGACTACCACCTGATGATAAGGGATGAGATCAGCATTTCTGACTTCATAGGTCCCTCTAACTTGATTAACGATCAATTGAGAATCTCCATAAGCCTCTAGGAATTCAATATCCAATTGTTTTGCTACTTGAAGACCGATCAATAGAGCATTATATTCTGCTACATTGTTGGAGCATGGCTCATTAAGAGAATAGGCACGATATATGACCATTTTGTCAGGAGAAACCAAGACAATTCCTACCCCAGAGACAATATTGCCTTTAGGTCCCACTCGTGACGCTCCATCAAAATATAATTGCCATATGTCATTCTTCAAAGTCATGTTATCATCCACGACTTCATCTGGAATGTCCTCATATAACTTTGATGTTTCCGGTATAGGGTGAGCAGCTAAGAAATCAGCTAATACTTGACCCTTTACTGATTTTTGAGGTATATAAACCATGTCATAAGGAGTAAGCAACATCGCCCAGGTGGCTAACCTGGAGTTAAGAATGCTTGGTTTTCTCATCAATACCCGAATGGGATTTATTTTGGAGATGACATGAATAGTCTGCCCTGTCACATAATGTCTTGTCTTTTGGACGACAAAAACCAAAGCTAGACATTCCTTTTCCATAGGAGTATACCTGTGTTCAGCTCCGACCATCATTCTGCTCAAATAATATATTGTCTGTTCATGACCCATATCACTTTTCTGTGCAAGAAGAGCGCCAAGTGAATGATCCAAGGCTCGAACATATAACAAAAATGGTCTTCCTACTACTAGAGGTTCCAGAACAGGTAGATTTGTAAGGTATTGTTTAATATCATTGAAGGCTTTCTGACACGCTTCATCCCAAACAAATGATACACCTTTCTTCAACAAACGGGAGAAAGGTTGGCATCTCCCAGAGAGATTGGATATAAATCTTCTGATATAAGCAATACGACCCTGAAAGCCACGGAGTTCTTTCAGATTACGAGGAGGACGTATTTCAAGAATTGCTTTAACCTTATAGGGCTCAACATGGATACCCTGTGAGGTAATGACAATTCCTAAAAACTTGCCACTAGAAACCCCTAAGAAAGACTTAGTTGGGTTCATTTTCAATTGATGCTGGCGCATTAATTCAAATACTGTTTTCAAGTCCTGAATGTGATCATTCTTTGACCGACATTTAACAGCAATGTCATCTACGTAGCATTTAACTATTTTTCGTAGATGTTCTTGAAAGATATTACTCATAGCCCGTTGATACGTAGTGCCGGCATTTTTAAGACCAAATGGCATAACCGTATAGCAATAAACCCCTAGGGTGTACGAAAAGCAGTATGCTTCTCATCTTCTGGATGCATTTTGATCTGATTGTATCCTAAGAATCCGTCCATGAAAGACATGCGTTCAAAACCACATGTATTGTCAATCATGACATTAGTAATTAGAAGTGGAAATTCGTCCTTTGGACATGCTGCATTAAGATCGCGATAATCTATACAAACTCGGACCTTTCCGTTCTTCTTCATAACAGGAACAATATTGGCAACCCAATCCGGGTATTATTTTTCACGAACAAATCCACATGTAATCAACTTTTTGACTTCTGCTTCAATTGCATCCATCATATCTGGTCTAAAGTGCCGTTGCTGTTGTTTTACAGGCTTAACATTGGTCAAAATATTGAGTTTATGAGTAGCAACTTTAGGATCTAACCCTGGCATATCCTCATAACTCCATACAAAGATGTCAATATATTCTTTGATAAGTTTTATCAACTCTTCCTTTTTAACTTCGGAAAGATGTTTACTGATGAATATTGGTTTGGACTTAGTTCTATCTCCAACATCAATCTGGATAACCTTATCCTCTGTAGGTGGATGTCGCTGTTCAAAACGGAGTTCCCACTGAGTATCCATCTGTTGAGCCCAAGGATCATTCTCAAATAGTTCTGATTCACCATCAATTTGAACCATATTGACTGAGAATATTTGTCTGGATTCATCATATGAGGAATGAGATATATCGAATTCGACGAATTGGATTTCTTCCGAATCTGATGACTGCGAGGAATTAGAAGAGAATTCTTCTTGTATATCGTCGGTAAAAACATGGGATGGATCGTATCCCAAAGGAGGAAAAGAATTTTCCTTATGATCAATGTATAAAGTTTCTTCTGGCTCTATGTCGCCTTTATATTGATGACTTTGTTTATCCGAAGATAAAGTCATTCTTTCAATAAACTTGACAGCCATATACTCGAAAAGGAAATCTTCATTGATATCAAGAAGTACAGAATGATCAATATTTACATTATTTACAATCTGATTGCTACGCTTCGGATTAATCAACAGTGGACCATTATCCATCTTCTGCGTAGATTTGCCAAGATTGACAATCAATGGTGGTTCTGGATCGTTCGTACAAGAGGTACGCCCTTTGACCTTGATTATCAAAGGTTGATCATTCACAGGTTAGGATTGGATTCGTCCCTTGACTATGATCTTCAAAGGTTGCTCTTCTGGTGGATCTTCATTAAGAGACTGATTCTCAATGGATGATTGATCCTCAGCTATGTCTGATATCTCTTTTATATGCTCTTGTTTATAAAGCCTTGAATCAGAAAAATAGGCTTCGACACCCTTGAAAGGATTGATATCAGCAAACTCCGTCTTCACAACTCCTTGGGAATCCACATACTTGAAGCATTGGTGGAGAGTTGAAGGCACGATATTAAGCTCATGTAACCATGGTCTTCCAAGAAGGATATTGTAGGATACGTCAGAGTTGATAACATAGAAGGTTACCATAGTTCGGAGATCGCCAATCTGAATCTGCAGACGAATCTTCTCCAGTGGTTTACTCTTGCCAGAGTTAAAACCGACTATTGTAGTACTATTGTAAGTCAAATCACTAGTAGAAATCCTCAGGGTTCTTAGCATACTCTGAAGAATTATGCTAATTGAAGACCCAGGATCAATGTAGATCCGGTCAATTTCGGTAGATCCAATATACCCAGTATAGCACATAGGCCTGTCATGTTTGTTATGCTTCAACAGCATATCTTCTTGTGTAAAGGTGATGTTGGGAATTGCTTCCATCACACTATGACATTGCGGACATGAAACTGGAGTATTATCAGGACTCTTGAGTTGAGCCAAGCATGAATCTGCCTGAAGTAGAGCTTCACTAAAAGTCTCCCTGCTTTCTCTAGAAAGGCGAAGCAATTCAAATATAGATAGTCTAGCCGTAGTATTGGCTAACTGCGCTAGAATCACTGCACCAAATTAGGGTATTTACGGCTTCTTATTTATGGCGCACAATAGATGCAGGCCGTAAAAGAGATAAAATTACGGCATATTTGAAATACGAGCCATAAATTCCTTTTTTTTCTCTTTATTATGACGTATTTTTTTAGTGCCGCAAAAGTTATAAATTATGGCATGCATTTTTGCGAGCCGTAAATTATCGGATTCTTACAGCCTACATAGAAGGCCGTAAGTTGTGATATATTTTTACGACTAATTTTTGGCAGGCCGTAGATTGTCATATATTTGTACTGCTCATTTTTTGTGGGCCGTAAATGGTAAGTTGTAAGGCCACCCAAATAATCCAAAATTAATTAACTCTTATTCCCAAAACTATATTACCTAAGCAGCGCGCCCATGAACAAAATCCACCGCTCTCCTAAAACCCAAAAATTAGGTTTCCTTCGCCAAATTTCTAATCCCGCTCATCTCTCGCGGGCACGGCCTCGTCTCCTCTCCAAAACCTTAAATACCAAAATTAAGGTTCACTAGTCTCCTCTCCTCCCACAAGTCTGAATCTTTTCCTTCATCTCATCGCCTCCTCCCGCCCTCTTCAACAGGTAAGTAGTTTTTGTCATTTTCCCCCCTTTTTCTTAAGATTGTGTTAAAAATAGACATCATTTATGGGTTCTCTTGAGCTATTGAAAAATTTCATGGATTTGAAAGAGGAAAGAAGAAATTCCTTGATTTGTAAAATGGGTGAAGAACTTTTAAGAATCGGGGAAGAACTTTTGAAAATTTTCAATAAATAGAAGTAATCTTGGATTTGAAAAGTTTCATATAATTTCTTTGCGTTTTAATCTCTACTCCAACACTAAGATGAGGATGGTTCGGCTTGGATTTTCGCAGACTGATGTGTTTGTAGCAATTCCTCCATGAAGGAACTACTGAGACCTGTTTGTAGCAATTCCTCTATTAAAAAAAATGTTTTTTTTTCCGTTATTGGGCTTCATGATTATTTATGTTATGTTTGTTGTGATCGATCAGAGAGAGGAGAGAATATATATGCTGGTATTATGTGTCTTCTAAGCACCTATACAGTCCCTTAGATTTTAGCTTTACATTTTAGCTCTGGATAGCAAAATAGTTTAAGTAGCTAAGTTCATACTTGGTCATGAGTAGTTATGTTGTGCATACTTTTGGTTTTTTTTTGTCTTTGAAACTGTACTTGGAGATGGATGGTATCCAATGAATTATGTTTATAGATTTCTTCTGTGTCGATTTTTTTAAGTATATGGAAATCATATGTGTATGCCTGTTAGCTCATTTTTCTCATATCTTTCCTTTTGATCAAGTAATATTGCTTCTTGGTACATTAGTCAGGAAATGTATTTGCTTCCTTGCATTAATTTAAAATTTTGTTCTCTTTCATACTAACAAACCATGTCTAGTACCGTCCTTGTCTTAGTTCTTTACTATTTTCAGGCTAATATTGCATTCAATCAAACCATGGAGAGTTGTGTCATCGCTGATATCGAGTTTGTGTTCTCAGTCCTTGTATATTTTATAGCATATTATGTTTGTGATTTCGTACCTCTTTATAACCTATAGCATGATCGACCGATATTAAATATTTAAAATATCATTGATGTTTCAGGAATTAATCTACTTCTAGGGGATAAATTCAAATTTTTGGGGGTAATTAATCCTTACATGCTTTAGTCCCATGCTTTTCTAATTAAATATATGTACTCTTTGATATTAGTTTATGCTTGTTTACTATAGTTTTATTGGACTAGTTTTGATTGGGTAGCTCCATGAGTAGAGTTTTTTTTGACATTGATTTTAAATATTACTTTCTTTTTTACTTGGTGTTAATCTTAAATTGTTTTGTCTTACGTCCATAATTTCACAGTATTGTCATTGTAAGACGATCATCCATTATGGATAAAGAATGGACTTATATGCCAAGGTGAATTCTGAATCCCTCCAATATACAAATTTTAATATCCCATACATTTTTAGTTTCTAATTGGTGTAAACTTGGTTTTCTTTTTATTTTAGACCATCACAAGCATATCGGGAGAGAGCACGAAAGTTTGTAGATAACGTTCAAAAAATAAGGGTTATCCAGATAAAATCCAATGTCCTTGCAACCAGTGCTTAAACTTAAGATACCATCATTATGATGTAGTATACGACCATCTAATTTATGCTGGGATTGATCCTACTTATACCACGTGGGTTTTTCATGGAGAAAAACCAATCACAATAGGACAAACTGAAAATGATGAAATTCTACCATCGTATAAAATATTTAAAGATGCATGTTTCCAAGATGATGATGTGGATTATGTAGATGAAACAAGATACCAAGATTTTGAAAAACTCATCGAGGAGGCAGAACTACCTTTATATTCAGGTTCGACACACACTAAGATGTCTGCAACACTTATGTTATGCAAGGCCAAGGCTCGACACAGCATGTCTGACAAAGCATTTGATGATGTTCTCAAGATTGTTCATGATTTGCTACCAATTGATAACATACTTCCGGATAGCTTCTACTCAGCCAAAAAGTTATTTAATGCCTTTGATCTAGGCTACGAGAAGATACATGCATGTGAGAACGACTTTTGCTTGTTTCGAAAAGATCTGGAGCATATTGAGACATGTCCAAAGTGTGGTTCTTCTCGGTGGAAAGTCAATGAGCGAACCAAAAAGATAAGAAAGGGAGTTCCAGCAAAAGTTTTGAGGTACTTTCCTATTATTCCAAGATTTAGGAGAATGTTTAAGTCAGCTGAAAAGAGTGAACAGTTAACATGGCACTACTCAAACAAAAGTAATGATGGAATTATGCGACATCCAGTTGATTCATTAGCATGGAATAGAATAGATGATAAGTGGCCCTCTTTTGCATATGATTCTCGTAATCTTAGACTTGGCCTTTCTTCAGATGGATTTAATCCTTTTGGTGATCTTAGCTCTAGACATAGTTGTTGGCCTGTAATTTTGGTCACATATAATCTTCCTCCATGGTTGTGCATGACAAAAGAAAATTTAATGTTGACATTACTCATTCCTGGGCTAAAATAATCAGGAAATGATATAGATGTGTACCTAGCACCTCTTATAGATGATTTGAAAGAGATGTGGACGAATGGAGTAAGTGTTTATGATGCATTTACTCAGTCCACATTTAATTTGAGAGCTATTTTGATGTGGACAATAAATGATTTTCCAGCTTATGGTAATCTGTCCGGGTATGCTGTTAAATCCAGTAAAGGATGTCCTGCCTGTGGAATTGAGACATGCTCCAAATGGTTGAAAAATAGCCACAAACACGTATTCATGGGCCACCGGAGATTTCTAGCTTACAATCATCCATTTCGGGTAAAGAAATCTTGGTTTGATGGGACTGAAGAACATGGTCGAAAGCCTCAAATTTTAACCGGTTCAGAAGTATTTCAAGTGATCGGAGATATAGAAAATGACTGGGGGAAGGCTACGAAAAAGAAGACAAAGAAAAGGAAAAGAGATGATGAAAACGAAGAGCAGGATGTCGCAGAACCTCAATCAGTATGGAAAAAGAAATCAATCTTTTTCGAACTACCATATTGGGAGGTTTGTCTTTTTTGGTTTATATATTTTTGGTTTAGACAATATGCTTGTTTTCTTTTAAATTTGTTTATAGAATTTAACATCTTTCTATTTGTTTTTTTTTGAAGTTTTTACTGTTTCGACACAATTTGGATGTGATGCATGTTGAGAAAAATATTTGCGAGAGTATAATAGGCACTCTATTGAACATTAAAGGCAAAACAAAGGATGGCTTAAAGTCTCGTGAAGATTTAAAACACATGGAAATTAGAAAGTCATTGCATCCGAATAAAGATGTTGACTCTGGTTATAAGAAAGCACCATATGTGTTATCAAAAAATGAAAAAAAAATATTTTGTAAAAGACTGTCTGAGTTGAGATTGCCAGATGGTTATAGCTCCAACATTGCAAATCATGTGTCACTAAAAGATTGCAAAATTTATGGGCTCAAGTCCCATGATTGTCATGTGCTAATGCAACAAGTTTTGTCAGTAGCATTAAGGGGACTATTAGACAAGGGGCCCAGGATTGCAATTTTTAGATTATGTGCTTTTTTTAATTGCCTATGTCAAAGAGAGCTTGATAAAAATAATTTGGAATTACTTGAAGACCACATTGCAGAGACTCTGTGTATGCTAGAAAGGTTTTTCCCTCCATCATTTTTTGACATTATGGTTCACCTTACTATTCACTTGGTTCGAGAAGCACTAATAGCTGGACCGGTCCATTTTCGTTGGATGTACCCATTTGAAAGGTGACTCCAATATTTTACTCTTCTATATAAAAAGTTTTCTTTTGGGTTTAATTATTCGTCGAATTAGCTATTATTAATTTGTTAAACTTACATTTTGAATTAGGTATATGAAAGTACTGAAAGGTTTTGTGAAAAACCGTTCAAATCCTGAAGGTTGTATAGTTGAAAAGTATAATGCAGAAGAGTGCACAAGTTTTTGTGCTCCTTACATAAAACAAGCAGCACAAGTAGGTGCACAACAGAGCCGATACGAAGAATATGAAGATGGAAATATTTTAGAAGGAAGGCCATTAGGTGAGGCTAAATTGAAGGAATTGTCTCAAAACATGTTTGAAGTTGCTCATTTGTATGTCCTAGAAAATACAGCAGAAGTTGAACCGTATAGAGAGTAAGTTTCTAATATATATGTGCTATAGTAATATAAGTATCTCTTTGGTGGTTTTAGTATATTTTTATTTGTAGTTTTTAACTTTATTCACCCTGGTCTTTTTTCCAGAATACACATAGAGGAGCTTCGATTTTCTGATGTACGTCTTCGTGGGAACGAAAGTCTTTTAAGAAAGAGGCATAGAGACACATTTAGTGCATGGTTAGCAAAAAAAGTTAAGGTTGGAGATGCTAGTAACATGTCAGACATTGTAAAGTGGATAGGGGTTCGACCTAAACCATATGTTGAATCCTATTCAGATTATATTATCAATGGAAATCGATTCCATACAAGATATGTTAAAAATTGCACACAAAACTCTGGTGTTTCTCTTGAAGCAGAGACAATGTGTCGATCAAGTGCAAGAGACATATCACATGTTAGTGGAAAGATTGTGTTCTATGGTGTTATAAGAGATATAATTTTGTTGGACTATCACAAGTTTAAACTCCCTATATTTTATTGTTATTGGGCAAACATAGGAAGTGGTGTCAAAGTTGAAGAGTGTTTTACATTAGTTAACCTTCATGAAGGTCAGCATCAATTTGAGAATGATCCTTTTATACTTGCCTCGCAAGCAAACCAAGTCTTTTATTCCAGACATGATGATACTTCAAATTGGTATGTGGTACTTAAAGCACCACGAAGATGAGTTTATGAGTGTGACACTAATGGGAATGATTGCATACCATATGCTCCATTAGATGTCTCCAATCTTAATCTTGATGATGAAGATTTTGAAAGAAAGGACTATGAGGTCTTGGATGAGTCGGTAATTAATTGTTGCAATGATAATGTTGTTTATTATTTTAATGTTTCATGAGATAGATTTGAATACTAGTACTAATTTTTTATTTTCTTTTCAGATTCAACCATCATAAACCATGAGTGGTGTCGAGGTAAGCATCTTTTTTGTATATATTTTCTGTCATGTTTATGTTTATCATTTTTGTAATATTTTTTTAAGTATAACTGTTGCAAATATTTTTTTTTCTGTGTAGCCTTTAAAAAAGAGAGCAAAGTTTGCAAAAAAAAAACCAGCAGCTGCAGCCATTCAAGATGAGAATCAACCTAGAGGATTATCGAATGGAGATTCTAATTCTCTAACTACTGATATCCCAGAAGTTCAATCCCCCCAAAATCCAAAGCCTACAAACTTAAAACCCAGAGGAAAGGCAAAAGTTTTGTGTTTTACCAAAGGAAAAGGAAAGGGGACTCGCCTTGAAGTTGAGTTCAATGAAATAGGCCAACCTTTTAGAGAGAATGCAGCAAAATTTTCTTCTTTCCTTGGGATCACAGCTAGAGAGTTAATACTAGTGACACTTGACAATTGGAGTGATCTTACCGATGAATTTATCACGCAAATATGGGAGCACATTATGGTAGTATTCTCTACAAGTATCAAATTATATTTTGTTAGATATATTTCTAATACAATTGTTTATTTTATTTTGTAGCAAAAGTTTAGTTTTGCTGAATGTTATAAAAAGTATACATTTGAAAAGCTAAGAAAACATTGGAGGGATTACCGGAGTTCGCTGATAAATAAAGTGATGGACCAAGCCAAGTTGGTTGGCCTGAAACGTGCTGCTACCCTCTTGAAACCTGACAGTGTAGAATCCATGGAAGTTTGGCAAGCTTTTATCAAAAAACGGACCAATCCACAACAATTGGTGAGTCCTTAATTTATACAATAGAAATGCTACATTAATTGATTTTATTATATGGAAGTAATGCACTAATTTGTTTCTAATGTACTGTAGCAATCCAAATATTATATTAATTTTAAATAATGCAGTTTTTTTTACTTATACTGCAGTTTTATTTTGCATATATCCTTGAATTGTGAATATTTTGTAGGCGACAAATAAAAAGTACAAGGAAATGCGAGCAAAACAAACTCTAGTACGTAGAACAAGTCGTAAAGGTTTTGCACGGCTAGAGGATGAGATGGTAAGGCAAATTATTTAATTTCTATTGGTGATCACTTAATTTATTGATATGACAAATAAAATTTTCTTTTGTAGAGACAAGAAAGTGAGACACCGGATGCAATATCAAGGTCTGACGTTTGGATTCGTGGGTACGAAGCAAGAAAGAAGAAGAATAATGATGATGAAGAAGAAGTTGAGGATCATGAAATAGTGGTACATATGCTTCATTTTTTGTGTGTATATATTGCTGTCTCGGAAGCCTAAAGTCAGATGTCTGAAATAATTAAAATTGCTAAACTTACCCATAGTTTAATACTTCAATACTGTAAGAGAAGTCACCATTAATATTACTATGGTATAACCTAAACATGCATAACAACAGGTTATTTTCTTACTAGTTATTAGTAAGATTCTAATTGTTGGATAATTTTGACTAAAAATTGTGTTAGAGAACAATCAATTCTCATATGACTGTTTTCATCAAATGTAATTTCAGTTCAATGACTGTTCTCATATGACTGTTATCATCAAATGCCATTTAAAAAAATTTCATTTCAATGATTGTTCTCATATGACTGTTCTCGTATGACTGTTTTCAAATGACTATTTTCATTTGACTGTTTTCTCATATGACTGTTTTCATCAACTGCTATCTTTTGCATTAAACTGATTGAAGTCGAGACAAATGTTAATCTATTGCAGCATTTTGTTTGCCTTTCATGGAGATAACATTTCTGACTATGTAAGAAAATAAGTGGATAAAGTTTACTCTTTCCCTTTGAAATTAGCAAACTCCATTGAATACGTTTGCAGACTGTTATTGTCGAATCACAATTGGTTTGGCTTCAAGAGGTAGAGACACGGAAGATATCATTTTCGATCTTTAGTATTAGTTTTTTTTTATGAACAATCAGATTATCCTCTTAAGGGCAGAATGATGGATTTAGAGGAGAGAGTGTTCAGTGAACTGAAAAAAATTGGAGTAACCAAACAAAACTTAGTCATGCAATGGTTAAAATCATATATACCTAATACGCTGGAGTCTGATATTTTTTGCCATTATAACTTTAACATTCACTGAAAGGTCAAACCCATCCATCTACAAAACAACCCAAAATAAGCACTCCAAAAAAAAAAAACAAATAAGAGCTGAAGTAAACAACAAAACTTGTTGATAATATTGGAGTCTGATATTTTTTTTACAAAAGTTGTGAGGACAACTAATGAAAGAAGCCTAACTCTACTAAAAGTAATTCCTTGAATTATTGTTATCTTTTTTAAGTCTTCATTAGCATGTATTGTTGTAAAAAAAAACCTTATATGGCCTACTAATTCGCAGTGTTAAGATGCACATATTTGCATCTTAACACAGATAAGGAAACACAATCAGCTAACAAATTGGTATTTAAAAGACTTCAATTCCAGCTTGACAAAAATCAATAACATTCCAAAATAAATTGATAGGCTTTAACAACCAACAAAGGCACCAATACTGATCATCCTAACCGCAAGCAACCAATAGAAAACATAATACAAAATATAACTTTCCGAAGAGTTACTTCCACACCATGTAGGTCCACTATATGTTTCTAAGTAAGAAATTTTTGCAGAAATATGCAGCCACCTTGTTGTTTGTTATGGAATGAGCAAATGTAAATGACAATTGGAGGCCATACCCAAATGACTTTCCAAAAAAAATAGGATACCTGAAATATCCTACAGATAGTCAGTCTATGTATATGATTTATGCAGGAAAAAAAAACTATGATAGTCATTACAGGAAAATCAAACAACTACAAGAAGATGAAAAGTGGTGTAGTTAGGTCCTTACCTTGAGAACAGACTCATGTATATAGTCATTTATAACCAAGCATCTTTCCAATATACTATTCCAATACAACTGTACAATTCTCCCACAAATGTTGTGTCATCTGCACCAGCTGTCACATGCACACTATTTCCAGCATTTTTTTGGATGTTTAGTTTCCTTCTGGCTAATATTATTAACAACTAGTTGATTTTCTACATCTAGTAGGTACTCATACATGTTCTGCGATGCTTGCATATAGCCAATAGGAAGAATTAAGTGACAAAAGCCTGAAGCCAAATAATCAGGATACGAACAACCCAAAACTAGGGTAGATAGCAAAACCCTGAAACCCAAATTGAGAACCAAGATTATTTGCAAATAAAAATAAATTAGTACCCAACATTGAGGTTAAAGAATCAGACAGGCATACTAAATTATTTCAAATACGTGCACTTAGTGGTATACTAGGACACAGTTCTTCACACATACAAATGTGTAATTAGTAGAGTTCCCCCTTACCTACCATTGTCTAGATGTTCCAAACTACAATGGCTACTACCTGCGATTTTTAGGCTTCCCAAAGCAGCAGCAGCAACTGTTGCTTGTGATTCACCACTGAACACTCTCTCCTTTAGATACCTGTAATAACACTCGTTACCTACTGATAGGTTTAAATTACATAACTTGTGAGTTATATATGTTAGGTTTAATATGCGTTTGCCATGTTGTCATGGTTGTACCTGAGTTTACTTGCTCTATTGTAATACAGCAACAGGTCAAAAAATACAAAGCACAAGAAAATTGTTCTTCTTTTAGAGATGATGCGGCTGCAAAGGTACTCGGTCCGGATCCACGAGGACGAGTAAGAGGGCTTGGATATGGAGCCGCTCCGTCAAAGTTGGAGGGGCAAACACAAATGAGGGACAAAGTTAATAAATTAGATAATGAACTTGTGGCCTTGAAAAATCAAATGAACAATTTTATTGCAATGGTCGGAAAAGGAGGAAGTAATTCGGTAAGTACCTGAATAGATTTGTTTTTTAAATAATGACTCTTTTGTATTTATATATTAAGCTTAACATATATTAATTACAGCAGAAATATAATGCAAGTGCTCAACATTCTATCAATAACATGACGCAAAGCAAAATAAACGAAACCAATCTAGTTCTGAATTCTGTTCATGAGACAACACAAAGCAAGAAGAAAGAACATGTAGTTGTTCGTAATTCCAATTATGAGAGCTCAAGATGCAAACTGCTAAGCTGGTTAGACAAAAATACAGTTGTTGCCACTGGTAAAATTCTGTCAAGGGATCCTAAATCACTAGTACATCATGTGCCGCTTGGTGATCAATATTGGAAAGTTTCTGTATGACATGTAGTAGAGGGTAATGAGGGAGTGACTCTCTATCGACCAACGCGTGAAGCTTTTGTTTTGAATGAAGCACTGGGAAGCATAATAGCATGGCCAATCAATTACATCATAACTTGTTAGATATGGAAGGTAATTTCTATATAAATACTCTTTTTTGCTTATTTTGAACCAATATATTGAGGTATCCAGAAAATGTTCAAGATTGTCCTATTTTCCATCATCGTTGTGTTCAAAATCTTTACCAGATTATGCATTATGTAACAAACCAGATTATGCATTCCTATTAAACTCTGTCATCAGAGCCTCAGTGACATACCTTCATCACAATCTTTACCAGATTATGCATTATGTAAATTTGAGGTATCCAGAAAATGCATGTATCTAGATTTAACTTCTTTACCTTATTTTCTTTCATGTTATCTATTGTACAAAATTTTAAGTAGTGATCCATAGTTTTTATATTCAAGTATCGACTCTGTTTCTTTTCGCGCAGACATTTTGTGTTAACATTTTGCATGAAATTGTGATATGTAAATGTAAATTTCTCTTTATATGCAAATATTGATATGCATAAAATTGTGATAATATTTTGCACAAATTTAAATGATGAGAGGGATGCTATGCTGTGTACTAGAGGAATACAGCATAAAAGCAACAAAGCAACATAGTACTAAAATGCAATCCCACCAATGAAGAAAGATAATGATGAGAAGTTATCTCTTTTGATACATTATAGTTTTTGGGGTTAGCTTTTTCCTGAGCCTCAGGTGATACATGGTTGTAGAGCCTTGAGTGTGACTTTCACCTTTGATTCCTTATCTAATTTCCTCCTTAGCCTCCAGTTGTAAGATCCATGCATTTTGCCTATGAAAGTTTAAACAATATTCCTATCAGAATTCTAACTAGCAGATGATCTGACCTTCCAACATGTTCCCTTCATAGATCTGAGCTGTTAGACAAAATATGGCACTAATTCAGTCATACAAGACGCTGACTACATATGCACGGAAAAAAAATTCACTCCTTCAGATTGAGCCGTCGGCCACATGCACAGAGAAAATTTTGCACCTTCGGATAGAGCTGGCATCTTTTTAAGAAGTGTAGAAATATGTCGATACAACTCTTAAATTGCAATTCCACACTGTTGACTAATCATTCAATAAAAGAGAGAACTCCAAATTTCAGGTGTTGGAAGTTATGAATCTATGTTAGAAACTTAACTTGCTATGTGAACCAATGGGGATCAAGATGTGAGGAGTCAAACTAAAACTTGAATGGCACTCCATGGAATTTGCAATGGTGGGACCCTAATTCAAATCCTACCTAAAGGACGTAAGTTTCAGCTATTTGAACCAGTCTAAATCAAGATGAGGGAAGTCAATTTACAATTTGAATGGTTCATCAATGAGTTGTTATTATAGTTAATTTACAATTTGAAGGGCTTGTAATGGAGTTTGTATTGGTAGGATCTAGAGGTTAAAATTCCACACATAATGACCCAACTCCAGCTGTGTGTATTTGATGCATGTTGTGTCTGTTCTGTTTGAGTGCGTGCATGCTCCTTGTGTACGTTTCTACATAAGAGTGTTAAGAAATGGCTTGCAAATGCAGGCCCCCACTTCACATGTTTCAGTTTAAGGTAGTGAAAGTGTAAACTTATCAGCAATGGAAGACATTTATAAAATGATAGTTCACTGTTTTCATATCATTCATGTGCCCTTTCACTGAAAAAAAAGGATTTAATCTACTTTGTTCGAGTGCATGCTTCTATAGCTCAGGTGTACATGAACTAACAAGTTAATGCTAAAACAAATACATGATCAAAGTTAAAGCACAATTATTATTGCAAAGCTTATACTATGTGGTTTGCAATTCCCTTTTACCTACCAACTCTACTTAAACTAATACTTTTAGCCCCCATCTATACTGACCCCTATTCTACATGTCATAGTACACCTATACACAAGTTTCTCTTATTACCTATGCTGCTACCTCCATTGCACCACTCACGGTACAAGGATACTCAAAATACTTCTATGATGCCTGTATAGGTCCATCCTAATTTTCCTATACTTTTGCTTATACTATACCCATACGCCACATTGCTGCTGTTACGCACTAGGAACACCCCAATATATGACATGTCAATTTGATTTGCCTATATACTATTTGCACTCAGGTAGTTGCAATACAAAAAACACTGTTTATAGGGAACTATTGCCCTTTCACATGCCTCACGCTCAACCTACAGGTTGTTCTCACAACCTACACAAGAACTGCCTTCTGCTCTACTGTAAACAAGGTAAACATGGCTTATTATTACCTAATACCAGTGTACCTACTTGTTACTGCAAGTGTAGGATCTGCAAACAACTGTAGTGCCAAGTACTGCTGTTATTTAACTTATACATTGTGTTTCCCTTAGATGCCCACTTTCAACGCACATATAACACCCAACTATGCATATCAGTCCTGTACCTTGATATTTCACCCAATTTCTACCTTATATCCTTCCTGTACCCACACACTTATGGCAGGAACTCATGTACAACATGCAGTTTACAAACTGTATTAACATGGGTACGACATACCCCTCCCAACACCTGGACCATGTTTTCCGTATCTGACCACCGTTCGTACAAATACATATGGATACTCCATATTATTTCTACAATTTACTGACACACGTAGGTAGCTATACCTGCATCCTCATTGCCTCTTTCCTCGTATGACATGCCTATACCCCTATATTGGATACACACATGGACTTCTCCAAATTCTATATTACCTAACTACGCCAATGCTACGCACACGCGTACTAGTTGCTATGATCAACTGGACCCATCTCTTGAGGGCATAAGACAACTAAAATCCCTCTTTCAAATGGGCATATACAACACACATAGTTATACACATTGTTTTCCTATTCCATATAGGAAAAATGATACCTAATTACCCTAGTTCATTGTTGCTTCAGTTTAAATGTATAACTGCACAACGACTATAGAGTACTTGGGTAAAAACCCGTTTTCTTCACCCTGAAAACATATCACAAATCACCCTATTGATATACAAGCACATTAAATAGTATAACCCTCTTAATTCCTTAATATCTAAACTAACATATATGATCCTAACTACATGAGCGAAGACTCCCTTTGGTTACTTGCGCACATGTTCATCTGACACCTGTATATGTAGTTTTAGGACAAATATGTGCATACACCTACAACCTGTGTGTTAGGGATTTTATGGATACCTATCGACACTGTCGTACCTACACCCCGATACACAACTGGACTCTCTTCTGTGCATACCAACTATACAAATGTTGTTTAATCCAACTAATGCCTATATGAAGTTATGTTTAAACCAGCTAACATGTTAGCAATGGAACTTTGCGCATTGAAAAAAACAGTTTTTCAGCAAAGAAAGTGGGTACAGACTTACGCACTAGCACTCTAACAGCAGCCAATATGTCACACGACAACAAGAAAACATACCACAAACATGAATAAATCATTCCAACAGAGGAGTTAAAAACCTTTAATGGACAAAAATCAAAAGGGAATTAGTGGAGCCCTCGGAAAAGAAGAGAAATAAAAGAAACATCCTAATCTAATAGTAGGCTCGTTGTCGGAAACTTCAGAATTTTAAGACAATCAGCAAAAAGTTCAAGACATAGGGTATTTGTGTCAAAAGGGCATAGACATAATTCAAGCGCGTCTGGAACCTGAAGTTTCTGGTCAATCATTTTATCCGAGGGTGAAAGTCACACTCAAGGCTCTACAACCCATATATCAACTGGGTATTTGGGGTTAGCTTAATTCGATTGTTGGTATCATTTTACTGCCTCTATCTATGAGTATTTTGTAGTTTACTGCCTCTCTTTGCTTCTACCTCTATACCTGTGAAGAATATTGGATATCATGGTTCAGTTTATTTTGGTTATGATGCCTCTATATGTTGCTACCTCTACTGTCATAATGGTTGAAAAAATTCTCCAAAAAGTGGACTTGTTTTGAGTACACATACTATATTGCCTGCAAATTTAGGATGCATATATGTTGCCTAGATATTTGTTCAGTATCCAGCAGTATTTTTGTATTTTGTAGAATTGTGCATTTTGCTTCTTGTGTAGTATGTGGGTATCAGTTTACCTGTGAAGAATATTGGATATCATGGTTCAGTTTATTTTGGTTATGATGCCTCTATATGCTGCTACCTCTACTGTCATAATGGTTGAAAAAATTCTCCAAAAAGTGGACTTGTTTTGAGTACACATACTATATTGCCTGCAAATTTAGGATGCATATATGCTGCCTAGATATTTGTTGAGTATCCAGCAGTATTTTTGCATTTTACATTTTGTAGAATTGTGCATTTTGCTTCTTGTGTAGTATGTGGGTATCAGTTTACCTGTGAAGAATATTGGATATCATGGTTCAGTTTATTTTGGTTATGATGCCTCTATATGTTGCTACCTCTACTGTCATAATGGTTGAAAGAATTCTACAAAAAGTGGACTTGTTTTGAGTACACATACTATATTGCCTGCAAATTTAGGATGCATATATGCTGCCTAGATATTTGTTGAGTATCCAGCAGTATTTTTGCATTTTGTATTTTGTAGAATTGTGCATTTTGCTTCTTGTGTAGTATGTGGGTGACAGTTTTTTAGTACACAATTTTTTGACTATCACTTCTGAATGGATACTTGGTTTTTTGAGTATTAACTTATTTTTGAGTATCACTGGCTTTGAGGATTTTGGCCTATTAAAGAACATAAATTTTCCAAATCCAAATTGAACTTTTGAGTTAATTTTACAACAAAAGAGAGTAGTAGTCATGTTGGAAACAATTTCACTGCACTAGTAAGATAATATCTGCTACACAACTACACATACATGAATATATATGTTTCTTAGTAATACATGCCTAATGAAATTATTCTGGTTTTAACATATTGTCATATTGTGTTTTCTATATATTTGGTGTGACCAGAAACCACCAAATAGCCAGATCTCTGACTATCTCTAACTAGGACAACAATTTAGTTGCTGGTAATGTGTTTCTCTTTGGCAAACCTTTGCATCAACCTCTGTTTCATTCTTCCTGAAACTTTCTAGAGTTCCTCAGTAGGAATTCTGGCCAGGTTGAAGTATATTCTTCTTAGCATTTAAGAGAACATAAAGGCCTGGAGAAACCAACTGAACAGTGATAGGTTCTCCCTTTGGCCTATAGTTCAACTATATTGAAATTTATTTTTTTTTACGAATTGAAATTGTATTGTATACTGTGTAAAAAAATTAAGTATGTAATATCATATGTTTGATTATATATAGCTCTGTATTGGAACTAAGTTAAATGAATCAGAATCTTAGAATTTGTTAAATTAGAGAGTAAGCAAGCTATTACCTAGACCTAAACATTCATGATATTTATAAGTTTTTTTTTCCTGTATCTATCACATGTTGGGTTGTGTCTCACATCCAGTTAGACGCTCGAGTTTGGTGACGATATAAATTAACTAAAATTAGACCAATATTGTCTTATTTTAGTCGCTCACGTTTTTTTATGTCTTAATTGTCATTTCATGTGGGAGCTGCTGCTCCTGCAGGGTTGGATCTTCAGGTTTCCTATCAATAATAGTACTCGAGTCTCTTTCTACTAGTTCATATTCAAAATCATGTCAACTAGTAGTGCCTTACAATCTTTATTATGTTAATATTGTTTTTATTTGAATAAGTCAACAGATTCTTTGTTGGATATTATAACGTCTCCCAATCTTTATTGTGTTAATATTCTTTTTATTTTTATTCAGGTAAAGCTTAAAGAAGAGGGGAGGCATGCTTCTAGAAAATGAGTTATTATGAGATTTAAAAGCATTATCTTTGAAGGTTTTGAAGTGTCCAGATATAGTGAGAAAGTGGTTTTACTTTTGTAGCAAGACAGTGACTTCCTTTTGTATTAAGACTTTTTTTTTTAGCTTAAAGACTTGGATTGAATCTTGTAGTAAGAAAATGACTTGGTATTGGAAATCTAATTTAAACAATTTTGCTTTGTGTTAAGTTCTAGCATGTTGTTTCATCTTATCAATGTTTATGGATTTAGTCAACTTGTTTGGAAGTAAATACTCTCGAAATGTGTAATTAGTTTGATTTTTTGTTGGAAATACTTTGAGAACTATATTATTGTCATATTTGATTTTGGTTTATTAATTTATATTTGTAGCTATTCAAATGTTGATATTAAAAAAAAATTCATTATCACGGCACGCGTTGTGAGCCACAAAATTTAACTCATTAACCCTTTAACAGCCCTTATTTTGAGTCATAAATAAATAGCCTTTACGACCTGCTTTGCAGGGCCATTAAAGTAAGATTGTATGTTTTGTTTTAAGTATTTACGGCTTGCTATGTATGCCATAAATTGAATAAATTGAATACTTTAACGGCCATCACTTTGAGTCGTAAAATATTAGTATTTACGGCCTGCATTATGGGCCATAAATAAGATCTAAAGCTTCCCAGCAACTTCATTTAAGGCGTGCAATTACCTATGTTACGGCCTATTTTTGTATGCCGTAAATACTCCTACCCTTTTACGGCTGGAGCTTTTACGGCATGACCCTGTGAGCCGTAAATTTAGTTTTACGGCACACATTATGGGTCGTAAAAGACCTTATTTGGTGTAGTGAATATCAAATTTGTAAGGTTTCATCACCACCCCCTGACTGGAAGCAGACTTCAATGGAACGTCAAAATGTACTACTTTATGTTTCCCCTTTTCAACCACCGAGGGTTTAGCAGGAACAGGAGAAGATTGAGCTGGTAGTGTTTCCACTACATCTTCTGCTCTTTTAGAATATCCTTCATAATCTTTGTGGTACTCCTTCCCGGATCTTGTACCAGCAAAAGTTTCTTCCTCAGACTCAAGAGAAGGAAGTACCATATTACAGGATTTAGTCTTTCTCCCTTTAGCCTTTTTCTTGTAAGGTTTGTTGTGAGGAATTTCAGAACCCAGTCCAACAGTGGATTTTTGATTTTGAATTTGTAAAGAAAGTCGTATTCCTTTATCATAATTCAAACCTTTTGCCTTCTGAAAGTCATAACCCATTTTCTTCATGAGAAGGACAGATTGCTGACTGTACAGATGAATGGGCAGTAGACTTTTAGCAAATGGTTCCTCAGAGGAAGAAGAAGAGATCTCTGTATCCACAGGAGAAGAAGAATAGATGTCTCTATAGCCACAGGAGGAGAAGGACTCGGGATACGAGAAAAAATCTCTGTCGGAGCTTTTTCATAAGCAGCAAAGACTTGTTGTGCCCGGTATAAAGGAACACTATTCATGGCTAGCCACTGTTGGTGAGTAAGCTTGAGCTTGGTAGGAGGAGCTAGACTTGGAGGACAGATATTCAGTCTTCTCAATCTATCTTCTAGAGGAAAGCCATCCCATAGCCGATCCAAGTCATCAGGATCTGGAATATCATGAGAAATCATGTTGCAGGTTTTGACCTTCTTACCCTTCTTGGATTTTGAAGTTTTACCTTCATTTTCTAATTCAGGCACTAAGTCAGAATGTACCCACATGATTTCACCATTCTTTAGTGTGAGTGGCAGCAATCCTGCATTTTATTCTCTGGCAGACGGGATATTCACGATTTTCATTGTCGCCTTCGAAATTAGGGTAATTCCATCTGGGACTTGTTGTGGAGGAAAATCCCCGAATTAAAGAGAAACCATATTGGTTGTAACCGTATGGTCATCATTAGTTAAGGAGATAGCACCGCCATTTATCAGCTCCTGGATTTTCTTCTTCAGGACATAGCAAACACTGGTAGGATGATTAATGTATCTATGATAGATACAATATTTAGGATTATCAGTCAGATTTACCTCATTACGCCTCTTTGGCTCTGGAATCTGAAGTTTGCCACCCTTCACCAGACACTGAAATATCCCTGGGATATTACTCTCATCAAAAGAGTATTCTTCCTTTGGCCTGAAAGATTCCTGACTATTCGGTATCATTTTATTCTTGGAAAGATTAACCATGAGGGTATCTTTTCCTTTCACATTACGATTACCGGGGTTATTACCAGGATTACTTTTCTTTCCTCTATCATCTGAGGCGAAAATCATCCCATGTTCACGAGCCAACCTACCATTGGTCTCGGCAGAAACCGCTGCTATGATGAGCGAAGCCCAATCTGTGAATTAGGAACCCGTGAAAACATCGATGGATGGTCGCAGATTCATCTTGCACGTATCAATCAACGTTGAATTTGGCATACCAGGAGGCATCTTTAGAGTAGCTTGTCGGAAACGTTCGATGAACGTCCGAGTATCTTCTTTCTCCTTTTGTTTGATTTCTATCAAGGAGGACATGTTCATGTCCATACCTCCTTCATAGAAGCGAGAGAGAAACATTGCCTTAAATTCGTCGAAAGACGAAATACAATTGTCGGGTAAACTTCGATACCAATCATAAGCCGAACCCATCAGACACCCGATGAACACTCGAGTGAGAAGAGCGTCATCTTTCTGCAGATGTATGGTAATAATATCAAAGTAATTGATATATCGACTGGGAGATGCTTCTCCATCGAACAAAACCATAGATTGTGGCTTGAATTTCGGTAGAAAGGGTACATCATTCCAATGAGGAGGATAAGGTTGCTTAATACCTAACCTCTGGAGTTGATCCTTGTGCCTCAAAACTTCAAACTGTGCTTTGAGTTTACGTACTACTTGAATGGCTTCACTGGTTTGAGAAAGCACATTTGATTGAATGGTTGTTGGATGTACCGTAACCCCCACTGGAGGTGGTACATCTTCAGGAATAATGGAATCTGGAGATGCAGAATTTTGATTAACAACAGGCTCCTGAATATTCAAAGGTATTTCAGCCCCTTGACTATCTTGAGTTGGTGCTGCTACTGGTGCCGGTGTCACTACTGTCGGCTAAGCAGTTTGCTAATTCAAAATTATCTGATGCATATTTTGCACCATGTTAAGCATATCATTCAGTGATTGCTCATCGATAGTGAGATGCTGCTCTGTATTAACAGATGATGTCTCTGGTTCATCTCCAACAGCGTAGGATTCAACCTCTCTTGAAGATATAGAAGGATCAGTATAGAAGTATGAATCGACACTGTCAGTCTCGGACTCAAGAGATTGAGTACCCCAGCTTCTGAATCAGAAGTCTGTATTTGTCTTTGTCTTCTTGATCGAGTATTTTGATATACTCCCTCAAAAGAATCAAGAAGTCTGTTGAACTTTTGCTGACCTAGAGTTTGGGACATATTCCGTCTTGGACGTCGTCCTTTGTTAGTATGAGACGCCATGTTGACTGATGCATATGACAGCTCGTGTTCTTGGTCTTCAGCTTGATGTTAAGGCGAATTATAACTTAATCGATCAAAAACTGATCGTTTTGAAGCCGAACAACAACAGTTGATCACAACCTGGTGATAATCACAATGATGTTTTTCTTGGGGAAATATCACCGGAGATTGTCTATTCTTACGCTTTTGCATTAGCAATTCACGTAAGTCAGAAGGAGTGGAGGGAGTAGTCTTCTTTATTACATTAGGGGTAGAAAAACGTTTAGTACCCTGTGTATAAAGAAGATTACTGGCAGCATTCGCAGAACCAAATTGTACATTTCTACGCGTTTGGAGTTGTGTGCGTAAATCTTGAGATTTTTCAGCACAAAGGACTCCATTTTCATGGCGTGTAATTTGTAGATTTGGTACTTTGTGTGGAGCAGTATAAGAAGGCTGTTGGTGTAGAACTGAAGTTTTGCCAACATGATTTTTATGCTGTACACGTTTAGGTACATTCACATTAGATGTGTAAACATTTTTGCGAATTTTATCTACACTGTCACAGACAGGAGACTTACCTTCACGCGTAGAGCATAAAAATTGGTTATCTACCACGTCACAGACGGGAGATTTTCCTTTACGCGAAGAGCGTAACTTGTGTGTGTCTACCACGTCACAGACGGGAGACTTATTCTTACACTCAGAAGCATTAGAGTCTGCCACATTACAAATGGGAGACTAATCTTTATGTACTGAGCGTAAAAGTTAGTTTTTACCCACTGAGCGTAAAACCTGGTTCTTACACAGTAGGCGTGAAACCTGATTATCTTCACCGTTACAAATGGGAGATAAATCGTCACACTTTGAGTGCAACTCTGAAGTAAGGACTGCCTCGTTACGAACGGGAGCCCCTACGACAGGAGTGGGAAGAATTCCCTTGCCACTAGCAGCAACAGAGAGATCAAAAGCTATTTTGGATTTAGGAATCCAAACTTTTCGTGCTTTGCGAGATTTTTGAACATTGGAGTAGCGAGAACCACCCCCAGTTCGGAGCATTTCTTCATAGGCAGTCTGGTCGAAGTGTACAACCAGAGTCTTCTTGGTCGAACCGACCGAAACATCATCATATTGAGCAATTGCCTTCTCGTTAGAGGAGAAGGTCGTCCCCAGCAGAGTCGCCATTTTTGTTTCACTTAACAAAATGCCTAGAGAAATTTGGCTTTTGAAAATAAAATGAGAAGAAGTACAAGAAGTACAAATTTGATTCTGGGAAAGTATTGCTATGGAAGTCTGATCTATAAATGATCACTTTGTTCCTTGGACCATATGATGATGATGAAGATCACTGCTTGAAGTTGATCAACCGGAAGAACAAAGTCACCAGAAAGGTATCGACGCACTTGGGCACTGATGGCGAGGCCGAATGCTTTCCTGCTTTGCTTCACTCTGTTCTGGAAGAAAGGTTGAAGAAGAATGCTCTCGAAAATCAAAATCTCTAAGTTCTGATCTCTGTATTCTCTCCTGTTTCTGTGTCTGTGTCTTCTCTTGAGAAAAATAAGTCCATTTATAGGCTTGGGCTCTTGTGCGTAAAAACTCAGCAAAAGTTTCGTCTTTACGCCAACAACCGCCACCCACGACCAAAGTCATCCTCTGTATGTGTTGACACGTGTCCCATCATTTCATTAAGAATAGGATGCACGTACACATGTTCTTCGGGATGTGTGGCATGAAAGCCATGTAGGCAAACCACGTTCCAAGCTGGTTAGAAGAATAGGGCGTAAAACAACCCCAATATAATCTGAGCGTAAAGCAGTAGACTAGGCGTAAAGTAGCCCTGACATAGACTTCCTGCGTAAAGTGGTTGTTAAATAACCTTGAGCGTAAAAGTAGCTCAAATAGACTTTACGCACACGTCAACTGTTGAGCGTAAAAGCTCGTATAGTCTTCATGCGTAAAAGAAGCCATAGTGTGAGCGTAAAGTAGCTCAATCCACATACTAAACGACAACATTGGTCTCTGTGTCAAAACAAATCCTTTTGAATTTTGTGATATATGCCATCATTAATATCTCCATGTCAGAGTTTGCATTAAATGCGAGACTTGACAGCTTTATCCAGTGTAAAAGTGGCTGATCTATCATTGGCGTAAAATCATGGGTGTAGACCCGAGCGTAAAATGATCTGCCTGCTTTAGGCGTGAAGTGATTAGCCTTGTCTTGGGCGTAAAGTATTTAGCCTCTCTGCGGCGTAAAGTAGATCAATTGGAGTGGAATGATCTATCACTTTGACTCTTTCTTTGAAGCACTTTTTACGCTCCTACACTAACAAGTTCAAACAATTAGGTATTCAAATACCTAATCTTAACAAAGATGAACATGCTACACCAAATAATGGTGGCCGTCAAAACAACCGCAAGAGTAAAAAGACTTTGGCTATCAATGTCAAAGGTAAAGAAACTCTAGCCGTGAACATAGGTCAATCAACACCTACTCCAACAGCAGCATCACAAAGGGCACCACGTCCGAAAGAAGAATACTCTTTTGATGAAGATGATGTCATGAGTATCTTTGACTATCTAATCAAGAGCAATAAACTTCAACTGCCAGATACAAAACGGCAAGATGAAGTAGGTAAAACTAACCATCCCAAATATTGTGCCTACTACAGATTTATCGGACATCCGACTCGAGCATGCTATGTGCTTAAAGGCAAGATCCAAAAGATGGTTAATTCTAACACAATTACTCTCCAACAAGACGAAAAGACTATAACAGCTAATGTCGTTTGTCTACAGTTTGGCAATTTTTCTGCTCAACTTGTGCAGGATGGCATCATTCCCAACCTGAGAACCACTTTGGAGATTGTTAATCTCCCACCTGCATGAAATGATGGTCTTGTTCCTTTATCTACTGATAAGAGGGAGATTATGTGGATCCATCCTGATCTGGTGGCTGATTTTGAAGCACCTACTTTAAAGTCTAAGAAAGCAACCAAATACAAGTCATGTCATATGACTTCGTTGGATGAATATTATCCACCACCTTTAACTGCCACTTTTACTTCTGCTGCAGATCCTTCTTCTTTCTACACTTCTGAGACAACACTGTCAAAGCCAGAAGCCAAATATCAACTAGCTTTCTATCTATATAGTCTACAGTCTCGTGAACTAATGACAAAGATGGGATATGATCTATAAAAGGCTCCCGTCTTGAATCATGGAAAATAATTTCTTGTACCTCTTTCTCTATGCCTTTTACATAACCAATCTCGGCTTAGTTTGGGTTACTGGACGAACTCTTCATCTTGTCAAAAGAAACCTTCCAGAAGCAAGACCCAGGCAAAAAGTTGCAATATGGTGACCTTTAAACCTGTATCCAAAGAAGAGGCCTTAGCTGGTACCAAGTCTGGAAGAATTTACCTAAGAGACTATTCAGAAGGCCAGGAGAAGCCTGCTCTAGTTCCAAGGGCTCCTCCAACATCATCTTTTCATGCTGTCAATGTCCCACTAGTTTTATCACCTCCAGTGGAACCAACTCCTCCCAAACCAATGACAGTTGATAAAGGAAAGCTGCCTGTCCTCTTTGATAATGTATTGAATAAGACTCCAGTTCTAGGACACGAGAAGCCGTATAACTTTGATATACTGGCTCAACTGGCTAATACCCGACAAGGTTATCAATTTTTGAACTACTACGTCTCTCAAAAGAAACTCGAGAGACATTGAGTGAAGCCTTGATGCAAGCTGATACTTGTCCAGCACTCCTTAAGAAGCCAGAGGAGGAGCCTGTAACTTACTTTCATTATCATAGTGTGATGGAGATGATGCCCAACATCATCTTTACACAAGATGATATGTTGCTAGAAGATAATCGTCATGACCGACCTCTCTACTTCACAAGATATGTCGATACCATGAAGGTTGATCGCATCTTAATCGACCCTGGGTCTGCGCTCAGCATCATGCCAAAGAGTTTACTAGATGCCTTAAAGATTCCCGTACATAATCTTTTAACAACCATCACGACAATCTTGGAATTTAATTCTGGAAGAAGTGAACCATTGGGAAGGATCCGTCTGAAAGTTTAAATAGGCAATCTTCGTACAAAGGTTACTTTCTATGTGATCGATAATCATGGCTCTTATAATGCCTTGCTGGAAAGACCCTTTCTACATGAGCATAACATTGTACCATCCACTCTACACTAATGCTTCAAATATGTAGACGTCGATGGAGAGGTCCAAAAGGAATTAGCTGACCTAAATCCTTTCAGAGGCATTGAAGCATATTGTACAGATTCTCGGATGTACAAGGAAGAGTTCATGAAAGTTGTATTAGCGATGGATAGTGAGGAAGATCAGAAAGATTCTTCAAATGATGTTCTCTTTATCCCCGTCAAAGGACGTACTACTCATCCATCTTCTTCTCCGGCGTTGGCTATCCATCTTTTCTATCATAACAAACAGCTTTCTGCTGTAGAAAGGGAACAAAGGGAGCTCACCTCTTCTGAGCCTCTTGTTATCGACCTCCGTCGTAACAAACCTTCTCCTTCTCCTCCTTTGTTATCAACCTTACTAAGCCTTCTGTTAAGGCTAAGAATCCTTCATCTCCTCCTTTTGTTATCAACCTTACTAAGCCTTCTGTTAAGGCTAAGAATCCTATTGTAAATTATGATGTACAAATCAATTAAAGTAGTATCTCCTTTATAGTATACTGATTTTTTTATTATACTCGATGTTATTTAGAAATGTTAGATAACTTCGAACCACTTACCATAGGAGCAGTTCAACCTCTCCAAGACGAGGTATTGCTCGAACCAACGCAGGACTCCTTCCTCTTAGTTTCTTTCAGGAAGAACGATGAACTTCCTATACTTTTTTAGTAGAGGAAAAGAACAGAAGATCATGCCCGATGGTGAAGAAGAAAATCACGATAATGGAAGACTTCAACTACGTCGTTATAGTCAAGAATCAAAAGATATTATTCAAAAGATGGGCTATAATTTTAAAGCTGGTCCAATGGTGGTAAGGGAAGGCGAACTCCTATCCGTAATCCTGCTCCAAAAGGAAAGTCACAACAATATTATAGCAAAACGAAGCGAGGATTGGGTTATACTTCACCAACTCTGACTCCAGAAGCCTCCGAATCCAATGAAGAAGAATGATCTAACTCTTTTGATTCTGTTTCATGGGATTCAGACACCAATATAGGGCATGTCCATCGAGTGGCACGTCCATCGAGTGACTCTATCTTCCAATATAGTAACTGTCGAGTTCCCAGAAGACGACGAAGACTTTGTCGAAGCCTCTGAATCTGATCCTTGGACATAAAGGATAGATACTCAATGGGAGCTTCGCTTCGAGCAACGTGAGCCGCCTACCAAAGATCAGTTGGTTCAAGTCGATATTAGAGATGAAATTTCCACAAAACTAATATTCGTTGACAAAAGCCTCCATGAAATGGATAAACAAGAACTGGTCCAACTCATTAGGGAATACAATGATGTATTTGCTTGGAGCTATGAAGACATGCCTAGATTAGATCCCCAGATTGCTACCCATAAACTCAATATTTTGCCGAATGTAAGGCCAGTCAAACAACAACAGCGTCAATTTTGACCTGACATGATGGACGCCATAGAAACTGAAGTCAAAAAGCTCATCGCATGTGGCTTCGTCAGAGAAAAACAACATCCGGACTGGGTGGCTAATGTTGTCCCAGTTTTGAAGAAAACAGGAAAGGTTCAAGTCTATATTGACTTTAGAGACCTTAATGAAGCTTGTCCCAAGGACGAATTTTCTCTTCCGATCACTGATGTCATGATCAACAATACTTGCAAATTTGAACGAATGTCTTTTATGGATGGATTTTCAAGATATAATCAAATCAAGATGCAACCAGAAGATGAGAAACATACATCTTTTCCTACTCCTCTTGTAGTCTATTGCTACACTGTCATGCCGTTTGGTCTAAAAAATGCTGGTGCAACTTATCAGCGGGCCATGAGTACTATCTTTCGTGATCATTTACGTAAGACGGTTGAATGCTATGTAGATGATATTGCTGTCAAAAGTCGTCTAAAGAAAGACCACATTCAAGACTTGAGAACTATATTCGATCTAGTGCGCCAACATCAACTCAAGGTGAATCCCACCAAGTCATTCCTGGGAGTCTCTAGTGGCAAATGTTTTGGATTCGTTATTACCTCTAAAGGTATATACATTGACCTTGAGAAAATCAAAGCCATTCAAGAGTTGCGACCTCCACGTAACCTAAAAGAGCTACGAGGATTCCAAGGACGGCTTGCGTATATCAGGAGATTCATCTCAAATCTCTCTGGACGCTGTAGACCGTTCACTCAACTCATGAAGAAAGGTGTGTCTTTTATTTGGACTGAAGAATGTCAGCAAGCATTTGAAGACATAAAGCGGTACTTGATCAAACCTCCAGTTCTAGTGCCTCCAGTCTCAGGAATACCCTTCTTGATGTTTGTTCGAGCAATGAACCATTCATTAGGTGCTTTATTAGCTCAGAAGAATAAAGATGGTCATGAACAAGCTATCTATTATCTTAGCCGTATAATGATCGGAGCTGAACATTGATACACCCTAGTGGAAAAGAATGTCTAGCTTTGATGTTTGATGTTCAAAAGACGAGACATTATATCATTGGCCAAACTATTCATGTTATTTCTAGAGTTAACCCTCTCCGGATCTTGATGAAGAAGCCCTGTACACTCAATTCCAGGCTTGCAATGTGGACCATATTATTAGCACAATATGATATGGTTTATGTTCCTCAAAAGTCTGTTAAGGGTCAAGCTCTTGCTAATTTTCTGGCAGCTCATCCAATTCCCGAAACATCTAAACTCTATGACGAGATTCCAGATGAAAGTTTGGAATCCAATATGATTTCAGAAGAAATTCTTACCTGGCATCTCTTTGATGGTGCATCCAGAATCGGACCAAAAGGTGCCATGGTCGATGGAGTTGGAATCGTCCTCGTCTAACCAGAAGGATTAGCTATTCAATGAAATTATTCTTTAGATGAGTCATGTTCCAATAATGTGGCTGAATACAATGCTCTGCTCATTGGTCTCTAATTGGCTAAACAATTTGATATTGAATATCTTGAAGTATATGGAGATTCTAAACTGATTGTCAATCAGGTTAGAGGCACATATGAAGTTCGACACCAAGATCTTGCCCCATATCATGAAGCAGCAATTAGGTTGGCTACATCGTTCAAGGGTTTCTTCATTGAACATGTACGTCGGGCATGCAATACGGAGGTTGATGCATTGGCTAATCTGGAAGCCGTATTAGCAATCCTAGTAAAAAGGCAACAGATGATTGTCGTCACAATAAAGAGTTATTTTGCATCGAGAATAACTCAAATATTGAGTTCAGCAATTCAACTGAAGTCAATACCGTTATTGAAGATTGGAGCGCTCCTTTTATTGACTTCGTGGTACATAACATTTTACCTAAAGATTCTAAAGAAGCTACAACAATCCATAGGCGATCACTCCGGTTTTATTATAATCACACTTCCAAGACCCTCTATCGAAGAACATTTGATGGTCTACTCTTACTCTGTCTCGCTGGAGATGAAACAAAACAAATACTATGTAAAGCCCACGATGGAGTATGTGGTGCATATCAACCTGGTCCTAAGTTACAAGATCATATCCGGCGTATGGGCTACTACTGGCCCACTATGGTATCGGATGCCATTGAATATGCAAGGAAATGATGAGCCTGTAAAATTCATACAGACTTCATTCATCGACCGTCGGAGTTCCTTCATCCGACTGCCGCATCATGGCCCTTTGAAGCTTAGGGTATGGATGTCATTGGTCCTATCAATCCACCGTCATCTAGAGGACATCGGTTTATACTAGCTATAACCGATTGCTTCTCAAAATGGACGAAAGCTATACCTTTGTCTGAAGTCAAGACTAGCAGCTTCATCAACTTCATTAAATATCATGTGATATACAGATTCAACATTCCTCGTTGAATCATTCATGATAATAGACCACAATTCATTAGTCAAAAATTTACTCGGTTTTTCAATGATAACAAAATCAACAATATTGCTTCCATGGCCTACAATCTTGTAGCGAACGGTTTGGCTGAAGCATTCAACAAAACTATCATCAAGCTTCTCAAGAAATTTGTTTCTACCAATAAAATAAATTGGAGTGAAAAGCTTGGAGAATGTCTATGGGCTTATCGCATTACTATACGTACTCCAACCAGCTGCACACCTTTTTTCTTGGTATATGGATACAAAATTGTCCTACCATTGGAAATTGAAATCCCCTCCTTAAGGATTACAATTGCCAATGAATTCACAACAAAAAATAATGATCGTCTTCAACTTTAGGAGCTTGAAGCGTTGGATGAGAAACGGCTTCTTGCTCAACAGCATATTGAGTTATACCAAGCCCGTATATCAAAAGCCTTCAACCGTAAAGTTAAAGTACGAGCATTCCAAAAAGACGAACTAGTCCTTACTGGCAGACGTCCTATGACTATGACACACATGAGCAAGGGCAAGTTCGATGCAAAGTGCGAAGGTCCCTATGTTGTAAGCAATGTTTTCTCAAATTGAGGTTATCAAATGACTAGTATGAATGGCCGAGTCGCCATGATGCCTATCAATGGCAAATTTCTCAAGAAATACTATGTATAAAGACAAAGAGATATAAAAAATGTGTAAAAAAAATTCTTTCTTTTATTGCATAGTTCAAACAGATACATCAGATCAAGGAGAAGAACGAGGACCAGAGCCTTCCTATTAAAAACATAATTAGCAAGAAGCTCGAAGACATTATTTTTCGATGACACCAGTAGTTCACAGGCAGCCTTCCTTAGAGCTTCTTCCTCGACAGTGCTTCCAGGCTCTACGAGTCTGGCAAGGATGTCTTGTTGTGACCCAGGAGCAGTTGAGCTTTCCCTTGTCTCTTTCTGAATAGGCAATGAAGGCTCGTCAGAATGATTATCGATGAAGACTTCAGTCTTTGGAATAATCTCAGCATCTTTGGGCACATTGTTGGAAGCCATTTGCACTAAAATGTCTGGTGTTGACAGCATCCACAAAGGTTTCGCACAATTTATAGACAGGAAATCCAAATTGTCTGTCTTGGGGAACCGATACGACCCCTCCTTGAAAAGGTGTGACCATTCATTTATTCATCGATCCTATCACCTCTGTGTACTTTATGAACGAACCTAAATTTATTATCTTTTATTTACTTCTTCGAAAATAAAGCCACAAATAATAAATACTCAAAATCTCCAGTGGAGTCTATCTGAATCATCAATTCTGTCTTTTGAAGCCCAGCTATTTTAAAAGATATCTTATCTTTATGATAAATCCGTATTATCACAGATATCGTCTTTTTAGACATGATATCCTATCTTTAAGTCCCAGCTGACTTGAAGATCATCAGTAGAAAAATAAGTTCACGTCGACATTACCTCTGAATTCTATTTTCTATATCAAACACTCATCATATCCATATTCCTCTAAAAATCACAAAGATTCCAGTAAAAAGAAGAGAGAAAATCATTCTTTATTCTTTCTCTTTAAAACATAGTTCATCTTAATGGAAATCTATTACATCTTGGATTTTCATTCTTATACAACAGATGGAGGCCTATTACATCTTTGGATCTTTTTGTTGGTACCGGTTCCTTGTCGACTCGACCTGAAGCATAGAGCAAGGCAACTAAATCAACTCTGTTCTTCTCTCTCAGAAAGATGAGAGGAGACCGATAGAGTACAGCAACTAGAAGACAAGTTGCTGTCAATACAACTGGTGGAGAAACGAGACCCTTCATGAGAAGTAGGAATGAGATCACCCTTGTGATACGATTCCTAATTTTGTGTCTCCACCATCCAACTCTCATGTATAAAGGCCCTTCCTACCATCTCGAGGAAGCCCTTTTAAATATGAAGGGTTCTGAGCTGTCTGATGTGTGTGTTAAGGTGGTTCAGCTCCATAGCATCCAAGGCCACAGATACCAGTTCTGCGGAGTTTTGTCAGTCGGCCTCCTGCAAGCATTAGAAAGAAAATGAGAATACAGTGAATGCTCTCTTTCTTTCCTCACAAGTACTAATATGCAATTGAGGCTGGAACGTCATGAGCGTCCCTAGGCGTATATTTCGAGAAGAATAAAATACAAAAGATTTTAAATCACATATGAGGTGCCACGTGTCGTTCAGACGTTGGTATTGTCATAACCGAGAAAAATTAAAGCGCGGGATGTGTCAAAACAGTCACACAACAAAACATAAACACGCCAGGATGGAAAAAAAGGACAGCCACTACAGACATAGGCGCGATGGCCATTATGGAAAATGATGCTCTCATATCACGTTACTTTTTCTTTCCGTCATCAGTCTGACGCAAAACATCGCTTAACTCCTCTATGTTGTGGATCCCCGAGCGATGCATCAAATGGAGGAACCTTTCCCTCTGTTCCAATGCACCATGCTCTTCGGAAGAAGACGATGGCCCACCACTGGAACGAGCAAAGACTGTTGGGGTCAGGCCAAAGCAGTGTAGAAAGTTCTCCACCCTTAGGGACGGGTCAGCTTCCAACAATTATGTCGTAGGCGCAGAGTGTGGCTTCTCCCCAGAAGCTTTGCCATCAACATTGACGTTCGTCTCCTTCTTCTTCATGTTCTCTTTGGATTCCATGAGAGTGTATGAAGATGAAGGCTGAGCCTTATGCCCATATATATATAGTAAATATCAGCCCCCACCGACGCTTCGTATTCCCCATAAAAAGGCAGATAACATTTAAAAGGGAAGCTTGAAACGAGGAAGAAGGAGCATTCGAAAAAGAGTGCCCCCATAAATAGGTTCATTATCAAGAATGAACCAAGCATTTAATGATCTTTTGGTTAATAAGCGCGTAACTTTTATGCGCAGCAGTCGGATTGCACGACCATTACGTTGCGCAGCACTTAGATTGTACGAACACCAAGTTGTGCAGCACTCAGGATGTGACACATCATGCTGCCCAAGATCTCAAGTTGTGCCCAAATTCAGAACAACTTTCGAAATGTCGTGCAAACACAAGTCGACAGTAACCAAACCCTAAAAATGGTGGCACAAGTCAGAAAATGCACCAAACTCAAAAAAGAGAAGCCGCACGATGAACAGATTAAATCCAAAAAAATCTATACATGGATTAATGATCGAAATGCTTACCTTCCATAGTCGAGTTGACAGTTTCTCGTCGTGACGAAGGCAGAACGTACTGACACGCATGTTGCTGCTCTCTGCATGATGAAGCGTGAGATGCAGGCTTAACGAAGTCCTCTCCTCCCTTAACATCGAATCTCCGGGGACCATTAGAGTTTGTCGAAGAAGCTTCGGAGTCTGGAAGAAGAAGAGACAGAGTGGTCGATGGAGATCGAAAAGAAGAAAAAGAGGTAGGGTTTCAAGAAAGTCACGTTGGTGAATAATAAAAGGACTCGAATGGTACGGCTATTTATAGCCAAACAATTGTGCAACCTATGCTGAAGAACCGGGCTCGAGTTGACTGGAGCAACCTAGACACAGTCATTTCTAATTCAAAGTATTTTGAAACGTTGAAGTCTTTTCAAGTTTTGAAAACTTTGAAGGAGGTCTTGTTGAGGCTAAAAATTAAGCTATGCTACCCACCTAGAAGTCATCTCATCAAAATACATCATATCAATAGGTTGCGCCATATCAGGTTGTGCCTACATCAAGTTCCACCATATTAGGTTGCGCCCATCTCAGGTTGTGCCAACCTCAGGTTGAGCGAGAGCCACGTGGCAATCTCCTTGATAAGATATAACAAAATCATCATTGCCTGACAACTGACAGCACATATATCAAGGAAAATTCGTTCGAATCCCGTGCAGCACGACACTCGAGAAGATTTGGATCGCTAGCAATTTGCACAACGTGTCAAGGTGCACGAGGTTGTACTCAGGCGCAAGTTGCTACATTGTACCCCCATGCAACCTAATAAAGCTTGCGTAATGTGATCGAATTGATGTCAGAGCATGGTGATGTGGCGCACATGTTACTAACTTCGCAGAATGTGTCTACTATGTTGCCCACGATCATGCACATCTCACTCAAATGTTGTCACACGTCCACAACAGTTGGTGCAATCGCTCGTGCAAGTTGCTACAATGTGCCCCCGTACAACCTGATGAAGCTCGCAAAAGGGGATCAAATATTATCCAGAACAGGGTGACGTAGCGTACAAGCCACTAACTTCGTAGAACCTGCCCACTATACTGCACATGATCATGCACATCTCACTCAAACGATACCAATTGTCCACAGCAGTTGGCGTAACCGCTCGCGCAAGTGAACAGACGCGCAACCTAAAACTCGTGCAACCCAGAATAACAGTTAAACAGTTATTGGCATTCCTCTATAAATGGTGTTTCGAATCAGTTCCAAATTATCACCGTATGATCATAATCTCCTATAAAAGTGTTGTTGAATCCTCTAGAGACTCGTACCTTCGATATCACATCGTCTAAGTGATAAAGTGATCGTCTTTTAATCAGATTCCTATAGTTGTACTTCCCCAGAAATCAATTATACTTTTTGTACTTTTTCTTAGTTTGTAGAAATCAAACTTTTTGTTTTTTGCAAACACACTGCACACAAGTGAATATGTGTGGAGTCTCCCCCCTACTTAGTCCCTACGCATGAGGCACGCATAGGTTCTGACCAGGGAATTGCTCGTGGGCCAGACCCACTTTATGCTTACAACAACGCTGCTCGCATGAGTCTGTCCCTAAAGTATGTGCCCCTGGCTTGGTTCATGTGCATGAGCACCTAAGTGACATAGAGGCTTTATTGGTCGAGGCATCGAAGCACCCGAACCAGTTCTGTACAGCTTACCGTCAGCTGCACACATTACTGTCAACAGAAGCTTTCGGTCAGCTGTTGGCGTAGCACGTTGGTCACGCGAGGCACGTACGACCTTGGATTTCTTCGTACTACCCCTAGAAGGTGCATAATACTCGGAGTCCAATATGGCCTTACCCAAAGGGTAGGTAATTCTGTCGAAGACAGAAGTTCCTTCTTATACATCCACCTTCATGCACGAATGGGATGCTGCACCTTTCTTCTTTGGCTGCGCCTTCGTATTACGTATAGCCTGAGAGCGGCAGTCTTTGCTGCTCTTTCCAACAACTGTCATCGGTTGAGGAAGTGAGGTAGTGGTCGGTGAAGGCACGTCACGAACGCCATAGTCCAGAGGTGCCTTGGGCGCATCCCCTTCAGTCTTGTCGTTCGACGTAATAGCCTTGTGCAATGAGGTGCGTCAAGTCTTCTTCTTCGACTTTACTCCCCGCTTTGAAGGACTCGAGTTGCCTTCGTAAAGAAGATCTTCAAAAGCTTGTTGGTCGAAGCGTACAACCAGCATCTTCTGGGAAGACTCTAGCAAGTTGTTGTCAGATTGCGTCACTACCTTCTCGTCGGAGGAGAAGGACGTCCCCAGCAAAGTTGCCATTTTTTCTATGAACAAAAACTTAAAGAACTTTTGTATTTCAAACGAGAAAAGAGTACAAAAGAGATCCTAAACAGGAAATCTAAGTACGGTTGATTCTAGGAAATTGTGATGATGGAGATCGAGCACTACAGTGGCTCTTTTACTCCATTGATAATCTGACGATGAAATAAACTTGTTCCAACTTTCTGAATGCATGTGAGTGGTGATCTGGGTTACCAATCAAGAAGCAGTCGAAGGATTTTCGAAGACCCTGAATAAATAAAAACTGCTGCTATTTATAAGCATGCACATGTACGATATGTGCAGGGGTTTTGGCGTATAGGAGCACTGCACGTATGATATTTTAGGAGAATCTGTTGTAACTGCA
>JANAVB010040620.1:5812514-6021172 GCA_029216955.1 Iris pallida
GGTCTGATGCAGGGCAGATTACTCAATGATTAGAGGCAAGGCAAGTGGTATGTAAGGTGCAGAAGTAGTGTCAAGATGTTATCACATTTATGTCAGTGTCTAGTGTGTGTTAATGCATGTACAGGTGTCCAGTGGGTGTCAAAAGGGTGTCAGAACAAGTGTCCAAGCAGTGTCAAGTATAGCGTGTCCAAGAGTGTTTAAACATAGGTGTCAAAGACAGTGTACAGACAAGTTATGTGCACGGAATCAGACCATTCAAGAGTGACAGATGTATCGAACAACGTATATGATGTATGCATGGTATTTTATGTAAACTAATGTGTTAGATACTTAGGTGTGTGTGTGTGTAGCATGTTAGGGTGTCACTGATATGTGTCCAAACGTGTCGAGGTGTTAGGTGGCAAGCAGTATCAAAAATCAAGAAACGTGTGAGTGTGTGTGAGTCGACTGACCTCTGTTAGAGGGATTCCTCACAGACTACCCAACCAAATCAAGTCAGACTTCATAGACCTCGTGTCAGTGTGTGGCCCTACTAGTACCAACTGGTGGCACATCAAACCGTGTCGTGTCTAGCATGTTCGGACACGTGGGTAGCAGGACAGTGCACTGTGCGCGTGCATGTATCCATGTGTCCAAATCCGATAAAGAAAACTCCTCAAAATTGAATCAGTCATATAGATAATTAATCTAGACATAATTAGCTACACAACTATGTAATTAGTTTTGAAAAATAAGATTAAAAGTTCTAAGAGGAATTTCATCGAACACATTGCATAACTCTACGATACTCCTCCGATATGCATCCTAATGGGATTCGATTTCTCACCAAACTTTGCCTAGGTATAGTGGGACCCTAAATGAATGCATCTATGGTGAGAAATTAGGAAATTAATTGGTTTAGAGATCATTACCTATTGAGAGTTGGAATCTCAATGAAATTGTACTTAAAACAAACCTACACCAATTCCTTTGGTCAAATTGCTCCCAATCCTTACTATCTTGCTAATAGAGACCTCCTCTACACTATTAATGTGTATTGCAATTGATTTGGTCCAATTTGGAGTTGATTTGGTGAAAGGGGCAAATTTGGGGAAGAACACTATTAGGGTTAGGGTTTCAATGAAAGAGCCAAGGAAGGAGGCTAATGATGTGTTATATAGGGTAAGGGGGTTGCCCTTGGCTGGTCACTTGGTTGGGCTAGGGTTTGGTTTGGTCCAATTGTGTTTTTAGGGCCCTCCTTTTGTTGAAATCAAGCCTCTTTAGTAAAGGCCCAATCACAAATTAGGATTTCTACCAAATATCTCAACTTTAACATAATATCTAAATATTCTAAAACTTAGTCATTTAGTTGAATTCTACTAACTAAGTCTCTACGCTCATGATCAACATCTAGATTAGGGCAATTCTAGGTTTAGACCTAAAATAACACTTATCACATTATTAATTAAATAAAATTCAAAAACAATAAATCATAAATTACCAAAATACTCTGAGCCAAAAAAGTGGTAGTGAACTAATCTAATTACATTGTCTAGGTCTCCATGGTCATGGTTAGTCTCTAGGCTAAGTAGTTCTAAGGTTTCACTCGCAAAGGACACAATCATAATACAATAATTTAAATATTATAAAATAATAAAAATTCACCAATTAATCATTAACGTGATTTAAATATATTATTTAATAACTATCATGATCAATTTAACAAAAGTTCAAAATTGCTCTCATTTTAGAAAAGTGGTAGTTACTACCACTTGTACTTTTACGGTCTACTTTGCATATAGCAAAATCCGCATCGGAATAACCGATTAGGTCAAACAATGTGGTTTTGGGATACGATAAGCCGACAGTAGAAGTTCGTTTAAGGTATCGAAAGATATGCTTAACGACGCATAAGTATGATTCCTTAGGATTAGCTTGATATCGTATACAGATGCAAACGCTAAACATGATATCATGGCGACTAGCAGTTAAATAAAGTAAACTACCAATCATACCTCGATACTTACGCTGGTCGACTGGTTTTCCACTTTCATCAATGTCAAGTCGTGTTGATGTAGCTATTGACATGCTGATAGGCTTTACGTTATCGAAGTCATACTTCTTTCGTAAATCCTTCATGTACTTGGCTTGATTGATGAAGGTTCCCTGCGAGTGTTGTTTATTTGAAGTCCTAGAAAATAGTTGGGTTCTCCCATCATATTCATCTCAAACTCACTCTGCATATACTTAGCAAAATCTTGATAAAGCTTTTGGTTAGTAGAACCGAAAATTATGTCATCAACGTAAATTTACACAAGTAAAATACTGTCAACTGAAGTTTTGATAAATAAAGTTATATCAACCCTTCTTTTTGTAAAACCATTTTCAAGTAGGAAAACACTTAGGTGTTCATACCAAGCATGCAGTGCTTGTTTGAGTCCATAAAGCGTCTTTCTAAGATTAAAAATGTGATCTGGTTCTTGAAAATCTCAAAACCAGGGGGTTGGTTCACAAAAATCTCTTCCTTTAAAAATTTATTCAAAAATGCACTTTTAACATCTATTTGAAAAAGTTTAAAATTATAAAAATATGCAAATGCATAAAACATGCGAATAGATTCTAGTCTAGCAACAGGAGCATATGTCCCATCATAATCAATTCCTTCTTCTTGCTTATAACCTTGTGCCACTAGATGTGCTTTATTACATAGAACATTTCCATCCTCACTCAGTTTATTTCGGAACACCCATTTGGTACCAATTATCGATTGACCAATAGGTTTAGGAACAAGTTCCCAAACTTGGTTCTCTCAAATTGATTAAGTTCCTCTTGAGGCATCAATCCAAAACTAATAAAAAAATATCTACTACTGACTTAGATTCTACTTGCAAAAGAAAAGCTACGTTTGCTGTTATATCTCTACTAGAAGAGCCCGTGCCTACTCCCTTGGTTACATCACCTATTACAAGAGCCTCTGAATGGTCTGGCATGAATTTTATCTTCTTAGGTAGCTTTCTAGATATCTCTCGTTGGTAGCAGTATCTTCAGGTGCCTTGGTTTTGTTTTGTACATCCTCGTCATCATTGTTGCTATATCTGTTACTGTTGAGCTCATCAAAAATATATTAATAGATTCTTCAACAATCATAGATCTTTTATTAAAAATTCTATATCCCTTACTCTTGGCAACATACCCGAGGAATATCCTTTCATCTGTCTTTGAGTCAAAGTTACCTAAGTTATCCTTGGTTTTCAGGATAAAGCAGCGACAACAAAAAACTTTAAAATAAAAAAAATGTTTGGAATCTTTTCAAACCATAATTCAGAGGGGGTTTTCTTCGATATAGGTCGAATTAACACCCTATTAAACACATGATATACTGTACTTACAGCTTCTACCCAAAAGTATTTAGAAAGATTATGCTGATTCAGCATGACTCTAACTATATCTCTTAGAGTACGATTCTTCTGCTCCACAATATCATTTTGTTGAGGAGTTTTAGGACAAAAAAGCTCATGGTAATATCCATTATCATTACAATTTTTTTTGAAATCAATATTTTAGAATTCGCCACCATGATCACTTCGGATTCGAGTAATCATAAAGCCTTTTTTTATTTTGTACCTTTTTGTAAAATACTTGAAATTCAAAAATGACATCACTTTTATTAGATAAAAAGTACACCCAAGTACAATGAGAGAAATAATAGACTATAACAAAAGCGTAGAGTTTACCGCCGAGACTAGCGACTCTACTAGGACCAAACAAATCCATATGAATCAAGTAGAAAGGTCTAGAAGTGCTTACGGCTTTGATGGATGTAAAAGATGACCTAGTTGCTTTGTTCTTTTAATAGTCTAAACATACCATATCTCTTTTGAAGGTAACTTCTGGGAGTCCTTTTACCAGCTTTTTAGTGCATAGCCTTGAGATAGTATCCATGTTTGCATGTCCTAGCTTCATATACCATAGCCAGCTTTTATCCAGATAGGCTACTAGGCACTTACCTGCACTGTTAGTACGTTCTAGAAAGAAAACATATATATTATCTTCCTTGATCCCTTCATATACGGGATTCTCAGTAGACATTTCATATATAGAACATTTGTCTTTCACAAAATTGATATCATAACTATTATCTGCCAAATGACTTATGCTCAACTGGGTTATGTTTCAATTCTGTGACTAGACAAATGTCTTTTATCTCTGGTTAGGGAGACATACAAATAATACATATTCCTATAATATTACCTCGAAGATTATTGCCAAAGGAAACATATCCTTCTTTCTTCATCGATAGCCTAGGAAATAATAATGCATCACCTGTCATATGCCACGAACATCCGCTATCGAGTATCCACTTGCTTTTAGCATAAGAGGGTCGAAGTTCTACCTACAAAACGAGTAGATGTAACCTTTGGTACCTATTTCTTCAAGGGTCCGGCAAGATTAGTTTTGGGAATCCAAGCAAGTATATTTGTGTCAAATAGCTTTCTAGCTCTATAGTACTATGATATGTGCCCGTGTATACCACAGTATGTGCATGTGATTTTTGAAATTGTGTTCTTGGTTTCTGTGTTGACATGCATCTTGTGTGTCTTTCTTGGAAACTTGTATGTGAAAGCAAATTTGTGAGAAAAGTATTGCTTATGTGCTTTCTTTGGTTTAGTCTTTTGTGGTATATGCTTGGTATTAGGACTAACCTTAGGCCATGTAACAGGGATGACCTGTTTGCCTAATTTGATCTCTAAATTTTTAGAGATAGCACGAGACTCCTCGAATTTAGCAGTTATATTCGTGAGTCTTTGCTCAGTGACTAGGTGTCTCTTCTTCTCTATGTCATAAAGTTCTTGCACTTTTACAGTTTCTTTCTTTTTGTTCTATAGTGATGATAGCCTCATGATAGTCCTATCTAATTTTGGCTATCTCCTCTGTGTTACCGGTAGTAGATGTCTCTTTGATATCTTCTAAAAGATTAGATAATCTAGCTACTTCAGTTGTATATGCCTTAATCTCTTTGCTAGATTGCTTATACTTGTCTACCATATTTTTGTGCTCTTCAAGTAGTTCGCTAAAGGCATGTTGTAACTCATCAAAAGTAAAATCATCATAGAGAGGGTTTTCAGATACCTTATTGTATGCCATTATATAGACATTTGTACAGTTGCTCGGTCGGTCCTCCTCATCTGATTCACTCGCCTCACTTTCATGCCAGATGCTAGTATTTGCGTACTTCCAACTAGTTGTAGCTTTTCTGTTCGATCTTGATCGATCGTATGGACTACTTTTCTTCATTAGTGGACAGTCCTTTATATGCCCTGACTTCTTACACACAAAGCAAATAGTTTCTTCTTTATTGCTTTCGTGGATGTCTTTTTTCTTTCGGTTTGATCTTTCAAACTTTAAGAATTTTTTGAAGTTCTTGACCAGTAGGGCCTGTTCGTCACCATCGAAATCTTTTTCGTCAAAATCATTGCATGAGACTCTTTTAGCTTGAGCTTTGAAGGCTATTGATTTTTTTTTTAGAGTTGCCACTTCAAAGTATTGTAGGTCCAGCTCATGGGTCATGGGCTTGCCCATCAGTATCTCCAATGTCATCGTGGTGAGGTTGTTTCCTTCTATTATTGCGGTAGCCCTCGGGTTCTAGTTCTTTGTTAAAGCCCGCAGTACTATTCTGATCTTCTCATGATTGTTGTAATCCTTACCAAAAGATTCTAGAGATTAGTAATATCAAGAAAACGAGTGCATATTTGTGTAATTGACTCACCGGGTTTCATCTTGAATGACACGTATTTCTGTGTCAAATTACTGATTTGGATTCCTTCACTTAGGAAGTCCCTTCATGAGTTACCTCGAGAAGTCTCCAAAATTTATTAGATGACGTATTGGTAGATATGCGATTAAACTTGGTTTTCTCAATTGCACAAAATAGTGCATTGATGGCTCCTGCATCTAAACTAGCTTGTGCCTTCTCATGCACAGTGTATTTATCAAAGGGCTTGTCTACTAGTACACCATCAATCACCGTTCTAGACAAATTTGTAACCGTCTATTACTATCGACCATATATCGAAGTCCAGTGACTTAAGAAAGAAACGCATCCATGTTTTCCTGTATGTGTAATTCGTTCCATCAAATAGTGGAGGTCTATTTGTGGATTGTCCTTCACCATTGAATATAGATTTAACGACTGCCATGGATATATACTCTCTAGATCGTTATGTATATGTGTATCCTACTCTGATACTAATTGTATGTCCGTTGAGAACATTCGATGGGGAAAATTGTGTATGTGTGTGTGCAGCAAAAAATATCACAAATTAAAATTTTGAACTATGGCAAGTAAGAGCAACTGATATAACAATAAATAACTTATAGTAAATTAAGAATTAAGAAGATCAAACTCAATGACACATCGATATATACTGGTATCCCTCTGAGAGGACTAGTCTAGTCTCGAGTATTCTTCCACGATGTTAATCCACTATGACACAAGTTTTAACTGAGCGCTTGTAACTCTTACAACACTGTGCTTTGCGACAAGTGCACGAGCAACTTCACAATATTGTGCTTGGTAAAGAGACTTGAAAACTAGAACATTTTCTGAATTTAGCCTCCGATACAACTCTTCAACACCAAACTCTAGAATAAATAGAAAATGTACTGGCTTGGCTAAGAGTGATATATGCTATATTTGAAAGTGTAGCTCACAAAAAATACATAGATATGAATAAAGAAGAGAATTATTGAAAGAATGAGTGATTTGAAAATGTGAAAGTTCTTCTCTATTTATAGTATTTTTGTAGACTAAATTCGGGCAGAATTCGGATGCAGAAATCTCGCATTCGAACATGGGATGCAGATTTGGAGGGAATTCGAAGATAAATTAAAACTACCCTGACCGAACTCAGACCGAGTTGTGGCCGAGTTCTATCTAAGTTTTGTCAGAATTGTTGGGCCAAATTTTGATAGGCTTTGGGCTATATTGGATTGTGGACTTTATGTTACGCCCCAGTCCCAAAATACGTAGGACTAGGAACATAGACATGCCAGCTGTATTTATACGGAGTACATAGGCTTCGTATAGATACATAAGCTGTAAATGTAGTAGAACCATAACTAAACTCATCCACACAGAATAAATGAATAAAAGACATCATATAAAGATAATGAATTGTCTTGATACAATATGTTGGGCGGAGACAAATCCACTACCAACAAAACAAAGAAAGGTACAAAGAAAATAAAATGAGTGGCGAGCGAAGCGAAGACGACCCAAATGCAATCATCCTCGAAGGAATAGCGAAGATCACGGCTAGAGCTAGAACACCTGCGAAAGACAATAGCACACACCTGGCAAGACAACCAGGTCCTCAGAGGGACGTAACAAGACACATAATAGCATGCCATATAAACTGAATAAATATTGCTCAATAAATAAGTCAATCGAATTTATAACATGGTCCATTACGCACCTACTGAACGAGCGTACCATCCCCCCAACCAAACAAGGACAGGAGATGGTAAAGTAATTCACGGTAACGTATCTTCCCATGCTATGAATCCAATATGGTATCCGGACCCAAACAAGGTTCAATACCTTCTCATCGAAGTAGTAAGTCACACCTACAACCAAACAAGGACAAGATGTGACGAACTAATCCGCGACAAGTTATTGTTCCAAGCCACGGTCAGATACAAGTACCCAAACCAAAAGTACTCGTACCTAACGGATAGGGTAGCCTACCATTCTAAGTGAAATGTTGTTAAGAACAATCCTTCCTACGCATGGGCCCTGGCAGAATAGGATCGACGTAGTCCCCCTTTGGGCACCAGAGGCCCCATCAGGAAGAGCATGACGTTTCGCAGAATCGTCAGTGGCCATCAGTAATCATGGATCATCAACCCCGTATCTCCAGCGGAGAGTCCGGGTCACAAGGGAAGTGCATAGAAGCCCATACGCTAAGGAATTATCCTCTCCACCCAATGCCTACTGTGTTGCATCCACAACACAAACCACTATAACCGCTAAGTCAAACTAGCATGCAACCTCTATTAGCGGTTATTCCTATCGCACGGCTTGTACGTACTGGGGGCTAGCCAATCACGCACTTCCGTGTTCTACATGCGACACACAACCTCGTGTTACAACGTGTCAAGGCCAATGAATGCAACACACAAGGTGGTCCCTTAAATCTAGGTTTAATTTGTAAGAAAAATAACACACAGCAGGAAATATAAATGAACAGTTATGCCATGTATCACAGTTTATTTTGCAGAAAGAAAATAAGTAATGCATGAAATATGAGCTAAAATAAATAAACAGCTAATGGCAAGGTGTCTTGCCTGGTAGAGCGCCTGGTGTGCTGCGATAATCATGGTGGCATGAACTGCAACTTCGGTGTCACAACTTATGCAAGGTGACCTCTGATGGCGGCACGGATCGTGTCATTGAGTCCGGAAGGGTCAAATTAGTTAGGTTGAAAGGAGGAAGGAAAGAATTGGCAGGAGGATAGAAATAATGGGCGTAGTTACAGACGCAAGGATAGTCGAAAGAAATTTAGGTAAATAATATATATATGGTTTAGGAAAACTATTTGTAATACTCGAAAATATATTTTTATTAGCTAAAGTAGTTTTTAGATATATATATACTTGAAAAAATGAAAATGTTTTAAGGCAAACTCTAAGTTTGTAAATATACGACCTAGATAAATATATATATATATATATATATATATATATATATATATATATATATATATATATATATATATATATTTTAGATAACCATCTTGAAAATCTAGAAAAATCAATTTAGGCTACATTATAATTTATAATTCGAAAACTATTTCTTAATTAAATAGAAAATCTGTAATGAAAATATTTTTGAGCCAAAAATATTTATAGATAAGTACCTCGGAAATCAAAAATCAGTTTAGGGCTATAACTAGATTTTTATTTCTATTTGTGGTCAAGTACGATTTTGGTAAAACTACCTTTTTTTTAAAATAGTTAGAAATATTTACCATAAAAATAATAATATCAACAAACAACCACAACAAAATCATCATAATATTTAAGAATAATATTAATAACTATTTCTAACAAATAATAATAATAATAATAATAATAATAATAATAAATTAGTTAAAAGTAAAACAAAAATAAAATAAAATAATAAAAAAAATAACCAACAACAAAAAAAAAACCAACTCACACTCGTGACACTCGAGAACATGTGGTTCTCTTTCTGTCCAAAAAAAGAAAACTGAAGAGAGAGAATTCGTGAGATTGGGAAAAGAGGGAGAGAGAGAGAGCGTAAGGAGAGAGAGTGGCGGGGAGGTTGAGCAGAGCGCTGCTCCGGCGGTCAGCGAGGAGAGGTGGGCTAAGGCGCGTGGACGGAGGTCGCGGCGCCGGAAGAGTGGGATCCCGCGGAGGGGTTCGGATCTGACGGGGGCGGCGAAGGCGCTTGGTAAGGGGCTGCGGAGTCTAGGTCACGCCGGAGTAGGAGGCGGGTGGCGACGGGAGAGCTGGGTGAGGCGGATCTGAGGGCGATCTAGGCTGGGCTCGGCGGCACCGGACGGGCGCCAGCTGGATAGGGTTTCGGTGGAGGCGGCTGGTCCGACGAGCTCGACCAGTCGGCGTCGGTGCTCGAGGGAAGGGAAGGGGTTCGGCGGAGATGGATGGGGAAAAGGAGTGCGGTCGAAGGGTTTGCGGGCACTGACGGATCCGGCTATGAGGAGGACGGGGGTTTCGCCAGGTTGGGCCGGCCAGCGGCGGAAGCGCGGCTGGGCTCGCTGCTGCCGTGGCTGGCGGGGGCAAGGGCATGGCGCGCGCGAGGCGGAGCTTACGTCGCCTGGGACGCGGCCACCGGATCGGGTCTGTGGTGGTGGACGTCGGATGCACGGCCGGTCGAGGTGAGTCAGTTAGGTTTAGGCTTTATTTTTCTTTTCTTTTCCTTTGTGTGGTGGCTGGGTTGTCGTGGCCGGGGTTGCCGTGGTGTACGGTCGTCGGAGACGGGTTGGTGGTTGTGGTTTTAGTGGTCGGACACGGGGAGTGGCTGTGGGAATAGCTGACGGTGGCGACGTAGCTGGTGGTGCACTGTGGTTTGGTAGCGACGGTGACGGGCTAGCGGTCTAGGCTGAGGGTGGTGCGGTGTTGGCGTGCTGGTGTAGTCGGTGAGGCTACGGGGTTCGTGATGATGGTCGGGAAGGCTGGGATGACGACGTCATGGTTGTTGGTGGAGGCTAGGAGTTGGCCAGGGTGTGGTGGTGATGGCAGCGGGTGAAGGTGGCTGGTGGTGTCGGGGTGACGGAATCATAGATTAGGTTTTGAATACGTTGGGGTTTGTCCGATAAGGAATTTGTAAATGTAAAGATTGGAATAAGATTGGAAAGACACCGACACGAGGCACGGACATTTGTGGAGAAAAATTGTTGTGGATGAAAAAATAAATTGGAGGAGTACCTGCCTATTTATAGGACGTGGGAATTCCCAATGTGATAAGAATTAGGATTCCTTTAAACCCAAAGTAGATAATTCCATATATAATTTAATTTAATTCAATGATCCAAATCCAAATCAAATCCAAATTTAAATCTAATTTAAATTTTTAGTTTAATAATCAATGGAATAAATCAAATTCTAAATATGGATATTAATTAATCTATTTACATAACTCCAAGAATCAAATCATGATTTAAATGACCAAAATAACTCTCAAATATATTTTCTAAAATACTAATAATATTAATTTCAAAAATTACATTAATATTTAAAATAAACCAATAAATAATTACAATATATATGTAGGCACAAATAATTATGCTTTTCTATATAAATAAAAATATAATTGTAAAAATATAAGGCTTTATAAGCAAAATAACAAACTTGGAAATAAATGGAACGATAAAAAATTAATTATTGTATATTATTTTGAAACTTCAAAAATAGAAAATAATATTTTCAAAAATATGTACGCTCGCACATAATCGCACTCGTCGAGCAAATTCGAAAAAGAAAACAAAATGTCGTGCACGACATATAATACGTCTACGTGGCGTACAATACAAAATTTTAAATCCATGCAAATTTAATAAAAAAAATAGTAGAAATTTAGGGGTTTTACACTTTAGATATAATTTTGTGGATAGGTAGGCTATGATTTTTGTGTACGGAGAAAATCTATGCCAGTACCGATCCTGATCAATCTTACATATTTTTCCTAGACTCAATAAAAATAAAATTACAGAATAAATATGAAAAAGACTTGATCTTGATTTCGTTGCTTTTGGTTCTTGATGACGATGAGACTTTTGTAGCTTGTTGCAGTAGTAGGTGCAGACTTGAAAAACTTGTAAACCATTAGCAGTAAATATATTTTACGTATCGACCAAAGTTGACGTTGATGATCAAAATCAGGTGTGACCATGATCAATGGGCCAACAGTGACCTCCTAGAAGACCATAGAAAATTGCTAGGCAAATACAAGACTTCTAAGAAGGTACTCAAGGAATACAAACTTGAGATAGAAATACTGACCCTACTACTGGAAGATGTTAGAGAACGTCAACCCCTCTAATAAGACTAGTGAGTTAGCTTATATCAAGTTACAATTATACGAAGCATCACGCACCCTTGAGGTGAAAGACAAGACCACAGTTCAGTTGCAAGAAGATTATCAAATCAAGAAGAAAAAGAGTATCAATGTGCTAACTAGGAATGATGCCCTAACAGCTGATTATAATATATTATTTGACACTTCTAAAAGTTTAAAATTAGTCTAGAAAAGTAGTTGATATCGACTGCTTCCTCTCCTAACACGTGTCACTTACCCAAAAGGACGACTGTCCAACCAAAGACTATGAAATCCAAAAGGTATGACATTCCTAGACATGGTTTTCCAAAACATGTTTTTTATTATAAGTATCCTCTAAAAGCCCCTAGGACTACCAAACAAGTTCACACGACCAACACTTAACCTAACACTCATGCACATACTAGATGTCACTATTGTGGCACCCCAGGTCATATCTCTTCTATATGTGGAGTTAGAAGATTAGTAGATTTGAATTTTGTACTTGGGTACCAAAAACTAACATGTCACGTCCCTATAAGAAAAGGGTACCAAAGGTTTCATCTGCAAATTATTTTATATGTGTAACATCCAACCCATTCTAAAAGCAAGTAGATCCTCGACAGCGGTTACTCACGACACGTGATCGGTGATGCATCTGTATTTACAACACTGTCGAAGAAGAAGGATGATACGTATCCTTCGAAAACAACTTGAAAGGGTACATTATATATATTGATAACATTATTAAGGCTCCCTATCTCGTTATTAAAGTTGTATGACTTATAACAGAATTAAAGCATAACCTACTCAGCATAATTCACTTAGCTGACCATGGTTATGGTATTAACTTTGTTAAAGAGAAATGTACTATAGTTGATAGCTCAACTGGTAGTACTTTTTTTGAAGGTATTAGGGAAGATAATATCTATGTTTTCTATCTTTTGGAAGATACTAACACTGTAGGCCAAAACTGATAAGAGTCAACTGTAGCACATGAGGCTAGGACATGCAAACATGGACACAATTGCCAGATTATCCACAAAGAAATTCGTACGAGGCTTACCGGTGATCACCGTCAAGAAATACATGGTATGTAGCGACTATTAAAAGAATAAAGCTACAAAATCAACTTTTAAGTCGATCAACGTTGTAAGTACTACTTGACCTCTACAATTATCACATATGGATATGTTTAGACCCAGTAGAGTTGCTACTCTAAATGGTAAGCAATATGCCTTTGTACTTGTACATGATTACTCTAGATACACATGGGTATATTTTCTTACTCATAAGACTGACACACTTTCAGAATTTGTCATATTTTATAAAAAGGTACAAAATGAGAAAGGCTTCATGATCACTCAAATTCGAAGCGATCATGGTGGCAAATTCGAGAATGCTGACTTTGAGCAATTTTGTGACACACAGATATTTGCATGAATTTTCTGGCCCTAGGACTCCGTAATAAAATGGCATTGCATAACATAAGAACAGAAGTCTTAGCAAAATGGCTAGAGTTATGTTAAACCAATTTAGCCAACCTAAATATTTTTGGGCTGAAGCTGTCAATACAGCATGCTATATTTTGAATAGGGTTCTGATTCGACCAAAATCAAAAAAGACTCCCTATGAACTATGGTTTAATAGGACCCCTTTGTTTCTTATTTTGATAATTTTGGTTGCAAATGTTTTATTTTGAATACAAAAGATAATTTGGGTAAATTTTACTCGAAAGCCCACGAAGGTATTTTCTAGGTTATGCGGCTAAGAGAAAATGTTACCGAGTCTTCAACAAAAAAACATTGTCAATTGAAGAATCAATCAACGTCACCTTTGATGAGATGAACAGACAAAGAACAACGATAGTGACGATGAGGACCACGGTACACCAACCAAAGCACCTATTGAAGCGGAACCCAGAACCAACTACTTGGAGAGTATGCTAAATATGATAAAGTTCATGGCTGACCATCCTAAGGACTTGGTAATAGGTGAGATTACAAAAGGTGTAAGTACTAGTTCCTCTGCTAGAGATATAGCTTCTAGTGTAGCATTTATTTCACAACCAGAGTCTAAAAACATCGAAGAAGCTTGTAGTGATAATTATTGGTTAGATGCTATGCAAGAGGAATCAAACTAATTTGAACGAAATCAAGTCTGGCAACTTGTTGCTAACTCCATTGATCATCCCATAATTGGCACCCATTGGGTATTCCAAAATAAACTTAATGAGAATGATTTAGTCACACGTAGCAAGGCTCGACTCGTAGCTCAAGTATACAACCAAGAGGAAGGTATCGACTATGATAAGACATATGCCCCAGTTGCACATTTACAATCCATTCGTATGTTATGTGTTTTTGCCTATTTTCATGATTTCTAACTATTTCAAATGGATGTTAAAAGTGTTATTTTAAATGATTTTATAAAAAAAGAAGTTTATAAAAAAAGAAGTTTATAAAAAAAGAAGTTTATATTGCTCAACCTCCTGGTTTTACTGATTTTTAAAACCCGAAATAAGTTTTCAAGTTGATGAAAGCCTTATACGAACTGAAACAAGCCCCTCGTGCTTGGTACGACCACCTAAGCTCTTTTTTACTTAAAAAATATTTTTTTAAAGGCAAGTTTGATACAAAACTTTTTATAAAATCTTTGAATAACAATCTTTTATTAGTACAAATTTATGTTGATGATATTATTTTCCGTTCTATTGATGAATCTTTCTACTAAAGAAGTTCATAAAATCAAGCAAACCACAAATGGGACGTTTATCAACCAAGCCAAGTACATAAAGGATCTGCTAAAGAAATTCGATCTGGAGTCAGCCACACCGCTTGGAACTCCGATGGCAACTTCAACTAAGCTTGACATAGATGGACAAGGCAAACCTTGGTAGTTTATTGTATCTAACTGCTAGTCACACTGATATAAAATTTAGTGTGTGCTTATGTTCACGATTCCAAGCTAACATTAAGGAATCAAACTTGCTCCCTGTTAAGCGTTTCTTCCGATACCTTAAGGGCACTTCTTATGTCGGCTTGTGGTATCCTAAAACTATGTCCTTTGACCGAAGTAGTTATTCGGATGCTGATTTTGCTGGATGCAAAGTAGATAGAAAAAGTGTTAGGGTTATATACTAAAACTATCACTTTTATAGTAACCTTATTTCGTTAAATTTTGAAAAAGAATCATATGGACAAATGTTTGCATATTGTATTTGTTACAAGTTTTAATACAAATGTCTGATATTTTATATTATAGATGATATGGTGTATGGTATCACACAGAAGATCTGATTATCAGTTCCCTATGGAGTACATAAATAGTTCACAACCTAGATAGACTTGGACAATCTATTAGAAAGGTTGTAGTGTAATCTAGTATTAGTCTATCTTGACTATAGGTTTATACTAGTATACTTTGTGTGTATTGAACAGGACCACTTGAGGTTGTTCTCTTTGTACTGACTACATAAGTCAACAAACACCTCTGTTATTATGGATGCTTGTGCTTTTAATCCGGATATAATAACAGACATGTATATACAGTATGTATTACTTTAAATCATAAAAGAGTGAGATTCATTATGGGTCAACAACCTCTATGAATTGGGTCATAACATTATATGTATGTTGATTTGTTGATTATAAATGGAATCCATGTCCCGATACATCGGGTTGATAATGTCCCCTTAAGGAGCTCATAAGGATTGTCATGTAAACCCTACAGGTAGATTATATCCGATATGACAAATAAAGTTGAGCGGTACTACTTAAAGATAAAAGATGTCGAATCAATATAGTTATTAGTAACTTAATTTGATCGACGGATATTCGATATCTTAACATGGGGAGCCAAACGAGCATATAATAAAAGGAGCCCACAAACATAATTTGGGATTAGGGAGGTAGTACAATAATAGCTTATTAGTGGACCGAGCTATTGTTAATGGACCTGGATTGTGTGTTCGGGTTGAACATGGGATATCCAGATCCGTTAGGAGGCCTAACCCTAATTTCTTTTCATGGTCCCTGCCATAGCCTATATATATCCTCTATTCTCTGGTCGCTAAATTACAGATCAGAAATCTAAAGCTATCTCTAAATTTGTGATTCACGTAAGGAGAGAAAGAGAGGGCTTCCAAGGAGAAAAAAGGTTGGGAGATCGTCGCCCACACGACGTCCAACTCAAGGAAGGAATATGTGCAGAAGATCTTGGGATCGTCCGCTCGAGATTGCCAGAAACTACTTGTCTTCTTCCCGCCGCAGGTATAAATTGTGAACCTTAGTTTCCGTCTATGAAGGGTTAGAACACGTATTAAATCTTTTTAACTTTCTATCGATCAATACGTACACCAATGTAAGGGTCCTCGGAATCCCCAGTTCCATCAAAAAGTACTAGCAGCACGCGTCATTTCTTAGGCAAAGCTTTAGTCTCTTGGCTTAGCAAGAAGCAAAATTTTGTTGCATTATCAACTACTGAGGCTGAGTATATAGTCGCAGGATTTGTGCACAAATTTTATGGATGTAGCAAACCCTAGAAGACACAACTTGCAATATTCACACATTCTCATATTCTGTGACAACACTAGCACGAGCAATTTGACTAAGAATCATGTATGTCACTCATGCACCAAGCATATTGAGATACAACATCACTTTCTTAGAGATCATCAATTAAATAGAGATATTAATTTAGAATATATTGACACAGAACATCAACTAGCTGATATCTTTACTAAACCTTTGGCAGACGATAGGTTTAACTATTTATGTCGAGAATTAGGAATTTTAGACATCAATATAATTAATTAGCTTTATTTATTAAATTAATTTCAATACGTAATGATTGTTTTAGAGACAAGCCTACAAAGGATCTGTCTATCACCAAGGCGATAAAAGCTCAAGCAAAACAGAACATAAGCATCCCTTATGGATCTCCGCTAGCTGGGACAGTACCTCTACAGCTAATCTAAGATGATCAATGCAAAACAAAAATTAATTTGTTAAATAACTTTAATTATATTAACTAAAATTTAAAATTCTTAATTTTTGAATTAAAATGTTGAAAGGAATCGATAAATTTGCAAAAGTGGACATTGTTTTACTTGTAAAATTGTCAAAAAAGAGTTAAATAGAGTTCTGGTCCAACTCGGCCCGAGCTCTATTAGTTAAGTTGTAGCCGACCCAGTAGGCCCCACTGCTCATGTTTATCATTTTCCTTCATGTTATCCCCTCTTTCACGAACAGCAGGACCGAAAAACCACCAAACCTAACCCTAATCCTATTTTCTCTCTCAATCTACTTGGAATTTTGACTCCAAACTTTGTATTCGGGATCGACTTGGTAGCAACATCGTTTCCTATTGCTCTTAATGCTATTAGGTTATTTTACTGTAGTTTGACTTCTGATTCTAGAGTTATTTCCTTCTATGTCGGAGGAATAGACATTAAATTTGAAGCATAAGACTAAGCGGCGATCCTTCGACTTTCTAACAAAGGAGAAGCGCTAACCGACCTTTCCAAATTTAGTTTTCCTCCTAACATGTCTTTGAACACTTTCAAAGCCTCTATTTGCCATCTCGGCCCTTGTCTTGTCGGCAAACTTAAGGATAAACACTTGAGTTTGTATTTCTATAACCTCAACAGAATCATCTTCTCTACTATTCTTTTGAAGCAGACTTCTACAGATGATATCACTGCTCTTGAGCTATCTGCCATTTACTATATTTAGTTTGGGATTACCTTTTCATTCCGAAAGACTATGATTGAGATGATGGTATATTCTCGCATAAACAAGAGAAATCATGTTTATGCGATATACTTACCACTTATCTTTCAGCACTTTGATATTGACTTAGATGAGTGCAACGTCCTTGCTGAACCTGCACATCTTAGTGCGGCTAGGCGTTCTGATATTTCTACTATTCATCCTCCTGTTGCTCTACCTCCTGCTCCAGCACCAACCACCCCAGCCACTACTATCCCATCCACTTATTATCTACAGACTATTGAGGGTGGTCACCATATGATAAGAGATCATATGCCGTTGATCAAGACTCAGCATCAGGCTACTCTTGATCGAGTTAGTGCTTTAGAGACTCGCTGGACTAAACGGTTGAGTGATTATGAATTTCGTGATGTCATTCGTACTCAGGCGATCTCTAACATACTAAATGACCTCTATTTTGCTCAGTCTCATGAGCCTGGTGGCCCTAGCTTCTTTTCCAGAGATCCTACTTTTTTTGGCTACCGTGTTGAGGATCAAGAAGTACGATAATACTTCAATCCTGCTGGCACATTTGACTAGTTCAAATCTTCTGGTGAGCTTGCACTCACTTCTGGTGGTGATGACGATGCTTTTGTTAGGACATAGGCGAGGATTAATGATATCTAGCTGTCACTATCTTTATCTTAGAAATTATTTTTAGTAGATTTTTTATCTATTGTCATCATGCCTTAGAAATGTCTTACATTCTGAGAATATGTAGTATCCGTTTATGTAGTTTACTTTTACTAGTTGCTTGTATGGATTAAAACTTTTTCAGTTTCATCTGTACTAAGTGCATGTTTTTTTTATAGAAGCTAGTTGTTTTTATTCTGCATTCTCTTTTGGCAATATGCACATATTTCATGTCTAGTAGTTTAGCTTAGATACAGCTTCTTACTTATAACTGCTCTGTGACATATATGCTTTATTGTTATTATCTCTTTCTTCACGTTTGTCTTTTGTACGCATAAATTGCAGGGGAGCATTTTGGTAAATGACAACGAGGAAGAAAAATATAACACTTGTCAAAGAGGAGAGGGTACAACTACAGCTTTGAAGGATTTTTTGATGAAGATGTTATATAGGTCAAGGTTTGTCAATTATCAAAATAGGAGATATTGTTAGCCCATTGGTCATGGTCGAACCGATTTTGATAATCGTCTAAACTTAGACTCGATATATGGGCACTACGACAACTATTACTGCTACCATTCAAGATTTGCTCAGTCGTCGTATATGTATTTATTTTACATTCTCAAATGTATTTTACACAATTTTATTGAGTCTAGGAGAAATGTAAACCGTGTTATACTGGCAAATAGGCTTAACCCAAAATGTTTTACAAACTATAGTTTTATTTACAAGTGAACTCTTTTTTAAACTAGCCCAAAACCTACATTTGAATCCAGAAAGCCCAAAACTCATTTTTAACCTGGTTTCTGACCCAAGAACAGAACACCAGAGTTCTGACAGAGTTTGGCCTGAACTCGACCCAAACTCGGTTACCTGATTTGGTAAACCCTATAAACTTGTTCTTCTTATAGACTCGGCTGCAACAGTCGAATTTTTGAACATTTGGCATCCGAATTCGGCTAGAACTCGGTTTTCAGAAATCCTATAAGTAGAGAAGAGATTTTTATTCCAAATTACTCATTTGACTTTCTATCTTCTCTTCTATAAGCTTACTCAGCTATCCAAAGCTCTCATTTTCATATTCCAAGCCTGTTTTACAACCTCTAGTCTACTTGCCAGTATGATACAGTCTAGAAGTTTTAGAGAGTTGTAATCAGAGGCTTAATCAAGAAGTTCACACTTCACAACTGAAGTCGCTCGAGCACTTCGGATTAAAGCTCGGTGATGTAAGAAGTCGGCAAGCACTTCGGATAAAAGCTTGTGTTTCCAATAGTGGATTTTAACTCAGAACAAGAGTCCTCCGGCCTGGATTAGCCCTCACAAGAGGGAGACCAGGATATTACTGTGTTTGTATTTGCTCTCCGTCTCTCTTATTTACTGCTTTTATGTAACTGTGACATAGCCACTATGACCTGATAGTGATATAGTAGTAAATTTGTTTTAATTGCTAATATTCTGCTGCACACACTATTCACCCCTTCTAGAGTAAATATTGCTTAATATATCGGTCCTACATATACCTATACATAAGAACTGTCCCCTCATATCCTGATAAGCAAAGAACCCAACACACACAATGATACATATATCCTTGATTCCCCCTATGCACACAGGAACCCCTATTCCCTACGTATAATTCTATCGAGTCAGTAAAACTGTAGGTACTTGATAGGTTGTTCTGCCGTATCGTACCCGAGTATGTGATACACACAGATAAACGGCAGTATCGAATCCCCTTATTCCCGATCATACCTAGGTGCATAGATTAATTTATTCTAGATTTCTTTATTGCAATTACACAAACAGCTTATAACCTACAACACTTATCGATTCAAGGGAAATAAAATTGATTAATTACCTGTTATACGAGGGCTCTAATGAAGATCACTATGAAGGAGATGGCACGAAGACTATCCTAAGGGAAGATCCAAGCTTCTGCGAGTTAGAACATATTCTTGGTGTTGCGAGGAGATTTTTGAGGAAGAGATAGACTAGCCTGTCTTAGATATCCAAGTTTATGGATATGTTCGATTACTAAAGAGATTAGGAGAAATCTATTTTTGAATTTGGGCGCAGATTCAAATACAGCGAAACTTTGGAGTGATCGTGCAAACAGAGTTTGAATTAGATTATACCCAAAACCCCTTAAAAAGTAGGATTTTGCATAAAACTTCTTTCTTCAATGTTAGCTAATATAATATTTTCTTATTAATATATTAAGCACTAAAATTTACACTAAAGGATTATAATTTTGGTCCAAGGGTTTACACATGTCTAGAATTAAAATATAGAATTAGATTTGGGAAATTAATATTTGTTGTCCTTCAAAAACCAAAGCTACGGTAAACTACTACTATAGTCATTATCGACTTAAAAATATATTATAATACCAAAATAACCATATTAAATTAAAAAATAACTAAAAATAAATTCCAAAAAGCAGGGGCTGACAACGTACCAACCTTAGAAAATTTCATCATCGAAATTAAAATAATGCTACCATGCAAAAATCTATAACATAAATTAATTAAGCTAAAACTTACCGAAATCCACAAAAAGATGGGGATAACTCTCCCGTATGGAATCTTCTCGCTCCCAAGAAGATTCTCCTGGAGAATGGTGCTTCCATGCAACCCGAACCAATCTAATCGTCTACCCTCTATGCGTCTTCTTAGTAGTATCCAAGATACCAACTGGCTACTCCTTGTATAATAGACTGGGTCCTATTGTAATCTTGGCATGATCTACCACATGACTGGGATCAGTCATATACGTTCTCAACTGCGAGACATAGAGTACCTCTTTCCCTCCCTGTCACGCCCCAGAACCAGAATACTGGAGAGCGGGGGAGAACATAGCCAGCTACGTATATTGAAATGAAGTCCATCTCGCTATATGGTCACGGCTGTCTAGATATGAGGGTTTACTGCAAGCCAACGGTCTCTTAAGGTCAAGCCTACTGTCTCAATCTCAAGCAAATAATATAATCACAAGATGTTTGACCACTAAATATACAATAAAAGGCGTCCCAAATATTACATATCAGCTGATCATGAAGCTAGTCGTACAAAATGCAAGGACTAGCAAGAGTTAAGTCATACATGATCAACCCTAGGATTTGTTAATCATGTTTACAGCCCGTAGGCAGACAGTAAGTAAAGGTACATCGAGCTAACAGGTGCTCGTCGGCTAAACGCCTCAAAAGAATAATTTTTACAATAGAGTGAGCGAAACAAAATAGAAAACCCACTCGTAGCCCGGGTTCCTTCTAGTCGCCACCATCGGGCTGGAGGTTCTGAAGATCTTCGGGAGCTGCTCCGAAATCTGGCCACACAAAACCAGCTGGGTCAAATCCCAGAAAGAGCAAGTGCCACAATGGAGGCCAGAAATAAAAACAAAAGCCAGCATATCAAAACATAAGAAATTAGAAGAAAAGTACAAGTAATAAAAGTACAGCAGGACAATAAATGGCTAGGGACATGGGACCATTCCGGGAGCCAGATTACAACCCATAACCAAACAAGGACCAGGGTTGTAACCCCTCGCCTGAATATCTCCTTGTCCCTACCTACCCAATTATTGTTAAAGCAAGTAAAATAATCACGTTCAGGAGTACCAGGGTACAGGGACTAGACAAGACTTAGACAGGGCTAGACATCATCCATTCACAAGCGGCCAAGCAATTACTACGGCTTACTACTTTAACTAACTAGGGTTGTCACAAGCCTAATTACTAACAAGATGCAATGAGAATTTCCCAGTCTTAAGCCCTGCAGACCATCTAGTTATCCTTCCGCGGGTTGAGAGTATGGTTGGGTACATCGCCCCGGAGATGATATACCCTTAGGTGACTTAGAGGGTGCAACACATGACATTGCGCTGGAAATGTGCTCTACTCGTCGGCAATCTACAAGTCCAATTAAGAGCGCCCAGATAACAAGATTGCCTGTGACTGGAAATTCTCCATGAACTATAGTTAAATCTAGTCATTAGCCTAATCCATGTTCAGTGCGAATCCCTGACCGTGGGAAACCAGAGAGTCACGTCCTAGATATGATGCAAGACAAGACGAGTGGATTTGCACAAGCAAGCAAGCAGAAACACCCACGGTGTCAAGTAGATTATACGAGTCAAGTTAGCCGTCGCAACAGCATCAAGATAAATCATGTCAGGGTACTTGTCAGGAGTGCGCCACAACGGGCCACTATCATGTCAAGTTGGTTATGTCAGGAGTGCAGCACTACGGGTCACTATCGTGTTATGCTAGTTCTTTGTCATACCAAGCCATGTACAATAGTCATTCCAAGCATATTAAGTAAAATCAAGTTCATGACAAAAGGCGTAAGGATATAAAATGGGCGTAAAATATCTAATAAAATATCAATATACAGGGCTATAGAAGAGCCAAGCTTAGAGAAATAAAACCAAAACTCCAAGAGCCAATGGTTTGCGCAAGGGGGTCAGGGGTTGGATTGCGCAGGGTGTCAGCTTCGCAGGGTGCCAAGTGCGCAGGGGCACAGGGCGCAGGGGCAGATGGCGCATGGACCAAGTGCAGAGGAGTGAACTGCGCAGGGGTGGATTGCGCAGGAGCAGACTGCGCAGGATGAACTGCGCAGGGGTGGATTGCACAGGAGCAGACTGCGCAGGAATGAACTGCGCAGGGGTGGATTGCGCAGGAATGGTTGGCGCATGGGGCTGAGCGCAGTTCCCCAAGGGGCAAACAGCGCGGTCGGTGCTGCGCGAAAGAGCGCAGGCCGAGAGGGGGTACGCAGTCCAGCACTGTGCTAAAGAGCGCAGGCTGCAGCTTGCTACTCCAGGCCGAGAAGAACACTAAGAACACCAAGAAATTCAAATTTTCATATCTTTGTCAAATCAAAGCCAAATCTAGATTTTTAAAGTTCTAACTTGAGTAAAATTGAGTTCTCTTCCACATGGAAGCATCAAAATCCACAAAAATCCAACCAAAATAGATCAAAACTATGTAAATCCAAAAATAGTTAAAACCTAGATCTAGAACAATGGAGACTCCAAATCACAAAATGTCAAGCACTAATGTTGATCACCATGGCCTAATCTAACTAATGAACAAATAAAATGTGGTTCTCATATGGTGGTAAGGTGCACTTGCCTATGGGTGGAGTGTTGTGTAGAGGAAGGAAGAAGAAGAAGAAGAAATTAATGGAGGGAAGTAATGAGGAGAGAGAGTGTTAGGTGGGGATAATAAAGAGGGTGGGTTGTGGTGGAATGAGGGTTGAACATAGGCTAAGGTGTTCCAATGCATGTTAAACCAAACCAAACCAATTCTCTTCCACAAAATAAACCAAGCCAGGTAAAACCCAATTACGAGAACCAAAATCTGCAAGTCAAGCCAATTACAAGTACATGCTAAAATCTGAGAAAATAAATACAGGTCTGAAATACATGCAAGCTTGACAAAATACGTATTCAGAATACGGGTGTTACAACTCTACCCACCTTAAAAGAATTCCGTCCTCGAAATTTAATTAAGAGGCTAGAGAGACAAGGACAAGCTATATTAATCACAAGCAAGCTATAACCAGGCAAGCAATCAGACAATCATACATGCAAGCAAGGGATGGAAAACATAAGGCATAAGGAAGACATTATACCTTATGAGTCAAACAAGTAGGGATATCACGATCGGATGTCGTCCTCACGCTCCCACGTTGACTTACCTAGAGAGTGATGACCCCAAGCAACACGGACTAAACTAATAGTCTTGTTCTTGAGTATCTTCTCTCTCTGGTCCAATATAGACACGGGCCTCTCCTCATACGAAAGGTTGGAACCAACAACCAGTTCTGAATGGTCTAGGATATGGCTCGGGTCCGGGATATACCGTCGTAATTGGGACACATGGAATACATCATGCACCTCACTTAACGACGGCGGAAGAGCAAGACGATAGGATACATCTCCTACTCGCTCCAGGATATCGAACGGCCCTATATACCTAGGACTAAGCTTTCCCTGTACGCTAAAGCGAATGACGTCGCGGTTAGGCGAGATCCTAAGGAATATATGGTCGCCGATAGTAAACTCTAAGGGACGCCGATGAGCATCGGCCCAATGCCGCTGGCGATCTTGGGCAACTCGAAGTCGATCTCTGATCCTTCTGACCACATCAACTGTCTGGGCAATCATTTTTGGATCGAGTATCGGCCTCTCTCTAACATCATCCCATGCTAATGGGCATCTACACTTCCTACCGTACAGTGCCTCGAACGGAGCCATCTGGATACTGGCCTGGAAGCTATTGTTGTACGAGAACTCCACCAGATGTAGGTGATCTTCCCACGAACCATCGAAGTCGAGGGTACAAGACCTCAACATGTCTTCAAGAGTCTGGATTGTGCGCTCTGACTGGCCATCTGTCTGCGGATGATAAGCTGAACTGAATTGGAGACGAGTTTCCAAACTCTCTTGCAGGCTGCACCAAAAGTGCGACGTGAACCTTGAATCTCGGTCCGAGGTAATGCTGACTGGCACACCGTAAAGTCTGATAATCTGCCTGAGGTACATCTCTGCTAACTGAGCCGTTGACTGCCCAACTCTGAATGGGAGAAAATAAGCTACCTTCGTGAGCCGATCAACTATAACCCAAATAGCATCTCGACCAACGGGGAATCTAGGCAATCCAGTCACAAAATCCATGGTCACATGCTCCCACTTTCATTCTGGAATCGGCAAGGGCTGAAGAAGTCCAGCGGGCCTCTGATGTTTAGCTTTAACCTGCTGGCAAACCAAATACCGAGAGACAAACCGGGCTCTCCCTCTTCATGCCATTCTACCAGAAATGCTGACGAATATCACGGTACATCTTCGTGCCACCGGGATGAATAGAATACTGTGAGCTGTGAGCTTCTGCCATGACCTTCTATCTGATATCTCCCCTGGGTACACAAAGACGAGAGCCGTGTCGAAGTGTACCATCTTCATGAATGCATAACTCTGGCCTTCTTCCGGCCTCACACTCTGCTCTGAGCCATTGAAGCTTGGAATCTGTAGACTGCGCCACTCGGATCCTCTCAACTATGCTGGACTGAACCTGTAGACTGGCCTTCAATGCCACGTTGGTAGGAAGAACCACTTCAATTCCCATCTTCTAAAAATCTGCCAATAACTCTAGTTGTGCCGTTAGGAAATAAACTCCGGCTCTCCGGCTCAACGTATCTGCTACAACGTTGGCCTTCCCTGGATGATACTGCAAATCTACATCGTAATCCACCAGTAGCTCAAGCCATCTTCTCTGCCATATATTAAGGTCCTTCTGGGTGAAAACATACTTCAGGCTCTTGTGATCAGTAAATATCTCTACTCTATCTCCGTACAAGTAGTGCCTCCACAACTTAAGTGCAAACACTACTTCTGCTAGCTCCAAGTCGTGGGTCGGGTAATTCTTCTCATGATCACGAAGTTGACATGATGCATAAGATATTACCTTCCCATGCTGCATCAAGACACATCCCAATCCTCTGCCTGAAGTGTCGCAATAAACTGTGAATCCTCCGGTCCCATCTGGAAGTGTGAGAATGGGAGCCGTTATCAAACCTCGCTTCAACTTCTCAAATGATTCCTGACACTCCGCTGTCCAAGCGAACTGCACATCCTTACAAGTCAACTGGGTCATCGGCGCTGAAATCCTTACAAAATCTGAGACGAATCGCCGGTATTAGTCGGCCAATCCAAGGAAGCTGCGAACTTCTGCCACTGAGCTAGGTACTGGCCATGACTCGATAGCCACAATCTTCTGGGGATCCACTTCCACTCCTCCTCGAGTAATGATGTGACCCAAGTACGAAATACGATCGAGCCAGAACTCGTATTTACTGAACTTGGCGTATAACTGGTGCTCCCTAAGCGTCTGAAGGACGATTCTGAGATGCTGCTCATGTTCTGCTTCGCTCTTGCTGTAGACCAAGATATCATCTAGGAACACGATCACGAACTGATCTAAGTAAGGCATGAAAATACGATTTATGAGGTCCATGAATACAGCTGGCGCATTGGTTGCTCCAAAGGGCATAACAAGGAACTTCCAATATCCATACCTCGATCTAAACGATGTCTTCGGGATGTCCTGCTCTCTGACTCTGATCTGGTGGTATCCTGACCGTAAGTCTATCTTCGAGAACACTGAAGCCTCTTTGAGTTGATCAAACAAGTCATCTATCCTCGGAAGAGGGTATCTGTTCTTGATTGTCACTGAGTTCAAGGTACGATAATCAACACATAACCTGGACGTACCATCCTTCTTTTTTATAAGAAGTATCGGGGCTCCCCAAGGCGATCCACTTGCACGAATGAATCCTTTGGTCCTGAGTTCTTCAATCATCTTATACAAAATCTCCAACTCTGAAGGCGCCATTCTGTAGACTCGCTTTGATACTGGTACAGTCCCGGGGATCAAGTCTATAGTGAACTCGATCTCCCGCTCTGGTGGCATCCCTGGAAGCTCTTCTGGGAAGACATCTGGAAACTCTTCCACTATCCTGGGCAACTGCACTGCTGCTACTGCCATCCGTAATACTGGAGAAGATGGCTCCACCGTGCCTCTGGAAAAGGAAAACTCTGGCTCGCCTGGAATACTTAAAACAACTCTGCCAACATGGCAGTCTATCCTAGCATACTGGTTCCTCAACCAATCCATGCCTAGGAATACATCATAGTCTGCTATAGGGAATTCTATAAATCTAGCGGGGAACTCTCTACCGCTAACTACGATCCGACACGAGGAAAACACTCGATCTACCCCCATAAGACCATTACCAGTAAGTATATTAAGCCTCACTGATAATGACTCGGGCTCCAATCCTATCCGTGTCGCGAATCGTGCAGACATGAATGAATGCGATGCACCAGAATCAAATAATACTGAAACTGGAAAGGAGTTAACGAGAATAGTACCTGCCACTACCTCACATGGTGCAAATTCTTCTTCTATAGCCATCATCATTGTTTCACTTAACAAAATTGCCAAACAAAAGGTTGGATTTTGAAAATAAAACAAGAGAAAAAAAAGAAGTACAAGAAGTACAAATTTGATTCTGGAAAAGTATTGCTATGGAAGTCTGATTCGTAAATGATCACTTTGTTCCTTGGACCATATGATGATGAAGAAGATCACTGCTTGAAGTAGAACAACTTGGAAGAACTAAGTCACCAGAAAGATATCGACGCACTTGGACACTGATGGCGAGGCCGAATGCTTTCCTGCTTTGCTTCACTCTGTTCTGAAGGAAAAGTTGAAGAAGAATGCTCCGGAGAATCAAAATCTCGAAGTCCTGGTCTCTGTATTCTCCTCTGTTCTCTCTCTGTCTGACTCTTTGAGAAAAATGAGTCTATTTATAGACTGGGGCTTTTGTGCGTAAAAAAGCATCAAAATCTGTCTTTACGCTAACAACTGCCACCCATGATCAGAATCATTCTTTGCATATGCTGACACGCGTCCCATCATTTCAGTGAGAATAGGATGCATGTACACACGTTCTTCGAAATATGTGGCACGAAGGCCATATAGGCAAACCACGTTCTATATTGGCCAGAAAGAATAGGGCGTAAAAATAGCTCCAACATCCTCTGGGCGTAAAGCAGTAAGATGAGCGTAAAATAGCTCAGTCATAAGTTTCCAGCGTAAAGTGGTTATTAAATAACCTTGAGCGTAAAATGGCTCAAATAGACTTTACGCACACATTGTTTTATGAGCGTAAGAACTCATGTAAAACTCTGTGCGTAAAAGAAACCATTCAGTGAGCGTAAAGTAGCTCGATCCCCATAAACGACAATAATGGTCTTTGTATAAGACAAATCCCATTGAATTCTGTGGTAAATGCCATCATTAATATCTTCATGTCAGAGTTTGCATTAAATGCTAGATTTGACAGTTTTGTCCAGCGTAAAGTAGACTGCTCTGTCCTTGGCGTAAAACCATAGGTGTAGCCCCGAGCGTAAAATGATCAGCCGACTTAGGCATAAAGCGATTAGCCTAATCTTGGGCGTAAAAAGATTACCCGTTCTTCTAGGCGTAAAGCAGATCACTTATGAATGAGGTGACTCTTTCTTTGAAGCACTTTTTATGCTCCTACAAGACCCCCTTCAAAGTTTTCAAATATCTCCAAAATTTGAAATACTTTGAACAGAAGCGTAAAAGTTGAGATTTGACCTGCCAGCGTAAAATTTGGGATACACAACAGCCATACGCGTAAAAGCAGGGATGTCCAACAGTCGGCGTAATTTTCAACAGTGTCAGTCAACACTTATTTGTCACAATGAATTTCCTTTTTCGAAACTCTTAAAGGCCTTTTCGCTTCCCCGAGTTTTGCATTTATAATGAACCGTTTCCAATGAAGAATATGAAGAGCTGATTTAACCGTATAAATAAGGATAAATTCTTCACTCTTGTCATTCATCTCCATAGTGACATGGCGTCCAAGAAGGAGATTAATAATGAAGAGGCTTCAGGCTCAAGGCTTGATTTCGAGCGAGCGTACAACCTTTTAGAGTGTTTTGGAGTAACTCCTGCGGTCTTTAGTCACATTGATGGTAGCCTCTCAACTGCATATGAAGGCTCCGGAGATACAGAAGTGTTTTTAAATCTGATGCGTCGCTCTGGGATTCGTAACATGTGCGAATTGGGTGCCTCCCTTCGTAAACACAACGAAGGAGAAAGAAAATGATCCATGTATTGCGACTCTCTTATATGTAGGGGTCCACTTCCCCCTTTATAAATAAGATCTTGATGTTAATCTCATCTATTGGTAGATAGAACTGTTAAATATTTTATTTTGACTGTTTCTATGGTTATTCATTCCCGAGAAACAAACCGACACGTGGCGTCTGTCTTGTGGTTACGAGAGCCTTTAAATAGGATCTTCCCCCGAAATAGACTCATTCCAACAGTTCTGCCTTTATAAATAGCTGAGAATGTTTCATATATTCTCGTACTCATTCTTCTGAATATAACTTTCTGTAATGTTATTCTCCAACAAGTGACAATGGCGGAGCTTTTCCTACAGTGTTCTTTTGTACGCCCAGTCTTTAGACGTAGATTCAACCACCATTAGAGCCAAACCATTCGACTCAAATGGTAAATCCGATCATAAGTAAATATCTATCTTTCGAATTTTTCGTTTGAACACATCTACTTTATAAACGTAAATTCTTGACGAGCGTAAAAACTGGCTGAAATACTGGCGTAAAAGCCTTGCTAATTGCTGGCGTAAAAGACCTAGCTGAATTACTGGTGAAAAAGCATTGCTGAAGCACTGGCGTAAAAGCTTTGCTGAATCATCGGCGTAAAAGCCTTGTTGATTGCTGGCGTAAAAAAGCCTCATTGAATCACCGGCGTAAAAGCCTTGCTGATCTATTTTTAGTTAGCTTTTAATACGCATCTGATAATACTTCTGTTTTAAAACACTTCTTCTTTGTTGTTTTCTGCAGAAGTTTGGCTGAGTAGCTTTTCCAGAATTGGCATTGGCGATTTTGACGCTGTAAGGAGTGTTCTTCTGACATCAACATCAGGGAGCTCATGCGCTTTTGACGCACAAATCAGACAACTCAGAACTCTTCGTGAGATAGAAGGTTCTTCCTCTGTTGGTAGGAAAAGCCTTTATACACGGAGAGTTGGATGGTGGAGTCAACTCTACCCCGAGAAATCGGGTAGTAGAGTTCCTTTTACGGCAGAACTAGGAATCGTATCCCAATGTTGGATACGTTCCTATCTCCTTTGAGGTACCGCCACTAATCCACCAATTGTATTGGCAGCAACGCACCTTCGGGCTGCCATACTCTGGGGTTCTCCTCTCGTCTGAGAGATAAGACCAGAGTTTGATTCCTGCTGTTCCGGTCACCACTGGGGCTCAGACAGTCAGGAACTGCCACCAATAACGAACCCGCCAAAGAAGATCAAAGAAGAAATAGATCTCTATTAGGTTATTGTTGGTGTATAGAATGAAAATCCAAGAATGTAAAAGATTTCCATTATAACTTGTAAGAAAGTCTAAGAAGTGTAATAGACTTTTTGATGATATGGGAATGAAAATGATGATTCTTCCATGATCAATGATTTGTATCTATCTGGATGTAATATGGACATGATAGATAAATGAAATCTTATTTTCTGTTTTAGAGTATATGATACTATCAGAGGTAATATGGACATAATAGTTCATATGAACTCAAAAGAAAAAATTAGATTAATATCTATGCAAAGGTCAAATAGAAGTGATAGATAGGAAAAGAAAGTAGATTTAATATTTATTCAGAGGTCATGAAAACATGATAAATAGTGAATCCCACTTTCTAATCAATTGATAAAAATAGAAGATATAAAACCCTTTTTTCCAGAAACAAGAAGTCAGCTTAACCAAACCTTGGTAGCTGGGGATTAGGAAGACAAATGTTGTGAACATAAATGTCAAGGCGGTGGATGAATCAGCGTATTTCTTGGGAACAGAAAGGATGATTCAAATTCCTTAATGGATGAACCTGGTAACATGAACGGACGAGTCTTTTCGAAAATAAAAAGTCGTTTTCAATTTCAGAGAATAGTTCATTAGTAATCCTCCTCCATAAATAGGTGAGAATTGCTTGTAACCCTCCATTCTTATTTCTCCTTCTCTGTTTGGAAATGTCTTTCGAGGATGCCCAGCGAAAGAATGAAGTCTTCCAGAAAGTCGAGGGTATCATTGAGACGTTCCCTGTTGATTCTCCTGCATCAGGCTCATCAGGCTCGATCGAAATAGGTGGTAGCTCTTCGCGCCCAAGCCACCCGAAGACATTCTTACTTTTTTAGTAGAGCCAGGGAAAACTCATGAAGAAGAAGAAGCGTCGAGGATGGCTGCTTGCAAATTTCTCATGTGTTCTGGAAACGATGCCTTCTATGCATTGGCTGACTATGTATTCAATAAGGAAGGGAGTGGCCCTCGTCCTTAATCTTTTATTTTGAACAAAAAATAATAAAAGAAGTTTTATTATTTTTTTGTCTCTTTTTTTTTTATATATAGTATTTCTTAAGAAATTTGCCATTGATCGGTAGCATGAGTAAATCTCCATTGGGCTTTGACAACCGATAGGCACCATTAGAAAACACAGACTCAATTACATAAGGGCCTTCCCATTTTGCTTGGAATTTCCCTTTACTTTTATGAGTCATTACCATCGGTCTCCGAACCGTTAATACAAGCTCGCCAACTTTGAATGCCCTCTCCTTAACTTTACGATTAAAAGTTCGAGATATGCGGGCTTGATACAGTTCAATGTGTTGTTGTGCTTGAAGACGCTTCTCATCCAAACCTTCAAGTTCTTGGAGTCGTAAGCGATCATTATTCTCCGTAGTTAGCTCATTAGCAATGGCTATTCGTAGAGAAGGGATCTGAATTTCCAATGGGAGAACAGCTTCGTATCCGTAAACCAATAAGAATGGTGTAAAACCAGTAGGAGTCTGGACTGTTGTTCGATAAGCCCATAAATATTCTCCAAGTTTCTCATTCCAATCATGTTTATTAGAAGAGACAAACTTTTTGAGAAGTTTGATGATCGTCTTATTGAAGGCTTCAGCTAAACCATTAGCAGCTGGATTATAGGCCGTAGAAGCCAAATTCTGAATTTGATTCTTGTCACAGAATCGATAAAATGCTTGACTGGCAAATTGTAGACCATTGTCATGAATTATCCGTCGAAGAATCCCGAAACGATAAATGACATGGTGCTTGATGAAACTGATCACATTAGATGTTTTTACTTCCACAAGGGGGACTGCTTCTGCCCACTTTAAAAAGTAATCGGTTATAGCTAGTATGAACCGATGTCCTTTGACAGAAGGAGGGTTAATAGGACCAATGACATCCATACCCCAAGCTTCGAAGGGCCAAGAGGCTGCTGTATGATGTAGAAATTCAGATGGTTGATGAATAAAATCAGCATGAATCTGACATGCTTTACATCTCCTGGCATAGTCTACAGCATCTGCTATCATAGAAGGCCAATAATACCCCATTCTCCGAATGCGGTCTTGCAACTTTGGACCTGGTTGATGAGTACCACATATACCATCATGAGCCTCACGCAGTGTTTGTTTGGCTTCACTTTCTGAGAGACAGCGCAGTAAGAGTCCGTCCTATGAACGACGATATAGCATATGTAAAGAAGAATCATAATAGAATCGAAAGAATCGTCTCTTAATTGATGCAGCCTCTTTAGGATCTTCAGGCAAAATTCCATGAACTGCATAATCAGTGAATGGAGTTCTCCAATCTTTCTACTGGGAACTTGACTCTGTAGTATAACTTTGTTCAATATACAGATTATTCTTCACACAGAACAAGTCTCGGTCTAACAAAGTAATTGTATTTTGCCTTCGGATTGGGACAACCAAATCTGCAGCTAAGCTGGCAAGAGCATCAGCCTCCACATTCTGAGAACGTGGTATAAATTCAATAAAGAATCCTTTGAATGAATGGACCAACTCGACTACCACTTGATGATAGGGGATGAGATCAGGATTTCTGACTTCATAAATTCCTCTAACTTGATTAACGATCAATTGATAATCTCCATAAGCCTCTAAGAATTCAATATCCAATTGTTTTGCTACTTGGAGACCAATCAATAGAGAATTATATTCTGCTACATTGTTAGAGCATGGCTCATTAAGAGAATAGGCACGGTATATGACCATTTTGTCAGGAGAAACCAAGACAACTCCTACCCCAGAGACAATATTGCCTTTAGGTCCTACTCTTGATGCTCCATCAAAATATAATTACCATATATCATTCTTCGAAGTCATGTTACAATCCACTACTTCGTCTGGAATGTCTTCATATAACTTCAAAGTTTTAGGTATAGGATGAGCGGCTAAGAAATTAGCTAACGCTTGGCCTTTCACTGATTTTTGAGGCACATAAATCATATCATAGGGGGTGAGCAACATCGCCCAGGTAGCTAACCTGGAATTAAGAATGCTCGGTTTCCTCATCAATACCCGAATGAGATTTATTCTGGAGATGACATGAATAGTCTGTCCGATGACATAATGTCTTGTCTTTTGGATGACAAAAACCAAAGCTAGACATTCCTTTTCCACAGGAGTATATCTGTGTTCAGCTCCGACCATCATTCTGCTCAGATAATATATTGCTTGTTCATGACCCATATCACTTTTTTGTGCCAGAAGAGCGCCAAGTGAATGATCTAAAGCTCGAACATATAGCAAAAATGGTCTTCCTACCACCGGAGGTACCAGAATAGGTGGATTTGTAAGATATTGCTTAATGTCATTGAAGGCTTTTTGACACGCTTCATCCCAGACAAAAGATACCCCTTTCTTTAATAGACGGGAGAAGGGTTGACATCTCCCAGAAAGATTAAATATAAATCTTCTGATATAAGCAATACGGCCCTGAAAGCCACGGAGTTCTTTCAGATTACGAGGAGGACGCATTTCAAGAATTGCTTTAACCTTGTCAGGATCAACATGGATACCTTGAGAGGTAATGACAAATCCTAGAAACTTGCCACTGGAAACCCCTAAGAAAGACTTAGTAGGGTTCATTTTCAATTGATACTGACGCATCAATTCAAATACTGTTCTCAAGTCCTGAATGTGATCATCCTTTGATCGACTTTTAACAGCGATGTCATCTACATAGCATTCAACTATCTTCCGTAGATGTTCTTGAAAGATATTGCTCATAGCCCGTTAATACGTGGCACCGACATTTTTAAGACCAAACGGCATAACTGTATAGCAGTAGACCCCAAGAGGTGTACGAAAAGCGATGTGCTTCTCATCTTCTGGATGCATCTTGATCTGATTGTATCCTGAGAATCCGTCCATAAAAGACATGCGTTCAAAACCACATGTATTGTCTATCATGATATCGGTAATTGGAAGTGGAAATTCATCTTTTGGACAAGCCGTATTAAGATCTCGGTAATCTATACAAACTCGGACTTTTCCGTTCTTCTTCATAACAGGAACGATATTGGCCACCCAATCTGGGTGTTGTTCTTCACGAACAAAGCCACACGTAATCAGCTTTTTGACTTCTGCCTCAATTGCATCCATCATATCTGGTCTAAAGCGTCGTTATTGTTGTTTTACAGGCTTGACATTAGGCAAAATGTTGAGTTTATGGGTAGCAACTGTAGGATCTAGTCCCGGCATATCTTCATAACTCCATGTAAAGATGTCAATGTAATCTTTTATAAGTTTTATTAACTCTTCCTTTTCATCTTCAGAAAGATTCTTACTGATGAATATTGGCTTGGACGTAACTCCATCTCCAACATCAATCTGAATAACCTCATCTTCTGTAGATGGCTGTCGTTGTTCAAAACGAAGTTCCCATTGAGTATCCATCTGTTGAGCCCAAGGATCATTTTCAAATGGCTCTGATTCATCATCGGTTTGAACCATATTGACTGAGAGTACTTGCCCAGATTCACAATATGAGGAATGAGAAATATCGAATTCGATGGATAGTATTTCTTCCGGTTCTATGTTGTCTTTATATTGATGACTTTGATTATCAGAAGATAAAGTCATTCTTTCAATAAACTTGACAGCCATATACTCGAACAGGAAATCTTCATTGATATGAAAAAGTACAGAATAATCAATATTTATATCATTTACAGTCTGATTGCTACGCTTCGGATTAATCAACAGTGGACCATCATCCGTCTTCTGCGTAGATTTGCCAAGATTGACAATCAACGGTTGTTCTGGATCATTCGTGCAAGAGTCCTTTAACCTTAATCATAAAAGGTTGAACTTGGCTCTTAGCAGGAATATTTATTGATTCCTCAGATGAAGTTTGAGTTCTTCCTTTAACCTTGATCATCAAAGGTTGATCATTGACTGGTTGGGATTGGATTCGTCCCTTTACTATGATCTTCAAAGGTTGCTCCTCTGGCGGATCTTCATTAATAGAGTGATCCTCAGAGGGTGATTGATCTTCAGCCATGTCCGATATATCTTTCACATGCTCTTGCTTATAAAGCCTTGAATCAGAGAAGTAGGCTTCAACACCTTTGAACGGATTAATATCAGCAAACTCAGTTTTCACAACTCCTTGGAAGTCCACATATTTGAAACATTGGTGAAGAGTTGAAGGCACAATATTGTGCTCATGAATCCACGGTCTTCCAAGAAGAATATTGTAGGATACGTCTGAGTTGATAACATAGAAAGTTACCATAGTTCGAAGATCACCAATCTGAATCTGCAGACGAATCTTCCCCAGTGGTTTGCTCTTGCCAGAGTTAAAACCGACTATCGTAGTACTAGTGTAAGTCAGCTCACTAGTAGGAATCCTCAGGGGTCTTAGCATACTCTGAAGAATTATACTAATTGAAGACCCAGGATCGATGTAAATCCTGTCAATTTCAGTGGATCCGATATATCCAGTGTAACACAGAGGCCTATTATGCTTGTTGTGTTTCAATAGCATATCCTCTTGTGTAAAGGTGATGTTGGGAATTGCTTCCATCATACTATAACATTGCGGACATGACACTAGTATATTATCAAGAGTCTAGAGTTGTGCCAAGCATGAATCTGCTTGAAGTAAAGCTTCGCTCAAAGTCTCTCTGCTTTCTCTGGAAAGGCGAAGCAGTTCAAATATAGAAAGTCTAGCCGGAGTATTGGCTAACTGAGCTAGAATGTCAAATTTGTAAGGCTTCATCACCACCCCCTGATTGGAAGCAGGCTTCAATGGGATATCAAAGCGTACTGCCTTTTGTTTCCCCTTTTCAACCACAGAAGGTTTAGTAGGAACAGGAGAAGGTTGAACTGGTATGGTCTCCACTACATCTTGTGCTTCTTTGGAGGATCCCTCATAGTCTTTATGGTACTCTTTTCCAGATCTTGTACCAGCAAAAGTTTCTTCTTCAGACTCAGGAGAAGGAAATACCATATTACAGGATTTAACCTTTCTTTCCTTAGTTTTCTTCTTGTGAGGGTTGTTATGGGGCATTTCAGAAACCAATCCAGCAGTGGAATTCTGATTTTGAATCTGTAAAGGAAGACGTATTCCTTTATTATAATTCAAACCTTCTGCCTTTTGAAAGTCGTAACCCATCTTCTTCATGAGAAGGACAGATTGCTGACTATACAAGTGGATAGGCAGTGAACTTTGGGCAGGTGTTTCAGCACAGGAAGAGGAAGAAACCTCTGCAACTACAGGAGAATGAAGCATAGACATCTTTGTAGTTAAGGGAGAAGGAGGATGAGGAAAAATCCCTGTCGGAGCTTTTTCATAAGCATCAAAGACTTATTGTGCCCGATATAAAGGAACACTATTCATGGCTAGCCACTGCTGATGGGTAAGCTTGAGCTTGGTAGGGGGAGCTAGACTTAGAGGACAGATGTTCAGTCCTTTCAGTCTATCTTCTAAAGGAAGGCCATCCTATAGATGATCTAAGTCATCATAATCTGGAATAACATGAGAAATCATATTGCAGGTTTTGACTTTCTTGCCCTTCTTGGATTTTGAAGTTTTACCTTCATTTTCCAATTTAGGTACTAAGTCAGGATGTACCCACATGATTTCACCATTCTTCAATGTGAGTGGCAGCAATCCTGTATTTTCTTCTCTGGCAGACGGGATATTCACGATCTTCATCGTCGCCTTCAGAATTGGGGTAATTCTATCTGGGACCTGCTGTGGAGGAAAATCTCCAAACTGAAGAGAGACCATGTTGGTTGTAACCGTATGGTCATCATTGGTTAAAGCGATAGCACCACCATTTATCAGGTCTTGGATCTTCTTTTTCAAAACATAGCAAGCACTGGTAGGATGATTATTGTATCTATGATAGATACAATATTTTGGATTGTCAGTCAGATTACCTCATTAGGCCTTTTTGGCTCTGGAATCTGAAGTTTGCCACTTTTTACCAAATACTGAAATATCCCTGAGATATCACTTTCGTCAAAAGAGTATTCTTCCTTTGGCCTGGAAGATTCCTGATTATTTGGCGTCGTTTTGTTCTTGGAGAGATTAACCATAAGAGTATCTTTTCCTTTCACATTACGATTGCCAGGATTATTACCAGGATTACTCTTCTTTCCTTTGTCTTCTGAAGCAAAAATCATCCCATGTTCCCGAGCCAACCTACCATTGGTTTCGGCAGAAACTGCTGCTATGATAAACGAAGCCCAATCTGTGAATTGGGAACCTGTGAAGACGACAATGGATGGTCGCAGATTCATCTTGCATGTATCGATTAACGTTGAATCTGGCATACCAGGAGGCATCTTTAGAGTAGCCTGTCGGAAACGTTCAATGAACGTCCGAGTATCTTCTTTCTCCTTTTGTTTTATTTCTATTAAGGAGGACATGTTCATGTCCATGCCTCCTTCATAGAAGCGGGAGAGAAACATTGCCTTAAATTCGTCAAAAGACGAAATAGAGTTATCAGGTAAGCTACGATACCAGTCATAAGCCGAACCTGTCAAGCACCCAATGAACACTCGAGTGAGGAGAGCATCATTTTTCTGCAAGTGTACAATCATAATATCAAAGTAATTGATATATTGACTGGGAGATGCTTTTCCATCAAATAAAACCATAGATTGTGGTTTTAACTTCGGAGGGAAGGGTACATCATTCCAATGAGGAGGATAAGGTTCCTTAATCCCTAACCTCTGGAACTGATCTTTGTGCCTCAAAACCTCAAACTGTGCTTTGAGTTCATGCACTGCTTGAATGGCATCACTGGTTTGAGGAAGCACATTTGATTGAATAGTCGTTGGATGTACCGTAACCCCCACTGGAGGTGGTACAACTTCTGGAATGATGGGATCTGGAGATGCAGAATTTTGATTAACAGCAGGTTCTTGAATATTCGAAGGTATATCAGCCCCTTGACTATCTTGAGTTTGTGCTGCTGCTGGTACCGGAGTTATTACTGAGGGTTGAGCAGTTTGCTGATTCAAAATTATTTGATGCATGCTTTGCACCATGTTGAGCTTGTCTTTCAATGATTGCTCCACGGCAGTGAGACGTTGTTCCGTATTAGCAGATGACGTCTCTGGTTCATCTCCAACAGCGTAGGATTCAACCTCTCTTGAAGATATAGAAGGATTAGTATAGAAGTATGAATCCACACTATCGGTATCAGACTCAAAAGATTGAGTACCCCCAGCTTCTGAATCAGAATTCTGTAATTGTCTTTGTCTTCTTGATCGAGTATTCTGATATACTCCTTCAAAGGAATCAAGAAGTCTGTTGAACTGTTGCTGACCTGGGGTTTGGGACGTATTTCGTCTCGGACGTCGTCCTCTGTTAGTATGAGTGCCATGTTGACTGATGCATATGACAACTCATCTTCTTGGTCTTCAGCTTGATGTTGAAGTGAAAAATTCAGTCGATCAAAAACTAACCGTTTTGAAGCTGAACAACAATAATTGATCACAACCTGATGATATCCACATTGATGTCTTTCTTGGGGGAGCATCGCTGGAGATTGTGAATTCTTACGCTTTTGCATTAGCAATTTACGTAAGTCAGAAGAAGTGGAGGGAATATTCTTCTTTATTACATTTGGAATAGAAAAACGTTTAGTCCCCTGTGTATAAAGAAGATTACTGGCTTCATTCGCAGAAGCAAACTGTACATTTTTACGCGTTTGGAGTTGTGTGCGTAAATCTTGGGATTTAGCACGAAGGACCCTATTTTCATGGCGTGTGATTTGCAAGTTTGGTACTTTGCGTAAAGCAGTATAAGAAGGTTGTTGGTGCAGGACAGAAGTTTTACCAACATCACTTTTACGCTGTATGCGTTTAGGTATATTCACATTAGATGTGCAAACATCGTTGTGAATTTTATCTACACTGTCATAGACAGGAGACTTACCTTTACGCGTAAAACGTAAAAATTGATTATCTACCACATCACAGACGGGAGATTTTGTTTTACGCGAGGAGCGTAATTTGTGTGAGTCTACAACGTCACCGACGGGAGACGAGTTCTTACACTCAGAAATATTAGAATCTGCCACATTACAAATGGGAGACTCATTCTTATGCCTTGAGCGTAAAATTTGGTTCTTACCCACTGAACATAAAACTTGATTCTTACGCAGTGAGCATAAAACCTGATTATCTTTTTCGTTACAAACGGGAGATAAATCATCACACTTTGAGTGCAACTCTGAAGTAAGGACTGCCTCGTTACGAACGGAAGCCCCTACGACAGGAGTGGGAAGAATTCCCTTGTCATCAGAAGCAATAGAGAGACCAGAAACCACTTTGGATTTGGGAATCCAAATTTTTCGTGCTTTGCGAGACTTTTGAACATTAGAGTGGTGAGAACCACCCCCAGTTCGGAGCATTTCTTCGTAGGCAGTCTGGTCTACGAAACCAGAGTCTTCTTAGTCGAACCGACTGAAACATCATCATATTGAGCAATCACTTCCTCGTCGGAGGAGAAAGTAATCCCCAGCAGAGTCGCCATTTTGTTTCACTTAACAAAATTTTGCCAAACAAAAGGTTGGATTTTGAAAATAAAATGAGAGAAAAAAGAAGTACAAGAAGTACAAATTTGATTCTGAGAAAGTATTGCTATGGAAGTCTGATTCGTAAATGATCACTTTGTTCCTTGGACCATATGATGATGAAGAAGATCACTGCTTGAAGTAGAACAACTTGGAAGAACTAAGTCACCAGAAAGGTATCGACGCACTTGGGCACTGATGGCGAGGCCGAATGCTTTCTTGCTTTGCTTCACTCCGTTCTGAAGGAAAAGTTGAAGAAGAATGCTCCGGAGAATCAAAATCTCGAAGTCCTGGTCTCTGTATTCTCCTCTGTTCTCTCTCTGTCCATCTCTTTGAGAAAAATGAGTCTATTTATAGACAGGGCTTCTGTGCGTAAAAAATATCAAAATCTGTCTTTACGCTAACAACTGCCACCCATGATCAGAATCATCCTTTGCATACGCTGACACGCGTCCCATCATTTCAATGAGAATAGGATGCATGTACACACGTTCTTCGAAATATATGGCACGAAGGCCATGTAGGCAAACCACGTACCATATTGGCCAGAAAGAATAGGGCGTAAAAATAGCTCCAACATCCTCTGGGCGTAAAGCAGTAAGATGAGCGTAAAATAGCTCTGTCATAAGTTTCCAGCGTAAAGTGGTTATTAAATAACCTTGAGCGTAAAATGGCTTAAATAGACTTTACGCACACATTATTTTATGAGCGTAAGAACTCATGTAAAACTCCGTGCGTAAAAGAAACCATTTAGTGAGCGTAAAGTAGCTCGATCCCCATAAACGACAACAATGGTCTTTGTATAAGACAAATCCTATTGAATTCTGTGGTAAATGCCATCATTAATATCTTCATGTCAGAGTTTGCATTAAATGCTAGATTTGACAGCTTTGTCCAGCGTAAAGTAGACTGCTCTGTCCTTGGCGTAAAACCATGGGTGTAGCCCCGAGCGTAAAATGATCAGCCTACTTAGGCATAAAGCGATTAGCCTAATCTTGGGCGTAAGGAGATTACCCGTTCTTCTAGGCGTAAAGCAGATCACTTATGAATGAGATGACTCTTTCTTTGAAGCACTTTTTACGCTTCTACAAGACCCCCTTCAAAGTTTTCAAATATCTCCAAAATTTGAAACACTTTGAACAGAAGCGTAAAAGTTGAGATTTGACCTGTCAGCATAAAATTTGGGATACGCAACAGCCATACGCGTAAAAGCGGGGATGTCCAATAGTCGGCGTAATTTCCAACAGTGTCGGTCAACACTTATTTGTCAAAATGAATTTCCTTCTTCGAAACTCTTAAAGGCCTTTTCGCTTCCCCGAGTTTTGCATTTATAATGAACCGTTTCCAATGAAGAATATGAAAAGCTGATTTAACCGTATAAATAAGGAGAAATTCTTCACTCTTGTCATTCATATCCATAGTGACATGGCGCCCAAGAAGGAGATTAATAATGAAGAGGCTTCAGGCTCAAGGCTTGATTTCGAGCGAGCGTGCAACCTTTTAGATTGTTTCGGAGTAACTCCTGCGGTCTTTAGTCACATTGATGGTGGCCCCTCAACAGCATATGAAGGCTCCGGAGATACAGAAGTGTTTTTAAATCTGATGCGTCGCTCTGGGATTCGCAACATGCGCGAATTGGGTGCCTCCCTTCGTCATCCCAACGAAGGAGAAAGAAAATGATCCATGTATTGCGACTCTCTTATATGTAGGGGTCCACTTCCCCCTTTATAAATAAGATCTTGATGTTAATCTCATCTGTTGGTAGAACAACTTGGAAGAACTAAGTCACCAGAAAGGTATCGACGCACTTGGGCACTGATGGCGAGGCCGAATGCTTTCCTGCTTTGCTTCACTCTGTTCTGAAGGAAAAGTTGAAGAAGAATGCTCCGGAGAATCAAAATCTCGAAGTCCTGGTCTCTGTATTCTCCTATGTTCTCTCTTTGTCAGTCTCTTTGAGAAAAATGAGTCTATTTATAGACTGGGGCTTCTGTGCGTAAAAAAGCATCAAAATCTGTCTTTACGCTAACAACTGCCACCCATGATCAGAATCATCCTTTGCATACGCTGACACGCGTCCCATCATTTCAGTGAGAATAGGATGCATGTACACACGTTCTTCGAAATATGTGGCACGAAGGCCATGTAGGCAAACCATGTTCCATATTGGCCAGAAAGAATAGGGCGTAAAAATAGCTCCAATATCCTCTGGGCGTAAAGCAGTAAGATGAGAGTAAAATAGCTCTGTCATAAGTTTCCAGCGTAAAGTGGTTATTAAATAACCTTGAGCGTAAAATAGCTCAAATCGACTTTACGCACACATTGTTTTATGAGCATAAGAACTCATCTGAAACTCCGTGCGTAAAAGAAACCATTCAGTGAGCGTAAAGTAGCTCGATCCCCATAAACGACAACAATGGTCTTTGTATAAGACAAATCCCATTGAATTCTGTGGTAAATGCCATCATTAATATCTTCATGTCAGAGTTTGCATTAAATACTAGATTTGACAGCTTTGTCCAGCGTAAAGTAGACTGCTCTGTCCTTGGCGTAAAACCATGGGTGTAGCCCCGAGCGTAAAATGATTAGCCTACTTAGGCTTAAAGCGATTAGCCTAATCTTGGGCGTAAGGAGATTACCCATTCTTCTAGGCATAAAGCAGATCACTTATGAATGAGATGACTCTTTCTTTGAAGCACTTTTTACGCTCCTACAATCATGGACTGACCTCTAGCTGCGGGTCCCGTCTGCTGGAAACCTCTCTGCCTGTTCTGCACTGGAGCCTGGGCACACTGCTGCTGGAATGCCTGGGCCCGAGGCAACAATGGCCTTGGGTACTGCTGCTGCTGCATGGGTGCTGGTCCCCTAACCGATGGACTGGTTAGGTTGGAAAAGGAAGAACTACCCCTATTCGGGCAGGCTCCTATCTTGTGATCTGCCGCTCCACAAGCCAAGCACAATCCTTGCGCCCTATGACAATCTGCCACTACATGGCCTGGCTTCCCACAATGAGAACATCCTATCGCGGAAGTCTGCTTCTTCATCTGCGGGTACGTCGGGGTCGAATACTGAACCGACGTTACTGAGGCCGCCCGCCTCGGAGTTCCAATGGTCAATCCCCTAGCTGCCGGGGCTGGAGCTGATGATTGGTGCATCTGACTGTGGGACCGCTTCCTACCTCCGGTCCTATCCACGATCCTCTGGGAGGTGTACTCATGCCTCCTAGCCGCTCTCAATACTGCATCGAACGTCTGGTGCTCGAACTGCTCGACTGCCAACAAGATCTCCAAATGCAGTCCCTGCTGGAACCGCTGGGCCCTATCAAACTCGGTCGCCACCAAGGTAGGGGCAAACCTACTGAGTCTCAAAAACTCAGATGCATAACTGTCGACTGTTCTGCCTCCTTGCTTCAAGTTGGTAAATCTGGGTTGCAGGTCGTACCGAGCCACAACATCGAAATACTTCGTCTGGAATCTCTCTCTAAACACTACCCAAGCAATGGGTGCCACTAATCCCATCGCTTGCGTCGCCCACCAACTGCGAGCTAAGTCCAGTAACTGCAGGCGTACCACCACCACCTTCTCATTCTTAGGTGTCCTAGCTGCTTCCAGAATTACCTCGGTATCCTGAAGCCAAGCGTCCGCGGCAATCACATCTTCACTGCCGTCGAAGAAGGGAGGGTTCAGGCGCTTGAAGCTGTTGGCCGCGTTGTTCCCTGGATGACCGCCTCTGGTCAAAGCATCTGCCACTGCCTGGTGCAAGGCATCTCCTCTGCAATCTTGAGAAGTTATCAAGGCCCTGATGAGACCTACCAAGGTGCCATCATCCGGCTCAGCAGGCTGAACTGGGGGCTCTCCTCCAGTAGGCACAACTCTGGAGGCTACTCCAGAGTGTTGGGCTTGATCTCCAGGTTGTTGCTGGTCCACGGGAGGTGCTCCTCCTTGCTGATAGGCAGGGTCAGGTATAGTTCCGCTGAAGAAGACGACACAGGAAAACAATAAGGAAGGACCAGGACAGATCAACGATACAAGCACGTAATCAGGGCAAGAATTTTAGGGATTTGAAAATACGGGCGGAGATCAAGGGCGAATACTGATAGAGACATCTATTCGGTAAACCCTCACATTTCTTGATTGACAAGAACTGCATGGGCCACCACTTAAACCATGTCACGCCCAAGAACCAGAATACTGGAGAGCGGGGGCGAACATAGCCAGCTACGTATATTGAAATGAAGTCCATCTCGCTATATGGTCACGGCTGTCTAAATATGAGGGTTTACTGCAAGCCAACGGTCTCTTAAGGTCAAGCCTACTGTCTCAATCTCCAGCAAATAATATAATCACAAGATGTTTGACCACTAAATATACAATAAAAGGCGTCCCAAATATTACATATCAGCTGATCATGAAGCTAGTCGTAAAAAATACAAGGACTAGCAAGAGTTAAGTCATACATGATCAACCCTAGGATTTGTTAATCATGTTTACAGCCCGTAGGCAGACAGTAAGTAAAGGTGCATCGAGCTAACAGGTGCTCGTCGGCTAAACGCCTCAAAAGAATAATTTTTACAATAGAGTGAGCGAAACAAAATAGAAAACCCACTCGTAGCCCGGGTTCCTTCTAGTCGCCACCATCGGGCTGGAGGTTCAGAAGATCCTCGGGAGCTGCTCCGAAATCTGGCCACACAAAACCAGCTGGGTCAAACCCCAGAAAGAGCAAGTGCCACAAGGGAGGCCACAAAATAAGAACAAAAGCCAGCATATCAGAACATAAGAAATTAGAAGAAAAGTACAAGTAATAAAAGTACAGCAGGACAATAAACGGCTAGGGACATGGAACCATTCCGGAAACCAGATTACAACCCGTAACCAAACAAGGACCGGGGTTGTAACCCCTCGCCTGAATATCTTCTTGTCCCTACCCAATTATTGTTAAAGCAAGTAAAATAATCACGTTCAGGAGTACCAGGGTACAGGGACTAGACAAGACTTAGACAGGGCTAGACATCATCCATTCACAAGCGGCCAAGCAATTACTACGGCTTACTACTTTAACTAACTAGGGTTGTCACAAGCCTAATTACTAACAAGATGCAATGAGAATTTCCCAGTCTCAAGCCCTGCAGACCATCTAGTTATCCTTCCGCGGGTTGAGAGTATGGTTGGGTTCATCGCCCCGGAGGTGATATACCCTTAGGTGACTTAGAGGGTGCAACACATGACATTGCGCTGGAAATGTGCTCTACTCGTCGGCAATCTACAAGTCCAATTAAGAGCGCCCAGATAACAAGATTGCATGTGACTGGAAATTCTCCATGAACTATAGTTAAATCTAGTCATTAGCCTAATCCATGTTCAGTGCGAATCCCTGACCATGGGAAACCAGAGAGTCACGTCCTAGACATGATGCAAGACAAGACGAATGGATTTGCACAAGCAAGCAAGCAGGAACACCCACGGTGTCAAGTTGATTATACGAGTCAAGTTAGCCGTCGTAACAGCATCAAGATAAATCATGTCAGGGTACTTGTCAGGAGTGCGCCACAACGGGCCACTATCATGTCAAGTTGGTTATGTCAGGAGTGCAGCACTACGGGTCACTGTCGTGTTATGCTAGTTCCTTGTCATACCAAGCCATGTACAATAGTCATTCCAAGCATATTAAGTAAAATCAAGTTCATGACAAAAGGCGTAAGGATATAAAATGGGCGTAAAATATCTAATAAAATATCAATATACAGGGCTATAGAAGAGCCAAGCTTAGAGAAATAAAACCAAAACTCCAAGAGCCAATGGTTTGCGCAAGGGGGTCAGGGGTTGGATTGCGCAGGGTGTCAGCTGCGCAGGGTGCCAAGTGCGCAGGGGCACAGGGCGCAGGGCCAGATGGCGCATGGACCAAGTGCGCAGGAGTGAACTGTACAGGGGTGGATTGCGCAGGAGCAGACTGCGCAGGATGAACTACGCAGGGGTGGATTGCGCAGGAGCAGACTGCGCAGGAATGAACTGTGCAGGGGTAGATTGTGCAGGAATGGTTGGCGCATGGGGCTGAGCGCAGTTCGCCAAGGGGCAAGCAGCGCGGTCGGCGCTGCGCTAAAGAGCGCAGGCCGAGAGGGGGTGCGCAGTCCAGCACTGCGCTAAAGAGCGCAGGCTGCAGCTTGCTACTCCAGGTCGAGAAGAACACCAAGAAATTCAAATTTTCATATTTTTGTCAAATCAAAGCCAAATCTATATTTTCAAAGTTCTAACTTGAGTAAAATTGAGTTCTCTTCCACATGGAAGCATCAAAATCCACAAAAATCCAACCAAAATAGATCAAAACCATGTAAATTCGAAAATAGTTAAAACCTAGATCTAGAACAATGGAGACTCCAAATCATAAAATGTCAAGCACTAATGTTGATCACCATGGCCTAATCTAACTAATGAACAAATAAAATGTGGTTCTCATGTTGTGGCAAGGTGCACTTGCCTATGGGTGGAGTGTTGTGTAGAGGAAGGAAGAAGAAGAAGAAGAAGAAATTAATGGAGGGAAGTAATGAGGAGAGAGAGTGTTAGGTGGGGATAATAAAGAGGGTGGGTTGTGGTGGAATGAGGGTTGAACATAGGCTAAGGTGTTCCAATGCATGTTAAACCAAACCAAACTAATTCTCCTCCATAAAATAAACCAAGCCAGGTAAAACCCAATTACGAGAACCAAAATCTGCAAGTCAAGCCAATTACAAGTACATGCCAAAATCCGAGAAAATAAATACAGGTCTGAAATACATGCAAGCTTGACAAAATACGTATTCAGAATATGGGTGTTACACTCCCTCCAGAGATAGGGTAATGCAAGACAATATACCACATCCCTAACACGCTCTATATGACCGATGGTTTATATATCTAGAGGTAAGGCTTCTAATTTGGCTCTTGCACCTTTATCTATGACTAACCATAGAGAAATCACAATTTCTTCGGTAACTCTATCAGTCATTTAAACTATATATTATATCCCTATAAGTTACGTCATGAATTTCAGTAGTAGTTCAATTAGCAATCCACTCTTTTCTACCTATAACCAATCTATACCATCATTACAAGTAAGTCTAACCATTGATACCTATTTGGGCGTAAAGGTCGAGGATGAACTAGACCCCTACATACACTTGTTCGTCATCCTTCTAGTCCTGGCCTGTTATTGGTCATTTCAAAGCTAGTTTTGTCATGTATAGAGATGATCGTCCATTATACATAGATCTTCTTACTCTATCTAACACTCGCAGATTACTAACCATCTTGACACTATTTTTAGATAATAATTCTACTAGTTTTTTTAATCTAAGCCCTATCTTAGAAAAAATTAGCAAGATTTAGTCTAATGATTCTATGATTGCTTGTTAGGGTTAGGCTTCATACTGTACTATACTCTAACTTATGCCTTGGGGAAGTATCTATGAAATTCTATCCACCTTATCTGTTCACTTAGTATTGTAAAGCTTGGATTCCTATCTTCTTCAAATGAAAATTCAGACAATAATGGTTCAACATAGTCTTAGGTCTAGCCCTAAATACATGGCTTACCAAGCCATTCTATTCATAATAAACTTCCTAAAATCTACCACAAGGGAGTCCTATTTTCTTAAGGCGCTATAGCTATTACCAAGTTTAACAACCTGACCTCCAAAATCGTATGGTGGGTCGAAAGGGTTGGTTCGAGGTCGAGCCTCCAATATAGGTTGGAATAGTCAACTCTAATGCAGAAGTGGCTAAGGTTGAGACCCTAGGCCCGAATGTTGTGCCTTAAAAATAGTACACGAGGAGACGCGTTTGAGTGTGACAATATAGACATAAGTGAAGGTGGACCCATCTAGGTCATGTATATAAATTTTGTTTGAAGGTAACATCTAGTCTTATGCTCCAAATATCAAAGTCACGGTAGGGGACACCAAAGGGTCTTATTAGAGAGTGTGTGTTTTGAACTACAGACTTATTAACTTAATTGAAACAAAGATTCTCCCAATCACTCGCTGTTTGCAAAATGGCGACTCTGCTGGGGATAACAGTGGAGGAGAAGTATATCCGAGACCTTTCTTGGTCCTGTCATAATACATTTGTGATTTTCCGTTTGGAACTGTTGTACGAATGGGAGTTCGTCTACCTTTACCATAGTTAAGGCCGCTCTTAAAGTCGTAACCCATCTTTCGGAGGATGTCTTTTGATTGTTGACTATAACGATGGAACTGGAGACGTCCCGTATCGTTAACTTTGCTATCATCCGTATAGTTAATCTTTGTTTCTGGTCTTTTATATAAAAATGTTGAACTTTCACCTTTCTTTAAAGAAGGATGAATACGGTAAGAATCATCTGTATCTTCAAGCGAGACTTCTGTCTGAAGAGATTGTACGACTCCCAGTGTAATTGATTGGAAGCTATCTAACATATCCAAATAACTTTTAGTATAATAAATAACATCAATATACTAGAAAGTAGGTGCTTTTTCATTGATTTGTACATCAGTATTTACAACAGGACCTTTAACCTTAGCAGATTTGGTCAAATTGATTACAAGAGAGGGAGAAGAAGAACGTAGAGGAGGCTTGTTACGACGGAGGTCGATAACAAGTGGCTCAGAAGAGGTGAGCTCCCTTTTTTCCTTGTTGCAATTTAGATCAACAACAAGTGGCTCAGAAGGAATGAGCTGCTTTTTGTCTTTGTTACGACGTAAGTCGATAACAAGAGGCTCAGAAGAGGTGAGCTCCCTTTGATTTTCATCAGCATCAACTGATTTCTTTTGAACTGGTAAGTGAACAACCAGTGGCTTGGAAGATTGAGGATGAGAAACTCGCCCCTTAACAGGTATGATAAGAGTGTCTTGAGGTACTACTTTTTGATCTTCTTCAGTATCCATAGCCAATACTACTTTCATAAATTCATCCTTGTACATACGAGCATCGTTGCAATAAGCTTCAACACCCTTGAAAGGATAAAGGTCCGCAACTTCCTTATGAACTTGTCCTTTGTCATCAACGTATTTAAAGCATTGATGAAGAGTTGATGGAACGACATTGTGTTCATGGAGGAATGGCCTTCCCAGGAGAGCATTATAAGAACAACTATGATTGTCAATGATATAAAAGGTCACCTTTGTGCGAAGATTGCCTATTTGGAGTTTTAGACGGATCTTGCCCAAAGGTTCACTCTTTCCTTGATTAAATCCCAGAATAGTAGTGATCGTGGTTGAAAGACTATGCACTGGTATCTTCAATGCATCTAGCATTGTCTTTGGCATAATACTAAGTACAGACCCTGGATCTATCAGGATACGATCAACCTTCATTGAATCTACATATCCTGTATAATAAAGAGGACGATCATGTCTATTATCTTCCATTAGCATATCATCCTGAGTGAAGGTAATATTTGGGATCAGTTCCAAAACACTATGACTGTGATGACAAGAGACTAATTCTGATTCTGGCTTCTTGAGAAGAGTTAAGCAAGTTTCAGCCTGCATCAGAGCTTCACTTAGAGTTTCTCGTGTCTCTTTGGAAAGACGCAAGAGTTCAAAGATTGACAACCTGGCTGGTGTATTGGCTAATTGAGCCAATATATCAAAATTGTAAGGCTTCTCAAGCCCAGTAGGAGATGACTTCTTTAGAGGTTTGTCAAATCGAACTTGTTGCTTGCCTTTGTCAGCCGTTGTTGGCTTAGGAGAAATTGACACTACAACTGGTGAAGATGTAGAAGGGACCTCTTCAGCAGATGCAGGTTGTACCGGAGTAGGTTCGGAAGAAGAAGCAGGATCCCTTTGACCTTCAGAATGATCTTTCAAATAAGCTTTTCCTGATCTGGTGCCTAACAGAATCTCTTCGTCAACAATGGGATCAAAAGATACCATGTTGCAGATTTTGGTTTTGCCTTTAGAATGAGTTTTCTTCTTGGAAGATATCTCAAATTCTGGAGCAAGATCAGGATGGATCCACATAATTTCACCATTGTCAAGAGACAAGGGAATAAGACCTTCATTGGATGGAAGCGGAAGATTCTCAATCTCAAGGGTTGCTTTAGGAATCGGAATGACACCATGCTATATTATCTACGGAGGGAAATCTCCAAATTGGACTGAAACCATATTTGCCGTAACAGTCTTCTCATCTTGTTGCAAAGTGACTACACCTGCATTGACAAGCTCTTGAATCTTACCTTTGAGCACATAGCATGCTCGAGTAGGATGTCCAATGAATCGGTGATAGACGCAATATTTGGGATGATCAGTCTTATTGACTTCATCAGGTTTCTTTGGATCAGGGAGTTGAATTTTATTGCTTTTGAGTAAACACTCAAAGATACTTGCCGTGTCATTTTCGTCAAAGGAATATTCTACCTTTGGACGAGGTTCCCTCGGTGGAGGTGCAGAAGGAGTAGGAGTAGATGTAGGTGAGGCCACATTGACAGCCAAAGATTCTTTATTTTTGTTCAAGTTAATGTTTAAAGTCTCTTTCGCTTTGCGATTGTTCTGGCGATTGCCACCACCTGAATTCTGATGCTCATCGCGATCAGGATTAGACATTTGTACCCCCAATTGTTTGAACTTGTCGGTACTTACTTCAGCAGCTTTGGCGTTGACGATGAATGAGGGCCAATCTTGGAATTGGGTTGATCCCGTCCACATACTGATAATAGGTAAAAGATTCGCCTTACAAGTATCAATAGTGACAGCAGCGGGAGTCCCTGGAGGCATTTTCAAGGCTTCACGGCGGAACCGTTCAATAAAGCTCTCAGCCGTTTCATTATGTTTTTGTTTGATTTTGTTGAGAGCTGACATAGTCATATCATTAAATCCTTCATAGAACCGTTCCAGAAAGATTTGTTTGAGACCTGAAAAGGATGTGATACAACCATCGGGCAAACTTCTGTACCAGTCGTACGCTACGCCGGCTAAACAACCGACAAACACTCTGGTAAGAAGAGCGTCATTTGGCTGAAGTTGAACAGTCATTACCTCAAAATGATTGATGAATTGACTTGGGGAAGTACTGCCATCGAACAGAGAAATTGTAGGGATTTTGTACTTTGGGGGAAACGGGACGTCCTTCCATTCAACCAGATAGGGTTGTTTAATCCCCAACCTTTGTAGATTGTCTTTCTCTTTAAATGCTTCAAACTGGGTTCGTAAGAGTTTGACAGCTTCATTGGCGTCTTCTGATAAAGAAGAAGGAGCAGGTTGAGTTGTAGTGGTAGGAGGAGGAACAGCGTTGTAAGCACTACCCCCAGCTCCTGAATGACTTGGCGTAATTTGTACTTGCACTTGTACAGGAGGTATTTGAGGAGGCACTACCCCCAGCCCAGTATTGGCAGGTATTGAAGACTCTATGATCTCTGGACTAGTAATAGGTGCAGTTGGTGGTGTAACATGCTGTGCTACAATGATGGAATGCATACTAGCAACCATCTCAACCATAGTTTTTAATTTGTCTTCGAGTGCAGCAATTCGTTGTTCCTGATTTGCGGAGGTTGAAGCATCTGGATCATCGGTGACAACATAAGCCGTCACTTCTCTTGGCACAGTGGAAGATACTGTTTGTTCAGAACTTTCACTGTATGCATCATAATCAGAAAACGAATCATCTCCTGACTGGGAAACAGGGAGATGACTTGAAGGATTTTGAGGAAGATTTCTTTGACCGATTGTATCTCGGCTTCGGGAACGGGTATGTTGAAATACTCCTTCAGAAGTTTCTTGAAGTAATTCCAAATACCGTTGGCTTGGCTTACGGAGTCTTCCATGCTTAGAGCATCTTTTACCCCCAGTGTCTCGGGAAGTCATGTTAACAGAAGCATACAAAACTTCGTCTTCTTCTGACATAGGTTCAGATTTAGCAAAAGTTAAACGATCGAAGACAGATCGTTTTGTCGTTTGACAACAGCATTGGATGATGACTTTATGATTACAGTGATGATCAGATGGTTGAGATGGAGATATTGAGACATTATCCTGTTTTTGTCTTAGATTTTCTCGAAGATCTACAACAGGACGAGGAAAATTCCAAGGGATCTGTTCTTTGATAACATTTGGAACATGATTCCGATTCTTCAAATGTTTAGTCCCTTGAGTATACAGGGAAGTACTCACTTCATTGGCATAAGTGTCGGGATTTCTGACTTTGGAGATTTGTTTCTGATGATGTTTAACCTTCGGCATTGGCTGTTTGCGTTTTACCGAAGTGGGTCGATTAAGATAAGTTCTGAGGTCAGCAAATTCACCCTCAGGAGTTTCTGTTTGAGACACTAACAGTTTTCCCTGTCTGGAAGGACAAATTCGGATAGTCGGGAGGTCCTGGAATTCTGCTATCGGAGTAGGCAGAATACCTCTTTGATTAGTACAAGTACTCTTGTTATAAAGGAAAGAAGAATCCTTGTTTGCCAGAGTTCTTGAATTGATTGGAGCCGAGACACATTGAGATGGATCTTCTTCAGTAAAGACTGAAGAAGACTGAGAAAAGACTAAAGGGCCTTTTCCTTTGTTTTGAGATGAAGGGTTAGCTAAAGAGCGTTTCCCTCTGTTATATTCCAAGTCATGAGACAAGAAAGTTTGAGAAAAGACCAATGGACCTTTTCCTTTGCTTTGAAGAGAAGGAGGAATAGTCAAAGGACTACCCTCAATGGATTGCGCAGGGGCAATAGGGTGTTTGGGAAGAGGAGTAGAATCTCTTCTTTTATTGTGAGAAGAAGGAAATTTAGCCAAAAGGCTGTTTTTCTTGGATTGCGCAGACTTGGTTTGCGCATGGGTGGAAGGTGCACTAATCATTTGTGCATTAGAAGCTTTGGTAGGAAGTGCATCAGGAGTTCTTGTCTTAGAGTGCTTGGGATGCACCTTAGTTACAAGAGTGCTATTTTGCGCAGGAAAAGCCACTGCCAATTGCGCCAGAGTCATAGGAGTCTTCTGTTTTGACAAGGCAGCATATGAAGTAGCCTGTGCAACAGTTGCAACAGATTGCGCAGCCTTGACTGCAACAGATTATGCAGCAGTTGCTGAGACAGACTGTACAACAGTTGGCACAGCAGTTTGTGCAGCAGTCTGACTAGCAGATTGTGCAGCAATTGGTACAGCATCCTTGGTGGCAAAACTGCCAGATTGTGCAGACTTGGAGACCCAAACTGAGCATACTTTGCTCTTAGCAGAAGTGGCTATAGTACGGGGAGTGGTCTTGGAGTTGAGCATCGCCTCGTAGGCTGTCTGGTTGACCTTAACAACCAGCGTTTTCTGCGTCTTCCCGATAGACGCTACGTCACATTGAGTTGCTACTTCCTCGTCGGAGGAGAAAGTTGTCCCCAGCAGAGTCGTCATTTTGTTTGCAAAAACAAAAGTATAAAACTTTATTGATACAAACTGTAATAAAGATTACAAGAATTCTGGGAAAATTACAACTATAGGAATCCAATCTTGATGACGATTGCTTTATCCCTTAGACGATGTGAACTATGAAGACGAAGCCTTTGAAGTTGAAAACAACTCTGGAAACTGAAGGCAAAAGCCTCTGAAGTTGACGACAAAAGTCTCGGAAGAATGCAGCAGCACTTTGGCAAGAACTCCTGAACTCTCTGATTTCTGATCTCTGATCTTGATCCCCTTGAAATGAAGACTTGAAACTCTATTTATAGAGTTCTGAAAATAACTAACTTTTAGTTATTTTAGACTGCGAAAGCTGATTTGTGCAGCACTGGATTGCGCAAGCAGTTATTGGATCGTGGGCCAACTATCTGGGACACATGGCATCATTTGATTGAAATGCGCATGATCGTGCATAGACAGTTGCCACGTAATGAGCAATTGATGGCATGAATGTCACGTAATTTTTATCAGTTATGTTGATGGAGTGCGCAAACTTGATTTGCACAGACTTGGTTTGCGCTAGCTCAAACTGTGCAGACATGTTTTGCGCAGACTTAGATTGCGCCGGATTGGATTGCGCTGCCAGCTGTCCGCTCCCTCGAGCACTGTGCGGCACAGGAATCGAACAGACTCCTTGTTATTCATGCTATCAGTTGTCAGAAAAGATTTGATTTGATTTGGTAATGATGACTTCTGCCACGTCAGTCTGCGCAGTTGGAAGTGTGCGCAAAGCAGTATGCGCAATCGGATTGCTGCGCAATCTGTTGTCTGCACAATTCATCCAAATGATGGGTTTCTTGATTTCTTGACTTTGTTGATTGATGCAACTTGATTTTTTAGGACCTACACTCGCAAATATAGGAAAATACTAAAATCTGTGAGGCTCTACAATCTAGTTACCATGGAACCTTGGTTCTCGAAACTAACTGGAAGCACTACATAAAAGGATAAGGAAATCATTTTTGGAAGAATCAAATATGAATTTATGTAGGGAGTATTAAGTGTCACGACCCGCACCCAGTGTAGGGGCACGAGAAGTGGGTACATCTAGCCTACGCCGCAGTATCGGCAGTAGAACATTGTTCTAGGTCACTATCTAATCAACAACTCACGCAATTATATAATGTACTTGTCAAATCTCAACTCGGAACGGAGGACAAGTATAGATATAATGAAATCTCAATTACAGTTTAAGCACGATAAGATAACACAGAAGTTTATAACTAAAGACTAAACAACAACAACAAATATAAACTACTAAATATCAATATCTCAAATAAACTCAAATACGAACTCAATATCTTAAGTTATTACAATTCAAGTTATAAACATGAATCTAAAGCAAGTCTACTAGCTAGTCTCCTGATCACTCCTGAGTGTCGGGGCCAAAGGTAGCTCAACCATCTCATGGTCCATAGTAAGTAGGGCAAGTGTCCTCGGGACAAGCATCTGTAATATTTTGTCAACATATCCAGTCAGGATTGGAACGAGCATAACTCATCAAGAAATTCCAAGTAAATGACAAAGACTATAAAGCAGTTATAGACAGTTATATTGATGAACATGGAAGTTTTATACAGGTGATGATATAGAATGACAATTAAACTACAAGGGAAGTAATATAACAAAACAAGAGAAGAAACATAGCAAGGAAGATTGTTAAAAAAGCTAGCTGAACTAGAGTAACATGATAAGTCCAGACAGTACAATATAAGTCAAATGTAATCCCAATATGAGTCTAATATAATACGAATCCAATACAAGATGAATCCAGTACAAGACGAGTCCAGTAAGTGATCAATGAATCCAGGATGAGTCTAGACTATACTCTAACAGTGTGTTTTAAAATACCAAGATAGACATGTAAACGGCTGTAGGTAATACGGCACATTGCATACTCGGCCAAGTGTGGGATGGCTATCTTTCAAGTATAATTCCAAGGGAGTGGTTCCAGTATTTGGGAATGTTCATATGTCTACTCCAATATTTCCTTGCCTAACAAGTACAAGTGAATTCATAACCCGACACGAAAACAAGTACAAGTCCAGCCAGAACATGATGATGCCAGTAGGTGATTCCAGTGGTGATTCCAGTAATAGTTCCAGTTATAGAGGCCAGACATGAAAAAGGTGAGTGTCACATGGAATGGATCCAGTAATATCAATCCGTGTTGACAAAGAATCAAATAGGACTAACTAGAACCGAAATACAGTAATCGACAAGTAAATGAAAGAACTATCAGAGAATGTACTCGCCTGATACCCTGAATGACTGATGAATATCAGATGTCTGAACCGGAGTCACAATGTCCTATTTAGAGAATTAAAGGTTATAATGTATTCAATATAATATAATTGAAGTTACAATGCATTCTACATGACTCTAGGTCAATCTAGGTCAAAGTCAACTCTTGGTTAACCCTGGTCAAACTAGTCAACATCTAGGATTTGGTCAACTAGTTCAAGCTTAATCAACTAAGTCAAACTCTAGTCAAGCGAGGTCAATGGGTCACATATTGACTCAATATTGACTTTTGGTCAACTCTAGTCAACTTGAACTATTTGGTCAAACTTTGGTCAATTCTAGGGTTTTCACTACTAAAATATGCTCCATTAGCGACATTCGTAAAATAACGATAAATTGTGTACATTAGCAATGTTTAATTGAAACGTCGCTAACAGTCGCTACTAGCGACAAAAATAGCGACGTAACAACGACGTATATTAGTTACATGATCTAGTCGTCGCTATGACGTCCCTAATAGCGACTAATTTAGCGACGTTAGTATGAACATCGCTAAATTCTAGTTAAATTAAATCCCCTCCCGATTTATTTGCCCCAATTTTACTCTCTCACTCTCTCCCTCTGGCGCTCTCACTCTCTCCGGCGACTCTCACTCTCTCCGGCGACTCTCCTCCCTCTCCGGTACGTGACTACCTCTCTCCCTCTCTCTCTCTCCCTCTCTCTATTTTGGTTGTTGGTGGTTGGGGGTGCGGGTGGCTCGAAGGGAGGGGCAGGGAGTGCGGGTGGTTGGGGGTGAGGAATGGTTGGGGGGTGGCTGGGGGACTGGGGCAGGGGGGTGAGGGTAGCTGGGGGTGAGGAGGGGGCTGGAGGAGGGAAGGGTTAGGGTTCGGGGTAGGAGTGGGTGTGCGTGTGGGGGAGAAGGGGCGGAGGGTGAGGGCGGCTGGCGGGTCAGGGTGGGGGGTTGGGGGGAGGGGAGGGTTATGGTGAGGGTTCGGGTTAGGGTTAGGGGTGGTTGGTGGGGGAGGGGTTAGGGAAAGAGTTCGGGTTAGGGTTAGGAGTGGTGTAGGAGGCGAGGGGTGCGGGGGGGGCTGGGTCAGGGGCACCGATAGTGCCAAAAAATCTGATAATTTAGTAATAATTATTTGTTTTTTGACACCAAAATTTCTGATACTCCGATTCGAAACCACCGATAGTGCCGATATTTGTAACAAGTAGTTTTGTTGGTTGGTTAATGCCGTCGTCTATTTTCTTTGAGCCCGATACTCATAGGAATGGTCCCGAGTTACGGCCGTACATCGGGTTAGGACCTTCTTGCTGATATGGGGTTGGGGGGTCTGCTGCTCGGGGTGGGACCCCGAGGGGGCTCGCAGTATATATATATATATATATGTAGTATGTAGTATATTTATTTTAGTTTTGAAGTTTATTCATATTTGCAGATATCTAGAAATGGCTATATCTATGTATCTGCTAGACCGTTCGTGGATGTACAACCGCATTCGAGATGACAGCTGCGGTGTGCGAGATGAATACATCGTCGAAGTAGAACAATTTCTCCAATTCGCGAAGGCGTTTCCTCAATCCATGGACGGCATAGACATTAAGTGTCCGTGTGCAAAATGTCCGAACATGAAGTTTCAACCAGAATTGGATGTGACGTACCACTTATACACAAAGGGTTTCCTTCCGAATTACTACCAATGGACAGCACACGGAGAGCTTGTACCTTTAGCATTCCAAACGGAGCCTTATGTGGAGCCTTATGTTGAGCCTTATGTGGAGCCTTATATGAATGTCCACAACCGAACTGGTATTGAAAACGAGTACGTGAACATGGTCTTCGATGCTGTGGGGCCTAGTTTCGATCAATACAATCGTGACGCAGCTAAGGAGGCACCGAATATCGATGCCACGAAGTTCATGGAGTTGCTGGAGAATGCAAGGACTCCTTTGTACCCAGGCTGTGAGGACCATTCACCGTTAGAGGTGATCACTCGGCTCTTGAGCATAAAGTCTGACTTTAACATGTCGCAAGAATGCTACAATAGAGTGCTCGAGTTGATTACAGATATCTTGTCGGAGGGTGCCAAGTTACTGAAAGACTTCTACCGCTCTAAGAGGATGGTGAGATCCCGCTAGATGGGATACGACAAGATCGATTGCTGTTAGAACGGATGCATATTTTACTACAAAGATCACAAGAATGCAGAAGTGTGCAAATTCTGTGGTGCTGATCGCTGTAAGCCAACTGCTGCAGGCAAGTCTAGAAAATCGTCTGCTTCAATGCACTACTTGCCGTTGACGCCGCGGTTGCAGAGGTTGTTCATGGTGAAAGAGACGGCCGAAAATATGAGTTGGCACAAGCGACAACAGATCGAAGGAGTGTTGGATCACCCATCTGATAGAGAAGCGTGGAAGCACTTCGATCGAGCATATCCTAATTTTGCTTCTGATGCGCGTAATGTAAGGTTGGGGCTCTGCTCTGATGGTTTCACACCATTTGGTCTTTTAGGCTCCCAATATTCATGCTGGCCGGTAATCATCACTCCGTACAACCTACCGCCTTGGATGTGTATGAAGACACCTTACATATTCTAAACTATTATCATCCCCAGTCCGAACAACCCGAAGAGGAACATCGACTTATACTTACAGCCGTTGATAGATGAGCTGAAGCAGCTATGGGAAACAGGGGCGTACACGTATGATGCTTCAAAAAATAGAATTTTTAGATATGGACAACACTAATGTGGACAATCAACGACTTTTCGGCTTATGGAATGTTATCTGGATGGATCACTCATGGTCGACTTTCATGTCTATATTGTATGGACCGCACTAAGGCTTTTCGTTTGAGACACGGAGGAAAGCCATGCTTGTTTGATTGTCACCTGCAGTTCTTGGCGAAAGACCATCTGTACCGTAGGAACAGAGCTGATTTCCGTGCCGGAGCTATGGAGAAGGGCGATCCACCGCCAATGTGGTCCGGAGAGGACACATGTGAGCAAGTAAAAAAAATCCTAAGTGCTATTGAAGATCCTACAACGAACAGCCGTTGTGAGAGATTTGGCGAAGATCATAACTGGACCAAAAGGAGTATATTCTAGGATCTGCCATATTGGAGCACAAATCTGATTAGACATAACCTTGACGTCATGCATATCGAGAAGAACGTATTCGATAACATAATTAATGCTGTAATGGACGTCAAGGGAAAGACAAAAGACAATCAGAAGGCTAGATTGGACTTAGCCGAAATATGCAGACGCCCTACATTGCACATGATAGACAACGGGAAGGGAAAGCTTTTGCGGCCTAAGGCAATCTACTCGCTGGACAAGAAGGACAAAGTGAGACTTTGTAGATGGATCCAGGACTTGAAATTTCTGGACGGATACGTCTCCAATCTAAGAAGATGTGTCGACATAAAGGAGTGTAAACTGACCGAAATGAAGAGCCAAGATTGCCACGTATTCATAGAGAGGTTAATTCCTGTTGCATTTCGGGAATTATTACCGCCTGTAGTCTTGGATCCATTAACAGAGCTTAGCATATTCTTCAGAGATCTTTGTTCTTGTAAGTTGCTCGTCGATCGTTTAGAGAAGCAAGAGAAGGACAATGTGGTAACACTTTGCAAACTTGAGAGAGTTTTTCCTCCTGCATTCTTTGACTCAATGGAGCATTTGCCGATTCATCTTATCCATGAGGCTCTTGTTGCTGGACCTATCGGTTATCATTGGATATACCCGTTCGAGCGACAGTAGAACCACCTCAAGAGGACGGTGAAAAATAAGGCACGGGTGGAGGGTTCTATTTCTGAAGCATATGTCCTTGAAGAGATTTCAAACTTTTGTTCCATGTATTTTCAGCCTTATATTGCTGCAAAACAGAACAAGAGCTTCCATAAATAACGACGGCTATGAAGTTGGTATTGAGGCAAAGCTGAAAGTTTTTATTGCCTACAAAAAACCATCTGGTAAAATAAAAAAAAAGATATATAAATGACGATGAGGTTAGCGCTGCAATGTTATATGTATTGCTCAACTGCGACGAGGAAGAAGTGGACAAGCTAGAGGGATAAGTAAAATTGTTTCACGTGCTTCGTTGCTTCTCAATATAACTAATATACCTATGCTTCGTTGCTTTTCAACATATTTAAGGATGAGGTAACGTCCAACAATCCGTATGCAACCGAGGAGGAAGTAGAACAACAAATGAGACTTCATTTTTCTTTTTGGTTGAGAGCATATGTACGGATATCTTCACAATTTACTTTTTCTGTACGTATATACTTTCACAGAATAATTAAGTTAGCATCGTTTATTTGGTATTTAGGTTGATCGTCCGGAGGCAATCCTTGAGAATGAGTATATTAAAACTCTAGCCAAGGGACCAATTTGTCAAGTGAAGACCTGGCTAAGTTACTGCGTAAATGGCTTCAGGTTCAAGTCAACGAATGCTCGAATAAGAAACGACTTCTTGGATTTGGATTCTACGAAGAATAGCTATTTGTGCATAAAATCTTCAAACTACAAAGACGTCGACCCAGGCAATGACTTCTTTGGCGTCTTACGGGAGATTGTGGAACCGACATACAATTATGCTATAGAACCTTGTAAGATCGTCTTGTTCAGATGTGACTGGTTCGATCCGATCCAAGATCGAGGTTAGAGAGTTGACAAACATGGTCTTGTTAACATAAATTATCGCCGTTCATATCAAGCTTATGAGCCGTTTGTTCTAGCAAGCCAGGCTCAGCTAGTTTACTTTACCAGCTATCCAAAATGAGGAGTTACGGATCAGATTGGTGGGCTGTCTGTAAGACTAAACCTCAAAATACCTTCGATGTCGACGAGATAGCTTATCAGGAAGACGAACTACCTCTTATTACAAATACTGTTGATGTGGACTCAACGGAAGTTCCTCATGACATGTTTTATCAATGGAAGAGTTAGAAGTATCAGAAGAGGAAGAGGAAGTCGATAGAAGTGAAGAGGAAAAGGAAGAGGACTCGGAACAAGATGAATTTTTAGAAGAGGATTGAATATGTTTAATTTTTAGATGTAATATGGTTTACTTTTGTTATTTTTCAGATGTAGTATGGGAGTCGATGAGGCCGACAGTCTCCATCTACCACTCCTCCTACCGACTCATCATCCCCCCGCACTCCAGTATACACTAGCGGTCTAGTCGCCGACAGTGTCTCCATACCCGGCTCTAGCAGTTCCAGGCTAGGGCCTTCTTTTTCTATGCAACCAGTACCGTCGAGTATTCCAAAGGCCGACCCCACTACTGAGGAGCAGGCCGAGGGCGAGGGCGATCGCAAGGCCCATGCCGAGGGCGAGGCCGACGCCTAGGGGCAGGGACAGGGGCAGGGGCAGGGGCAGGCTGCAGCTTCCATTTGAGACAGATCCTCTGTGTCGCCCGTAGGGGGATCTGAGGTTGGAGATTTGGGCCTGTACTCGGACCAGGCGGTAAGTAAAAATATTGTTGCTTTTAATTTGTTTAAATTTATTATAAACTTGTTTAATAAATTTTAGTTTCCATTTTATAGGTATTATCCCTCCTCCGTACACCGGTCGCTGGTATATTCCTGCGACAGAACTACGGGGGCGCTGGATCAACTGGAAGGATGTCCTAGCCGACAAGAAGGCCTTCTGGTTTGAGCACTTCTTGGTACGTAAAAGTTTATTTCCTTTTAACATTTAGTATGTTATGTTATAACTTACGTACTTCTATGATTTTTTCTGCGAACTTACTTCTTCTCTCTCCACCGCGCCGTTGTTGTCGAGTCTATTTTTTCAGCATCGCCAGCAAGCTCATTAGGGACGCGATCCTTGACCAAAAGGATCACGAGCGCCGGGGAGAGCCTATTCATGGTTGGATCTCTGCCACCGACTATGCGGCAATGAAGAGGAGATTCGAGGAGGGAACCTACAAGGAGAAGTCTGGGAAGTCTAAAAGAGCACGACAGGCGGGGTCGCAGTGGTGTGGTGGGTCACGGTCCATCATGGATTTCTTCACTCATATGGTACATATCTCGCCGTATACCCATAATTAATACTTTATAATAATATATTTCTTTCAACTTAACTAACAAATCATATAATAATTTCGTAACAGGTTGAATCGGGAGAAGCCCCAAATATGGTGACCATGTTCCTCGCTACGCACACGAAGGGGGAGCGGTTCGTTGAAGACAAGGTTCGGGACACCTACGTTAGTTTTACTTAATGCTAGTTCATTAATATTAATTTTTAGTTTCGTAGAGAATTCATATAGGTATTATTTCTAGGCCAAGTTTTTGAAGTTTTACTTAATGCTAGTTCATTAATATTAATTTTTAGTTACGTAGAGAATTCATATAGATGTTATTTCTAGGCCGAGTTTTTTAGGCTTAGGGAGGCCGGGCCGATACGGTCAGAGGGAGCTAGTGCTAGCACTTCCCAGCAGCCCCCGGCCGTCGCAGCTCAGTCAGATGACGAGCTGTGGATGAGGGCCGTTGGTGGCATGCATAGGGGTACGTACAATGGTACGGGCTCCTATGGTGCCTTCATTACGTTACAGGCCTCTACGACCGCCACTAGTGTGTCCGGCCCCGCACAGACTGAGGAGTCGCTCCTCCACCAACAGTGTCGATGCGCAGATCACAGCTCTGCGTGACGAGATGCTGCAGAGGATGGTGGCACCTCATACAGATGATTATGCGCTCATCTCACGCTTTGAGAGGCTTGAGGAGACTAGTGAGGCGCTGCGACAGATAACCCACACTAAGCAGGAGGCTACACAGCGGTTGGTCGAGCAGATGCAGCAGTTCCAGGAGATGGCTACGAAACAACCGTCTGCTAGTACACTGGGAGCATTGTCTACATCTGGCGGAGCACGGGAGGACATGCTCGTCCCTCTGTTGTCACCAGAGGAGTATCAGACGATCCTAGCATTGCGACGACAGCCATCTGGTGGCGCTCCTCTTCCAGCTTCGGCTCCAGCTCCGGGTCCAGCTCCAGCTCCAGACGATCAGTAGTTGTTTTTTTGCATTTTCGGACTTTGTACTATATTTTTTACTTTTTACGTATTTGGGGATATTGACTTTGTTCGTTGAGGCAATTGACTTTATACGTATTTGAGGATATTGACTTTGTTCGTTGAGGATATTATTTTTTCTTTATATTTTTTGTATATCCTGGGATGTATTGTGTGTGCCGGTGTTAAGCGTTCCACCGGAGGGGTCGGCAAACCCAGGGATTGGATTCTGTATTTTGTATTTTGGATTCTGTATTTTGGCTCAGGCTCCAGCTCCATTTGCATTCTGGATTCTATTTTTTTATATTTTTTAACTTAGCGACGTTTTTAGCGACGTTAATTAGCGTCGTTAAATTTTAGCGACGTTAATGAACGTCTCTAAAAATGTCGCTAAATTGCTGACGTGGCAACACGTGGCACCGAATCTGATGTCAGCACATCGTCGACAAAACGTCGCTAAAGTGTCGCTAAATGGAGACCACACAATAACGTCACAAATTGTGTCACTAATTAGCGACCACATGAGAACGTCGTAATTAACGTTGCTAATTAACGTCGCCATAGCGACGTTTTGCGACTTTTTTCCGATTAGCGACACGCTTTTTTTCGTCGTTTAAATAACGTCACTAGAAACGTCGCTAAAAAAATTTAGCGACGTTTTAACTGGGTTTAGCGACGTTTGTGAACGTCGCTAATTCAACAGATTCTAGTAGTGTTTATGTTGACTCATAGTTGACTTTTGGTCAATTGGTCAACTTCCTAGCCAATTCTAGGTCAGACTAGTTAACTGACCTACCTAGTCAATATATGTTCATGGCTAGTCAACTAGCTATGATTAGTTATAACATATATATTGTATCTTAACTTACTAATACTCATATTAGGATATTGCCTATACTATGTATATACAAACCTATAATTCATTATCTATCCAAGTTATTGATAACTTCTCCTAACTCCTACTTAATGGGTTACCCTTAACTACCTAGGTATCTTAGTTATGTAAACATATTGCTCATGTATCACACAATCAAGGTATTTCTAATACCTAAGAAACTGACCAACCTAATATATACCTCTAAATAACATATCTGATACTAACCCTATCATACTCTAACCACTCACACACTAGGATACTAACTGAATACTGAGCTAACCTTGAGATACTCTATGACACTAAGGCACATGCTTACCAAAATTGCCTATTCAAAAATCTGGAACCACAAATGTCATTGGCCACATAACTTCAAGTTTATGCAAACCTTCCCTCTAGAGTAGGTAAACCTCATTACCTACCCAAACTCTCACTAATCTTCCTACTATCCTGTACATTGGCACAGGAAGTCCTCTCACTGACTGATACTTTACCTAAAATCCAACTCACTCATACTTACACTCCACTGGGCACACATGACAGTACACCCAAAACTCTCCATCATAACTCAAGCCAAATGGCCAAACCAAGGTTATTCCAAACCAAGACAACGCAAGCAAATGGGAAAGAAATCCTGTCACTCATCCCTTATTGCTATCTACAGCAGGTCGAGCCTGCTGCTACTTGCAAACCCCATGTATATGACACAAGCAACATGGCCAAGTGGCCAAATCCTGAATCCAAAAATAAACTAACCAACCACTAACACAATACTGCTACTGCTATCAAGCCTAACCCGAGCCCATCTTCCCTACAATACCACTGCTACTTGAATCTAACTCCTAACACCTCAATCAATATAAACTAATACACACATACATACAACTCAACCCAATAACTACATCATATATATAAACCTCAACTCTCAAACATAAATTGTCATGACCCGCGCCCTAAAGTAGGGGCACAAGAATGTAACAACGCCCAGCCTACACCGCAGTATCGGCGGTAGAACGCTGTCCTAGGTCTCATGTATCTAGCAGTATAAGGATAAACAGTTTATACTCCCCGAATGGGGGTGACATAACAGATACAGTCTCAATCACATCTAAGGTAGAGCATGATAAAGATAGATAAAACATAAAATCCAAAAAAGATACAAGAGATAGAAGTCTAAGTGTCTAAGATACATAAACCCAGAAATACATCTCAAAACTCAAATACAGTAATCCACAAAGTAAATACAACTCCCGACAAAATAAAATAACTATCTAAACAACCTCTACTGTGTCTCCTCTAGGCTAGCAGGCAATCCCAGGCCATCTGTAAAATTTATCAACAGGTCCAGTCAGGACAGGAGCAAGCACAATACATCTCATGCAGTTCATATCATGTCAGGAAATATAAAGCAGGCAATAGAATAAGATACATGAAACGATGTAAGAAGATGTACATGAAAACATGAGAGATATTTGATAACTGGAAATATATATATACATGATAAGTAAGAACTGTAAGTGATTAGTGATTTAGAGTACGAGATGGCATGTAATTGGCTTAGGTTGTACATGATGAACATGAAAAGTAACAGAGTGTACATGATGGGTAAATCACATGACCATTTATACTCACCCCTACCCACAATCAATACACAAGGATCTATTCAAGTTACGTTACGGACATGATATTTTGGTTATACAAGAAACACATAAGGAAACATGAGCGTACATGAAAGAACATGAGAGTACATGAACGTACATGTAAGAACATGAGAGAACATGAGTGTACATGAATAACGCAGAAGCAAGGAATACATGATGTACATGAAACACATGTCATAAAGTATCTGATGAGCCCGCTAAGGGGGATAACATCCCAAGAAGAGATCCATATAGTACCAATCCGGGATGATAACGTGACAGCATCAAGTAAAAGTAATCTAGAGCGAGAATATAATTCGTGACAAGTATGAAACGATCAGAGAATGTACTCGCCTGATATCTGAATGTCCAAGGTAAAGATACTGTCCGAGGAGAGGTGTCTGGCTCCTAATTAGAACAGCACAAGTCACAACATGTCCAGAAGGGTAATATAAACCACTACAATGCATTCTACATGAATCTAGGTCAAACTAGGCCAAAGTCAACCCTTGGTCAACTCTGGTCAACTGCACTAGTCAAACTAGGTCAAACTAGGTCATGTCCTAACCCAGTAAGTCTTACTAGGCCTAACCAAGACTATCCTAGCAAGCACACATCAATACAAGGCTATACAAGCCAACATACACCCAACTCTATATAGCATGCAATTATTCAATACTCAAATAGGCAAGAATTTACATTGGATATACACTAGGTAATCTATTACTTTAAGCTATATATGTCTACACATATATACACATTGCATATATTGGTATTCAACATTAGGTCTATAATCATGGCATTTCAAATGGTTATATAAACTTATATATTACAACACAATACGCTAACATATATATAATATACATACATAGCTAAGTTAACTATATTCATAAATACTTATTTAAGAGGCTATGTGTGTGTATGTGAACATGACAAAGGGGCAAGTGAGGGTTAAATGGGCATACATAGTGTATACATATCAAAGAGTGTCAAAGTGTAAGTGAACAATGTGTCAAGTGTGATAGTGTCAACATAGTGTAAGGGGGTACATGAGGTAATATAGGATTTGTGTTAACATAGAACATTACATCTCATTAACTTGTATATTGCATACATTACATCTATTATTACATTACATTCATGCTTGCATTCATTCATCAATCATTTATTCTCTTGCACTACTATATGTACCATACATTACATACTATGGAACCTACATATTTATTACAAGCCATACCTATACATGCTTATATTAGATAGAACACTTACACCTCGTACATTATTTATTTAACCATTTACTCATGCTTGTATTCTCTATTTAATTACATAATGTATATACATTAACATGGATTAAAATCAAATAGAACATTATATTACACACAAGGGTGCACAAAATGCATATGCCGAATAGTAACTCCTACTAATAATCAATACTGTACCATCTCAGCATGAATTAAAATTTAGGATTAAAGTATGTTATAGATCTATGTGTTAGCTTTCCGAAACTTTAAACGGATCGCGTTTTCTTTTCCGAAAACTCCCGGAATCGCGAAAACACCGAGAACGCGTTTATCTTTCATATAGCTGACACTCAAATAATTCTCCAGAAAGATACAGAAATAATTAGGCCTATTAATACATGTTTTTGGAAAGCTAACTTCAATACGCTTCTTTCAAAAAAAACGGAAGATTAAACCGAGCTTTGAGCTAGAAGTTATGACATTTCTAAGTTAGGGCTGAAATTAAAAACGTGGATAAAAATCATGACGGATTTAGATAGTTTGAGGCAAAAGAATACACAATATATATCCTAATTATCCAGAACAATAATAGCAATAATAATATGAGAAACCACACTCACAAACTTGATTATATAATCATCATGAACCATTTATTACATATATAAATATAGATACACTCTCATTACAATATATATATATATATATATATAAATCTATATATGTAACATGAACACATCCACAACACAAAGGACACTCCTATGACCTCCAAATGGACACAAAATGGACACAAATGGAGATACAACCATGGGGGTCATTCCTATGGGTTCAAAATAGACCTATATGCATGAGGAAATGAAAAGGAGAAGGGATTTATACCTCCCGGTAGATCGAATCGAAGAAAAACCTTCCCGGAGCGACACCGACACGTAGAGATTCCAAAAGGACACGAACGAGCTCCGAATCCTTCCAAACTTGGGTAGCTTCCTCCTTGGCTAGAATGGAGAAGGAAAGAAGAAGATTTAGTGGTGAAATAGAAGGATTTGGTGGAAAAATTGCTAGGGATTGCTCTCTAGGAATTTGGGGAAGAACAAGAGAGAGAAAAATAGGTGGATAATGACAAATGGGAGGCTCAACCCTATCCTTATTGTGGCTGGCCATAAAGGTGGGTTTGTCCTATTAGAAAAAGTCCAAAAGCCCCTACTAACCTATTCTATGAGTATTAGGAAAGGGCTAATTGGTTGGGGCTAAAATTAGTCATTCTAAAGTCTCTAATCACACTAACCTTATCCATAATAATTAGTCTAACCTCTAACTAAAATATTTCTATCATGTGGACTAAAATTAATATCATGTGGGCCATGCCTAACTAGTGTGTGGGTCCCACTAGAGTCAAACTACCCCCGGGTCCCCGTTTCAAGTCGGATTGAGTTAAAATTCGAACCCGACTCAAATAACCCCAAAACAATATCATAAATAATAAAATAATATCAAAATAATTCAAAGAGGTCAAATGCAAAAATATCCTTAGGCCAAAAATGATATTAAAATATTATAATCACATGGTTAGGCTCTAGGTCAAACAGTCTCTAGGGTTTCACAAGCAAAACGTCAAAACCACAAGTCATTGATTTAAATAATTTTAAAATGATTTAAAATCACCAAAAATCATATCATGAATTAAATATTATTATTAAAATAATTATAAACACGAAATTTTAAAATTACCCTCATTTGGGAAACTGGGTGCTACAACTCTATCCACCTTAGAAAAATTTCGTTCTCGAAATTAAAATGTCCATACTCTCTCTAGGTCAAACCCCCACAATCAAAGTCCCAGATTAAAACAAACCATGTGATCAAAAGGACGACATACAGGGGTCATGGCATACGGTGGTAGTGAAAGTCTCATCTAGGTATACTAGTCATGCTAACCGAAACGGTCATAGGGTATCAAAACATACAAGCAATCTAGGGTGCTAAACTAGAGAAGTTACAGAAACAACAAACCATCAAAACTGTAAGGCGGTCTACCATCCTATATGAAACTGGTACTTATCAAAACAAAATAAAGACTACCAATTATCTGAAAAAGGGTACAGAAAATCAAATTCAAAAATTAAGGAATTGAAAATCACTTGCATTGAAATCCAAATCACAATATATATATATACAGAGAGAGCGCTAGAGAGGAAAAACTAGCATTATGTAATGTTATGTGGTTTGTGTGTGTATGGGTGTATGTGAAATATACATGAAATTGTATATGAGCTATCCTGTTACACTACTCATGGCATATGGGTTAACAACCTACAATACACAACCTATTTAATCATAACATGCATGGCTAACCATAAACATCTATAAGAGGTAGAGATTTAGTTATGTATATACATATATTATAACATGTATGCCTAAGCTCTATATATATCTATACAAGTATGTGATTATAACATAGAGAGGAAAGGTTAGGTTACATGACAACGTATACTAAGTTAGGGTGTGTGTGTCCTTGTACAGGGTTATAGCTTAGTATTGAAAGGTTAAACCCAATTTTAGTTCAGCATTTACATACAAAATCTGAAAATAAGCTAACATTTAAACCAGTATAATATTAACATAATACAGTCTCAGATTTTACAAATTTAACATAACTTAACCAATTTCTCTAAAAATTGAAACTCTGCAGATATCATACATGTGCAGTTATGTAGACAAAACTAGTAACATGAAATTTATATTTAAATTACGAATTTAAACTGGAAAAGCAGAAAACCAGAAATATTGGGGTTTTGAAAATTTTAACATTAACATCATATTAATATGTATTTAGATAGGTGAAAAATCAAGTGTAGCATGCATACGTATCAGGCAAGTGTCCACTATGTAAATATACTCATATATTCTCATGTCCCCAAAAAAAATTAATTCTACGTTAAGACCAACATTTAGATTCCTACCAAGATCACAAAATAGGTGATTGACGAAATCAAGGCAGTTTTATTATTATTATTCAATACTAGAATAATAGCAAGAAGGAAATAACGATAAAAGCTGTTTGCTTATTTGCCTAAAAGAAGGAACCATTTTGAAACCAGAGCTAAATATCAAATCCAAGATAAAGTCTAGCAAAATCATCGATTCATTGTATTAAGAAGAAACTCATAGCAAGAAGTTACACAAGCTACTCCTAAGTTAAATAATTAGAAGCAAAACAAAGCAAAACAAATAATGATTCTTTTTGAAGGACTGCATCAAAGTAGAGAAAACATGCTTGAAAATATTTAAGGTACAATCTGATAATCATATGCGTCTATCCAAAATCATGGTACTCTAAATCCCCGTCATACTAGTAAGCAAGGCTACGATAATCACAGAGTCCATGACTTATGCACATACCTCTAGAATCATGGTATTTAACATTTTCGCGGTGCCGCTAGCTTGGCTGCGAAAACCTTAAATTCCCACACCCGAGAAATATATCCAGAGTCAGACTATATGTCCTGACCATGCTGGCTAATGTGACTATAGAAGACTAGATTCCATAACATAGATGACCTAGCCCATATAATTTCATCTTGTCAAAACAAATTAAATTAAATCAACAATGAATAAAAAAAATCAAATTTATCAACGAACATCAAAATTCAGAAATGAACAAAATCCTTCAAATCATATAACTACAACTCGGATGCTATGGCTAACATCAAGATTCAAATTTCAACAATCTTCATTAAAATCAATAAATGCAAACTCAAATTCAATAATAATCCATCAAAATCAAATTCAATAGCAGAAAGTAAAGATAAATCAAATCAAGGAAAAAAGAAAAGAGTTTTCAAATCGGAGTTAAACAAGATTCTCAAGGGTCGTCCCAGGAATCTCTCAAGGAGGCCTAACTGTGATTGAGTACCTTCAAAATATATCCTATTTCTACTGCAGGCTGTAGTAGTACTCTAGTTCGAATATCACTACACAAACTCGACCTGCATGGGCCACCACTAAAAACGTGCCACGACCCGCGCCCTAGAGTAGGGGCACGAGAACGTAACAACGCCCAGCCTACGCCGCAGTATCGGCGGTAGAACGCTATCCTAGGTCTCATGCATCTAGCAGTATAAGGATAAACAGTTTATACTCCCCGAATGGGGGTGACATAACAGATACAGTCTCAATCACATCTAAGGTAGAGCATGATAAAGATAGATAAAACATGAAATCCAAAAGAGATACAGGAGATAGAAGTCTAAGTGTCTAAGATACATAAACCCAGAAATACATCTCAAAACTCAAATACAGTAATCCACAAAGTAAATACAACTCCCGACAAAATGAAATAACTATCTAAACAACCTCTACTGTGTCTCCTCTAGGCTAGCAGGCAATCCCAGGCCATTTGTAAAATTTATCAACAGGTCCAGTCAGGACAGGAGCGAGCACAATACATCTTATGCAGTTCATATCATGTCAGGAAATATAAAGCAGGCAATAGAATAAGATACATAAAACGATGTAAGAAGATGTACATGAAAACATGAGAGATATTTGATTACTGGAAATATATATATACATGATAAGTAAGAACTGTAAGTGACTAGTGATTTAGAGTACGAGATGGCATGTAATTGGCTTAGGTTGTACATGATGAACATGAAAAGTAACAGAGTGTACATGATGGGTAAATCACATGACCATTTATACTCACCCCTACCCACAATCAATACACAAGGATCTATTCAAGTTACGTTACGGACATGATATTTTGGTTATACAAGAAACACATGAGGAAACATGAGCGTACATGAAAGAACATGAGAGTACATGAACGTACATGTAAGAACATGAGAGAACATGAGTGTACATGAATAACGCAGAAGTAAGGAATACATGATGTACATGAAACACATGTCATAAAGTATCCGATGCGCCCGCTAAGGGGGATAACATCCCAAGAAGAGATCCATATAGTACCAATCCGTGATAATAACGTGACAGCATCAAGTAAAAGTAATCTAGAGCGAGAATATAATTCGTGACAAGTATGAAACGATCAGAGAATGTACTCGCCTGATATCTGAATGTCCAAGGTAAAGATACTGTCCGAGGAGAGGTGTCTGGCTCCTAATTAGAATAGCACAAGTCATAACATGTCCAGAAGGGTAATATAAAGCACTACAATGCATTCTACATAAATCTAGGTCAAACTAGGCCAAAGTCAACCCTTGGTCAACTCTGGTCAACTGCACTAGTCAAACTAGGTCAAACTAGGTCATGTCCTAACCCAGTAAGTCTTACTAGGCCTAACCAAGACTATCCTAGTAAGCACACATCAATACAAGGCTATACAAGCCAACATACACCCAACTCTATATAGCATGCAATTATTCAATACTCAAATAGGCAAGAATTCACATTGGATATACACTAGGTAATCTATTACTTTAAGCTATATATGTCTACACATATATACACATTACATATATTGGTATTCAACATTAGGTCTATAATCATGGCATTTCAAATGGTTATATAAACTTATATATTACAACACAATATGCTAACATATATATAATATACATACATAGCTAAGTTAACTATATTCATAAATACGTATTTAAGAGGCTATGTGTGTGTATGTGAACATGGCAAAGGGGCAAGTGAGGGTTAAATGGGCATACATAGTGTATACATATCAAAGAGTGTCAAAGTGTAAGTGAACAATGTGTCAAGTGTGATAGTGTCAACATAGTGTAAGGGGGTACATGAGGTAATATAGGATTTGTGTTAACATAGAACATTACATCTCATTAACTTGTATATTGCATACATTACATCTATTATTACATTACATTCATGCTTGCATTCATTCATCATTAATTTATTCTCTTGTACTACTATATGTACCATACATTACATACTATGGAACCTACATATTCATTACAAGCCATACCTATACATGCTTACATTAGATAGAATACTTACACCTCGTACATTATTTATTTAACCATTTACTCATGCTTGTATTCTCTATTTAATTACATAATGTATATACATTAACATGGATTAAAATCAAATAGAACATTATATTACACACAAGGGTGCACAAAATGCATATGCCGAATAGTAACTCCTACTAATAATCAATACTGCACCATCTCAGCATGAATTAAAATTTAGGATTAAAGTATGTTATAGATCTATGTGTTAGCTTTCCGAAACTTTAAACGGATCGCGTTTTCGTTTCCGAAAACTCCCGAAATCGCGAAAACACCGAGAACGCGTTTATCTTTCGTACAGCTGACACTCAAATAATTCTCCAGAAAGTTACAGAAAGAATTAGGCCTATTAATACATGTTTTTGGAAAGCTAACTTCAATACACTTTTTTTTAAAAAAAAACGGGAGATTAAACCGAGCTTTGAGCTAGAAGTTATGATATTTCTAAGTTAGGGCTGAAATTAAAAACGTAGATAAAAATCATGACGGATTTAGATAGTTTGAGCCAAAAGAATACACAATATATATCCTAATTATCCACAACAATAATAGCAATAATATTATGAGGAACCACACTCACAAACTTGATTATATAATCATCATGAACCATTTATTACATATATAAATATAGATACACTCTCATTACAATATATATATATATAAATCTATATATGTAACATGAACACATCCACAACACAAATGACACTCCTATGACCTTCAAATGGACACAAAATGGACACAAATGGAGATACAACCATGGGGGTCATTCCTATGGGTTCAAAATAGACCTATATGCATGAGGAAATGAAAATGAGAAGGGATTTATACCTCCCGGTAGATCGAATCGAAGAAAAACCTTCCCGGAGCAACACCGACACGTAGAGATTCCAAAAGGACACGAACGAGCTCCGAATCCTTCCAAACTTGGGTAGCTTCCTCCTTGGCTAGAATGGAGAAGGAAAGAAGAAGATTTGGTGGTGAAATAGAAGGATTTGGTGGAGAAATTGCTAGGGATTGCTCTCTAGGAATTTGGGGAAGAACAAGAGAGAGAAAAATAGGTGGATAATGACAAATGGGAGGCTCAACCCTATCCTTATTGTGGCTGGCCATAAAGGTGGGTTTGTCCTATTAGAAAAAGTCCAAAAGCCCCTACTAACCTATTCTATGAGTATTAGGAAAGGGCTAATTGGTTGGGGCTAAAATTAGTCATTCTAAAGTCTCTAATCACACTAACCTTATCCATAATAATTAGTCTAACCTCTAACTAAAATATTTCTATCATGTGGACTAAAATTAATATCATGTGGGCCATGCCTAACTAGTGTGTGGGTCCCACTAGAGTCAAACTACCCCCGGGTCCCCGTTTCAAGTCGGATTGAGTTGAAATTCGAACCCGACTCAAATAACCCCAAAACAATATCATAAATAATAAAATAATATCAAAATAATTCAGAGAGGTCAAATGCAAAAATATCCTTAGGCCAAAAATGACATTAAAATATTATAATCACATGGTTAGGCTCTAGGTCAAACAGTCTCTAGGGTTTCACTAGCAAAACGTCAAAACCACAAGTCATTGATTTAAATAATTTTAAAATGATTTAAAATCACCAAAAATCATATCATGAATTAAATATTATTATTAAAATAATTATAAACACGAAATTTTAAAATTACCCTCATTTGGGAAACTGGGTGCTACATATATGGACAGAACTGGGAAGAGAGGGAGTACTGTGTGTGCATAGTGAGTGTCAGAAGAAGTGTCGAACATGTGTGTGTACATGTGTATCTGCAAGTGTCCAAAGGGTGTCGAGGCATGTCACAGAGATGTCAACAAGGTGTCCAAGTGGGTCCATCACGTGTCCAAATGAGTGTCCAATACAGTATCCAGGTGAGGGCGTACAGACAGTACACAAGGGGGGGCCTCGTGCATGTGTGTCGAGTCCATTTGGACATGAAGTGTCAAGCCATATGGTCGTGCAGGTGTGTCAATGTGTCAACCAAGTGTCAGGGTGTCCTAGTGTCCAACTAGGATGTGTCCACGAAGTGTCAAAACATAGTGTTAAGGTAGTGTCAGAACCTGGTTGAGGCAAGCCTCGTGCTGTGATGTCGAAGAGTGTAGGACACAAAGTGTCCAACCATGAGTCACGTGGTCGGGTCAGTCGGTAGGTCAACCCTAGGGATACGTGTTCGACAGCCTATAATAGGTCCAAGTATCGTCATGTCCAAGAACTAAACCCGTGTCAGAGTGTAATTCGAACAGTGCATAGTTTAGTGAAGAATCAATGCAGACACGAAATCTCATTCGACACGACACGAAACTCGAGAAGGGTTATATCAGAGGTTGTCCCTACCATTGTGCCAAGTGGCACGAGTCCACGTGGCTTATTGTGTCCAAAAACTGTGTCGGGTAGTAAGACGGTGAACCGTGGTCTCGTGTACAGGTTCGTGTCCAGATTTGGACATAAAAAGGACACAAAAATGTGCTCAGTCAGTAGGGGTTCGAAAAAACACATCAAGGGCTTCCCAAATATGAAATTAGTTTTGAAAAATAAGAACAAAAAGTTTATTGAGGCATTTCATCAAACACTCGCATAGACACTCCGATACGTGTCCGATACGTGTACCTAATGGACTCCAATTCCTACCAAACTTGAGGGACTGCTAGGGTATACCTAAATGAATGCAACTATAGAAAGAAATTGAAAATTTGAATGAGTTTGATAGGTTTTACCTATTGAGGGTGAAACCTCAATGTCAAGCTCAAGGAATGTGACCTCCTCTCCAACTTGCAATGATCCCAAGCCTCCAAATCCTTGCTAGCTACCGGCCAATGGTATCCTCTACTGTAGGGGAGTTCAATGCAATTGGTTTGGTCCAATTTGGAGGAGAAATAGAGAATTGGTGAAGGTTTAGGGAAGAACACTATTAGGGCTTTGTGTAGGTATTAAAAAGAGGCAAGGAATTTGTGAAGAGATGTTTAAATAGGGGGTGGCCTCTTGATGGCTGTTGGAATAGGCTAGGGTTAGGGTTTTGCAATTGTTAGATGAGTGGCTAAGGCTTCTCCACATGAATTCAAGATTAATCAAAGGCTCACATCAAAAGTAGGCTTCTCCACACTAATATCTAGATATTAATCTAACTTAGCCATTAAGTCTCTAACTTTCTAACTAAGCCTCCATGAACATCATTAGCATCTAGGTTAGGTCAAAACTAGGTTAGTCTCTAATAAAATGATTAGCACCATAATAATCAATCAAAATTCATTTTCATCAATAAGTAAAAAATAACCAAAATAACCCTATGCTAGAAAGTGGTAATTTGTAATTCTAATCACAAGACTAGGCTCCCATGGTCATAGTTAGTCTCTAGGCTTAGCAATTCTTGGGTTACACTCGTTAACCATGAAAAATTATAATTCAACATTTTAAATAGTATTAAATTGATTAATAATCACCAAAAATTATAGCATGATCTAAATATCATTATTTAATGATTATAAATACAAAAGTTTAAAAAATTCCCCTTATTTTACAAAAGTGGTTGTTACATTAAGTCATAGTGACTAGGTCAAGAAAATTAGAGTAGGTAAGGTCTGGTACCTACCGTGATATGGATGGTACATTTACAAAGGTACAGAGGAGTAAAAATTTATCATTAGTACGACTCGACTTAGAATAGGAATATAGGCGATACTCATTTACCTAAATGAGTCGACAAGTTATGACAAAACCTTGAGACAAAAATTTGCAAAACATATTCGTAATTGAAGGGGTAGTGGCATGATCAAGGGCGAGCCCTACCTCAGGTTCTAGAACATCCTGAGCTTCTGATGATCAGTCAGATAGAGGATGTCAAACTTCCTAGAATAGCATTTTTTCTCGAGACTATGGCTACCTAATCTTTTAAGGTCATAACAACACCCTAGAACTTCTTATCTCTAACCTCTTTGCTCACCTCTATGACATGGTCTTCTAAGATGTTCACCCTCAATAAGCTGGTATTACATGCTAAGAATGTAGTCCGCTAGGTCATAACCCTCTTGATCTCTATTATTTATTCCTCTAATCTGTAGTGCTACTTCCACGATCCCTCCTTCTTCATAACACTACATGTAACTTAGTCCAACATTAATGTTCTATCTACAAGGTGTTTTAGGATTCCTACTAACTTATGTCAATATGCAGGGTTCACTAGCCTTCTTAAGGTAAGGTTTCTAATTCTACCCTCGAATTTCTAGGTAGGTCTAATCTCAAAATACGTAGGACTAGGAGATCGTATACATGCCAGCTATGTATAAAGCGGACTCTAGCCTAGCCCGAATGCGTATAAGTTGTCTTGGTATTCTAATTATATCTATCAATCAATTATGAACATATCTAACTCAATCCATAGAATCAGTAAATCAGGAATGAATAATATATATTATGGTCTGCAGCCCAATAACATACATGTTCAATTAGACCCGAAACGACATGGGTCTATAAAACTAAGCTAAAAGCAGAGTATAAATAATAAAAATAATATGTAAGAATGATAAAATGCCTATGTCAGTAATAGTAATAGCTCTATGATTAGCAGACCAGCTCTGTATGACTACTACCTGGAGAGATCACCAGGTCCTCAAGGGACTAGCAAGGTACAAAAAATGCCAAATAGCAGTGAAAAATGAATGAGCAAAAGGCTATCTACTGTAACCAATCTAAGTGATATATATGTGAGAACATATACTAGAATTTTAGACTTTCGACACTGAATCTCACAAGCACCTAAACTGGTTATTGTCCCTAGTATCGTGTCATGGGAGCAAGGACAATTAATAAATCAATAAACAATAGCCAGTACTATGTTACATAGATACAGGCTCACAACAATAACATGCCATAATACAATAAGTTTGATAGTATAGTCAAGTTTTTCCTACCCAATGTCTAGTATCTATCAATGTCATGTCCATACAGTCATCTCTATAGAAATAACAATAACAATGAACAATCCAATAAACTACTATGAAGTCAATACCATGAACAATCATGTAAACCTCGCATCATGAACGTGTCGGTGTCCTATGGTCAATCGTGTTAATGGACACCAATAATATGCAACGTCATGCCTAGTGTTGACACCCGATATCTGTAAACTGATATCGGCACCCGAGTAACCCTCGGACGCTAAGTATCAACTGATCCTACATCCATAAATTCTATAACAAGAAATAAAATACAACGATAATAATAATATACTAGAACATTGGCAAGGTATACTTGCCTATAACCACCACTGTCTGAATATATGCCTGACCAACTCTGTTATCTTTGTTACTCCCTCCATCTTTACCTATAATATTCTACATCGACTTACTATAAATTTATAACTTTCCATATTTGAACTACATTAATTATCTATACTCTAAAATTGGTCATATGGTCGATATCACAACATACAACATATAAAGTACCAAACTTTATTATAAAAATAATTTATAACTAATATAAAATAATAATTTAATTTTTGCAAAATACTTATAGATATTTTTATATTACTAACAATATTATTTTATTGGTGGAAACTCAATTAGAATAATCCTATGTTGATATTGCATCATTAACACCACATTTGGCCTATTAATTGAGACCCAAAAAATAAGTAATTAAAAATATTTAATTTTGGAAAAATTATAGAAATTAATTTATAGTGTTTTATCATCAAACCTTGCAACAAATATTTAGTAGAGGTATATGAAGTATCAAAGCTTTTTTGATACAAGGAACACATGGAGTTAAGATTTTACGGCAAATGTCAAGAATTTTAATAAATAATAAATAAAATCAAAACTCAGCAAAAAATTATGAGTTGGAAAGCTCTTGATGTCTGGTTTATTATAAAAATTATTAGGAAGATCGAATCTGAACAAAAATAGGCAAAACACCACTCGCAACAGATCTGGTCTATTCTAGATACATGTTCTTAGAATGGACGCTCTAGGCAAACCGTTCGTGACTGTGTGGGTGGAAAATTGGACTTAAAAAATAAACATAGAGATATTTCCATTAGTTTCATTTTCACGAAAAGATGAAGTATCGAAGTACATGAAACCTTGGATGCAAAATAGCATACCTACTGGAACAAATTCAGACTTCAAATCCAACTTTGGGTAATTTCTAAAATTTGCAACTGCTCATAATGTTGTCATGGACCTTAGATGGCTTTCTAGGACATTAGAGGGTCGCGTTAGCTTCACAACGAATATTCGTGGCGCATCACGGGAGGTCAAAAAGGGGTCGAAACAGCCGGTACGCCACAAGGTACTGTCGGCGGCCAAAGTTGGGAGGGAATTTTAGAAATGAAACTTTTGGGGGGAAGCTTTGTAGGGTGTTGGCAGCAAAAAAAGGAGAGGGGATATTAGGGTTTTATTGGTATATATATTAGGAAGAGTTGAACATTGGTTTGGACTAATTTGGTTAGGATTTGACCTCCAAAGGATTAATATAGTAATGGGTTTCTATATTGGGTGGGTTGTTTAACCAAGTCAAAGATAGAGGATTTAATGCATTTGACTGTAAATTAATCACTATAAATCAATTAAATATATATCTAATTGATTTTGGCAACCGTAGATAGGCTCTAACAAGTAGGGTTGGCTAGGTTAGGGTCCGAATAGATTTTCTAGTCAATTTGAACCCGAAAAGTCTACTAATAGGTCTCATGTGCCATTTGCAAATAAATATATGGAAACTCGATTGTATGGCACACCCTAGGCATGTGCATCGTAGGCTAAAGATGAGTCAAATCCATATACTGGGTTAAATGGTTTTGATTTATGTCGAGTCAGGAACTCAAGTTGGAAGTTAGGTCTAGAATTACGGTAAATGGTCAAAATGGTCTAAGTTGACCCAAAGTAAAAAAAATGTTAAAGAACAAATTTGGGTAGGACATGATATATCAAATTGAAGGTGGTCGTGTCTAGAATTGAAGTACAGAATTAGATTTGAGAAATCAATATTTGTTGTACATCTAAATTAAAGATACGATAAACAACTACTATAGTCATTATTGACTTAAAAATATATTTTAATATCAAAATATCCATATTAAATAAAAAATAAATATAAATAAATTCCAAAAATATGGGGGCTTATATCACAGGAGGACGACGACATGGACGATCATGCAGCGGTCAGCATGTTCAACGCTCGAGGATGCAGCGATGGTCATCTCCGAGGAAGATCGACGGGAAAGAAGGTTTCGAAGTGGTGGTGGTTGCGGCCGCAAGATCGAGACGACGCGGTACGACACGGTGGAGCTCAGATCTCGGCAATTACGGCAAGATCGGAGGACAGCGGCTGACACGACGATCTACAAGCGACGACAAGCTCGACTTCGTCAACGATAGTATCTCGAAAAGTCTTATGCTCGAGCACGGTGGTCCAGCGGACATGCAACGAGGACGACAAAGTTAGGGTTTTGGATATAGAATTAGGGTTTTAGGATCGTGTGTCCTATGTTTTGTGGATACAAGGAGTCAAGACACAGATTTTTGGGTGTGGGAATTGTATTTGGTGTGTCCTGTGTCTCAGGGTTGGACCTGAAACACGAGGAATAGGTCGTGTCGTGTCAGACACTAAGAATTGGCTTGTTTATGTAGTAGCTAGACAAACTAATAAAATGGGATAGACACCGGGGGTCGGACCCGAGGCCGACACGGCTTAACACGATTCTTTGTAGTAGACATGAAGGAGATGGACACAAGGATACAATTACGACACATGGCTTAGGAGGGAATATTCCAAGGAATATGCTATTTTCCAAGGAATATTATTTCGGATTAATTAGCACTAATCCTTCATTAATTAAGGGATTCTAGAATGTTCCCACATAATCCTAGTGGTTAAGCATTCCACCATGGAATCCTAACAATTACTAATAAATTCATCCTCTTTCATAATATTTACAACTTCGCTATTCTATTAAAAAATTGCCATCCTTTGGCAAAAATATAAAATAACTACTAAAGAAATAATTCTAAAATAAAGAAGATTTCTAAAAAAGAATAGGCTTCTACAATAATTACCAATAATAATTCTCAAAATAATAATTAGAAAAATTAGGATTTTAGGAAAAATAAAATAATTGAGATTTTGGAAACAGGGGTTACATATCTATCCACCCTAGAAAAATTTCGTCCTAAAAAAATTTTGTCCTCGAAATTTCAAATGGCACGACTAAGAATAAATCTAAATCATTTAGGCATGATTTGTAGAAATACGGTCTGAATTATTTAGGCATGATATTGTCACGACTAACAGGATTAAAATTGCCTAAGCATGATCAAATGTAGAAGTGATAACCAAATATAAAAAATGATGTGAATAAGAATAATGAAAATAAGAATTTGAAAATGGTGCAAATTGGTAAGATCAGGAATCGAGCAAAATCAAATTCTAGAATAGGATCTAAGCATGATCAATAAAATTAAATTATTTAGGCACAATTTTGATTAGAATCAAAATCATTCAGGAGTAAAATCAATACACAACCAATATCAAATTGGACGTCATCAAAATATAATCAAAATTATTTAGGCATGATCAAAGGTATAGTTAAGACCAAGAGAACAACAATAATCTCGGTATGATCAAATACTTAACCAAGGTCATCTAGGTATGATCAAATCAAGATCAAAATCATTCAAGCACGATCAAGGGTAGAATTGAAATCTAGTCACGATAAAAAATCGTATAAGCATGAGGTAAAGGTCGTATAGATATGATCGAAAATCAAATTTAGGTATATTAATGAATGTAATAATATGGCCACGATCAAAATAGAATTGAAATCTGATAGTATGTTTTATTAAGAACGGTATGATGATTAGATGGCGATAGAAAATATCAAGTCACTATTACGAGGATAAGGAAACCAAAATACGATTTTAAGACCGGATATGCAATAAGGAAAAAGAAACTTATAAGATAATCATCTAGTTAAAACTCACAGCACTAAGGGAATCAGCAGAGAACTAAAACAACTACCAAAGCAATATAACTAATTCTAAAAGGAACATATAAATTCGACTAAATCACATTTCATCAAATTGTTGTATGTAACTCGTCTGCCAAATGTATTTCAAGTTCCAAGTATTTCTCTCAATCAAACCAATTTCAGACATCAATTTCCAATTGTCGATAATTATTCTAAACCTGACTACAACAAAATCACAATCTCAATTGTTTATTTTATTAGCAAATCCTTCAAAAATTCTTATTAAGTTGATCCATGATCTATATTCCAGAATTTTCAATCCTTGTAATCAATCGACCAAATTAAAATCACCAATCAATTTTAATCTTGCACCAATCAATTGTTTTCACCCAAACACAATAGCAATCTTAAAATATCGTCAAATCTTAAAAATTTGTACCATAACTAGCTAGCAATATGATCTATCTCATTAAATTTAAATATCAAATGTTTGATAGTTTTTCAACAAAATTTCAAAACCCAACTGCTCCTTTACTTGCTTTGTGTCATGTTTCCAAAGTTGCATGCCAATGCTCTTGTGTCAATTCTTCACTAATACTTTGATACAACTATTCCTTTTATAGAACCTATTATTCCTTTCACTTCTGTAATAATACTTCCATGGTTATATCTGCCCTTTCAAAAAATTGATCTCTCTAATTGTTCATTTACTTCATCCTCATATTCTCACGTTTCCATATTATCCAATTTATAATTCCCTAATTCACTTCTTTTGTGGGAGAACCTTATGAAATCCTAGACGTCTCTAACGAACTCTACTTATGACTTCCTCTATCTTTCCATATAACTCATGTCATTGCTTTTAGTCATAAAATTCAAAATCATCATATTCCTTTATGTATTCGAATTTGATATCTAGACACTAGTAAGCACCACTAATGATTCTAGCATCATAAGCTCTAAAGTCTATAATTCTTTCAAAACTTATTTATCAAACCTGCTTACCCATGGTCCTATTCTACTACCTTTATATCTTTAGATATCTAAGCTCATTGAAAAAATATTGATCATAAGGATGCCCTTACTAGAAATGAGCTTGGTAAGTATATATATATATATATATATATATATATATATATATATATATATATATATATATATATATATATATATATATATATATATATATATCCTTTCTCCAAGCCGAACCATGACCCAAAGCCAACGAGCCGTTCGGGGGAGGATTCGAACCTGAGACCTATGCTCGAGTGGCCTCCCGCACTACCACTAGGCTAGTGCATTAGGGTTGAACCATGAAAGAGATTGGAACAATAGGTGTTGGAAATGGTTCTAATGACTTCTAGGAAAAATCAAGTGGAAAAATTATAGGAAACCTTATCCCTCGTAGCTATAGAAACAATTTAAAAATTGGATCAACCACTAATACTTCACATAAGGCCAAGATGAAACAAATCAAGGTAATTCAGGTAAAGTTCTCAATGGAGAAAAGAGGCCAAACATGACATGGAGATAGTCTCAATAGTTTTCGGAAACCTTACATATCTGAAGTCACTTTACACGAAATTCGTGCCTCGCCAGTGTACATCTGACTATGGTGAATCCTTGATTTCATGACTCAAATAATGACGAGTTACCATATAGACTATCAACTTTATCCGAAACTACCTAAGAGATCAAAATAGGATGCATTTAGGACATAGCCTCAATCATATCCGAAAACCTATGAATATATAAAATCACTTCAACTTAAAGCCTATGCCTCGCCAGTGCGCAGTTGGCTACAGTTAACCCGCAGTCTTTATAATCTAAATAAAATGGCTGCAATGCGCATCTACCATGTCATAGTAGGCCATCGAATATTTTCTTAACTTATCCATAGGAATTACAAAAGGGTTTCTAAAAATTCAAATGAGTTTAAAGTCCTAATCATGATAATAAGTGATATAGGTATTTGTTCTTTAGAAAACAAGAAGATTAGTATAAGTATCTGTTATGTAGACATTAGCTCTTGAGAATCAAGGGATCGATTACTGGAAAAAGAAACTAAAGTCAAGAGGAGTATATGTTATCCGACCTTTTTCTATTCAAGAATTTGAGGACATAAACGTATAGCCCTTGAATTGATCAAAACGACTCTGGATAATTGAGTTGGGTTCAAAATAAAGAGAGTGAGGGTTCGAGTTGGCTTGAATACTATTTTTGGCTCTTGGGAGAAACTTAGAAAAATCTCGACTTATGATGAAATTATTTTGGAAAATACTTCCTTATAATCAAATGGAAAATAAGCAAGTCATATATAGTCTATGGACTTAGAATATTTGAATTGGTCAAAGGAAAGTCAAATTAGAAATCAACAAAAATCAATAAGGAAAATCCAAAATAATTTATCCAAGCAACTAGGAATATTAGTCATTGGTAATAGGTTTACAAAAGAAGAGTCAAAAGTCTAGCAATTGGCCTAGTCCCTAAAGAATATTTGATATAAGAAAAAGATAATTCTTCGAAATTTATAGTAATGAAATCATGACTTTGCATAGTAAATATATGATTACAATCGACCTAAGCTGTGATTGAGCATTCCTATATCACAGGCTCCCAATGGTACTTTTGTCCTAAGTACCATATTAGATGGACCTGCATGGGCCACCATAAATAACGTGTCATATCATGCGCCCGCATGTTCGGGTATGAGTGCGTGGATACGTCTATGTCGTAGGGTCGGCGGTAGTGAGCTGTTCTAGACCTTAATAATTGTCAAATGCTCGTACATATCGATCTTTGCTCATCACAGCTACTAATCATGTGCCCAAAAATTACATCACCACATCTTCACACATTTTACTATTTATTTAGTACATCTTTATAAAGAACATCCGGAGACAAATCCGGTAAAATAGTAAAGCAACATTCTCAAATACATCACCAAATACAACATCAAATTGAAAGTAAATCTATACATCAAAGAACTAAATCATCACCGATCTTCGTGTAGCCTCCATGCCAACTATCACTATATCTCATCCTGTAAGCCATAAAAGCTAAGGTTGAAGTCATTGATACCTGCAACATATCCAGTCAGGAAAGAAGGAGCAAAGTATAACCCTATGAAATGAACATATAAAATGTAAAACTGCAATGCAATAATAATGGTATGGAGTAACATGTAACTGGATAATGATATAATAATTGAAATAATGAGCAATCAATCAATGCAATAGTGATCAAAATATTAGCCTACATGTAATCGGCTGGTAAGCATAACAGAATAAGGTTAGGCTTAACCATATATACACGATGTGCGCTTAAGCTATGCCCAATATTACACTAGAGGGATTAATCACATATAGACTAAATATTTTTCCAATCCCGACTCATAATTAATCAATAAAAAAGTTACAATCAATGCATAATAGAACTCATGTCAATCAAGTGTCCAATATGGAAATAATGCAAGACAAAAATGCAAGTATAATCTAAATCATAGTGTACTTGCATTTTTCTGAAAAGTTTCCAATGTCTTTTGGTCCACCTAGAATGGATTAAAGATAGGGTTAGGCTTCTAATAAATGTTTCTAGAAACTAACTACCTGAGATTTAATCTAGATTTGACTAATAATTACAATGTTTAATAGCTAAACAAAATTAAAATATTAATTGATAAATAAATATTTATTAGCTCAATGATTATAAAAATACTTGTTAAAATTACAGTTATAATTTCGAAACTATTATAATAAAATATTAGATAATAATTACTAGTAGAAATCTATACAGTAATTATAATATACTAAAATCTAATGTCAATTACATAATGGATTTATTAACTAATTACTAATTAACTATAATACAAATTATGGGATAATATTTAAATATAATTAGAATACTAATTAGTATACTTATACAAATTATACTAAAAAAAAAAACACAAACTAACCCAACACTATTTTCCTTTTCCTTCTTTGTTCTTTCTTCTCACTTCTTTTTGCATGTCGCCCCAACCCACCAGACTGGCTAAATACCCAGCCCAACTTCATTTATACACAGCCCCCTCAATACTTTCTCTCTCTCTTTCACTCACAACCTTCATGAAGAATGAGAAGAGCCAAGAAGAAGAAGAAGAAGAAGTCGATGAGGAAGAAGAAGTCTGTAAAACCCCTAAATTTCTACTATTTATTTTTATTAAATTTTGGTACTGATTTAAAATTTTATTATTGTACGTCGCGTAGTCATATTGTACGTCGTACACGAAGAGGTTCGTTTTTCGAATTTGCTCGACGAGTGCGAATATGTGCGAGCGTACATATTTTAGAAAAGTATTCTCTATATAGTTTCAAAATAATATCCATAATAATTATTTTGTTATCATACCCAAGTTTCCAAATTATTATTTATTCAAAGTCTTCGTGAAAGCAGTTATTAATAATAAATATTATTATTCCCGTATATATTTCATAAAAATTTATTATGTTTATATTGTAAATAATAATGTATTTTTGAAATTAATTATTATAGTATTTTTTGGAAAACATATTTCAAATTATTGGGACATTTAAAACTTGATTTAAATATTTTTGGATTTATTTAAATGGTTACATATTTGAAATTGATTTATCTCATGGATTTTATACTAGAAAGTTAATTTGATTTAAATTAGATATTTAATTTGAAATTAGATTTGGATATAGATTGGATTTGGATTTGATTGCTTTAAATTAAATTAGAAAATATCTAATTTGGGTTTTAACTATTCCTAGTTCCTATCCAATTGGGAATTCCCATATCCTATAAATAGGCAGGTATTCCTCCAATATTTTTATCATCCACATTGTTCCTCCACAAACAATTCTCCAATGGTGCGTGCCCCGTGTCCGTGTCCCATCGTCCATTCTTATTCCATGTTTACAATTACATTTTCATCTCTTTCGTGTCGAACAACCCCGACAAAATCAATTCCTAGTCTAAACCTATTCTACCCATGTCCAATCCCATCCTGGCCGAACCCTATCACCCCGACACCCCGCTGCCATCATAACCACCACCGCTACTATCAACAGAACCACCCGTCCACCGGTCCCTGTCAAGACCAGCACACACGGCAGACCCGACCACAATCCCTTCTCCGTCCCGTCCGACTCTGTACAGCCTCCGTCTCGTCGACCCAGTCGCTAACCACCACCATCAGTCATCACCACCACCCTCACTGCCAGCGCGACCGACCGTCCCCGGTCGTCGCCACCAAAACCAACCCAACCGCACACCCGTAGCCACCAAACCAGACAACACCACCGCGGCCGTCGCCGCGGCAGCCTAGCACCACCACCCAATCACAAAACCCAACCACCACCGCCCTCACGGCCATCGCCGAAAAACCCACCAAAGATTAAACCAAAAATCGAAACCACTTACCTCCAGCGCTGTGCCGTCCGTCCTTGCCGCCGAGCCGCACCTCGCCGGAGCGCCGCCGCCGTGGCCATCCGCCGCCCGTGCGCGCCTCCCCGGCCTCTCCGCAGATCCCGAACCATCGCCGAAACCCTCCTTCGCCACCAGCGAACATCGAACTCTACGAAACCCCCCCGCATCCGGCCCCACAGCGCCGGAGTAGCAGAGCCGCACCGCCCTCCGTGGCCGTCGGCCGATCTGGAGCCGCCGCGCCGCTGGAACCCTCTCTTCCTCCGCCGATCGACTAACCAGCGCTCCTCCGCCACTGGCTTCTCCCTCTTCCTTCGCCGCCGGAGTTGGAGCTCCGTCGTGCGGAGCCTACTCCGGCCCTAGCCGCCTCACCATCCCACCTCTCCACCTCGAATGCCGCACACCACCACCGGCTTCCCCTAAAAACCCTTCGACCAGATCGCCCTACTGACCTTCGCCCCGCCATCGGACAGCGAGCGTCGCCCCCCGCCACCACTCTCCTCCGGCCGCGGCGTGCCCTAGCCGCCGTTTCCTCTCCCGACCGCCTTGTCCGGCTAGATCCCCCTCCGGATCTCCCCGCGCGACCCCAGTTCTCCGCCCGACCTCCACGGACCACCGCTGCGCCGCCGTCACCCGTCGTTCCTCGCCGAGCCCAAAAACCCTCCGTACCGCCTCGGGAAACCCGACCACCCCTTCTCTCTCCGAAGGTCTCCTCTCGCTCGTCTCCTCTCAACCCTCTTCTTCCTTTGTGTTCCTTTGACAACTGAGTTTTTGAGCTGTGTAACAGCTGAAATTTTTTTAAGTTGTTTTAACAGCTGGGTTCTTTGAGTTTTTTTTTAACAGCCAAGTTATTATTATTATTTCCTTTCTTTATTATTATTATTATTATTAGTTTATTGATACTATCAATCATATGGTCATCTTAATTTGTAAACTTATTTTGGGATAAATTATTAATAATCTCTTAAAAATTGCTAGTAACAAATTAGAGTATTTGTTTGGTTTATTTTTCTAAATTTGGGGAATAGAAACCCTAAACATATTATTTCTAATTATATAAAAAAATATGGGTTTATTTTAGAGTTAGCCTAAAAACGATTTTTATTGTTTCCTAGTATTTATCTAACAATATATTTCGACTAATAAAATATATTTTTAAGTATTTAACAAAAATTTATTTTTACTTTTACTAGTAAGTATAGTTTTCAAAGAATTATAAGTATTTTTTGGAAATCATATGTATATATTTATTATTGCCTATTTTCTTTGATTTCCTCCTTTCCATACCCAATCTCCTTTATTCCCTTTCTGTCGCCAATTCCATACTGCCTTGTGTCCACCCTAACCAATTTAACCGTCCTGAACCCAATGGAACTGTCTATACCATCAACAGAGGTCCCCTTGCATAGTTGTTGCACCGAAGTCGCAGATCGTGCCACCTTGATCATCGCAGCATACCAGGCGTACTATCAGGCAAGACACCTTGCCATTTGCTGTTTAATTATTGTAGCTCATATTTCATGCATTATTTATTTTCTTTATGCAAAATAAACTGTGATACATGGCATAACTGTTAGAACTTACTGTTCATTATATTTCCTGCTGTGTATTATTTTTTTACAAAGTAAACCTAGATTTAAGGGACCACCATGTGTGTTGCATTCATTGGTCTTGACACGTTGTAACACGAAGTTGTGTGTCGTATGTAGAACACGGAAGTGCGTGATTGGCTGGCCACCAGTACGTACAAGCCGTGCGATAGGAATAACCGCTAATAGAGATTGCATGCTAGTTTGACTTAGCGGTTATAGTGGTTTGTGTTGTGGATGCAACACAGTAGGCATTGGGTGGGGAGGACAATTCCTTAGCCTATGGGCTTCGATGCACTTCCCTTGTGACCCGGACTCTCTGTTGGAGATACGGGGTTGATGACCCATGCTCTTCCTGCTGGGGCCTCTGGTGCCCAAGGGGGGACTATGCCGATCCTATTTAGCCAGGGCCCATGCGTAGGAAGGATTGTTCTTAACTACATTTCACTTAGAACGGTAGGCTATCCTATCCGTTAGGTACGAGTACTTTTGGTTTGGGTACTTGTATCTGATCGTGACTTGGAACAATAATTTGTCGCGAATTAGTTCGTCACATCTTGTCCTTGTTTGGTTGTAGGTGTGACTTACTACTTCGATGAGAAGGTATTGAACCTTGTTAGGGTCCGGATACCATATTGGATTCATAGCATGGGATGGTACGCTCGTTCAGTAGGTGCGTATTGGACCATGTTATAAATTCGATTGACTTATTTATTGAGCAATATTTATTCAGTTTATATGGCATGCTATTATGTGTCTTGTTACGTCCCTCTAAGGACCTGGTTGTCTTGCCAGGTGTGTGCTATTGTCTTTCGTAGGTGCTTTAGCTCTAGCCGTGTTTATTGCTATTTCTCGAGGATGATTGCACTTGGATCGTCTTTGCTTCGCTCGCCATTCATTTTATTTTTTATGTACTTTTCCTTATTTTATTGGTAGTGGATTTGTCTCCGCCCAACATATTGTATCAAGACAAATTTATTCTCATTATATGATCTTTTATTCATTTATTCTATGTGGATGAGATTAGTTATGGTTCTACTGTATTTTACAGCTTATGTATTTATACGAGGCTTCCATATATTGGAGTATACTTCGTATGAATACAGCTGGCATGTCTATGTTCCTAGTCCTACGTATTTTGAGACTGGGGCATTACATATTTTTGTGGTGGCCCATGCAGGTCAAGATAAAATGTTTGGTTAATTTACCGTACCAAGCAAGCCAGCGTATAGGATTAGAAGTTTAGGATCTCATCCACATACTTGACCTCTTTCCTTGATTTTATCTACCGTTTGACTCATCAATTGCATCTTGCTTGCTTCCTTCCATCCCTATTCTTATCTTCCCTTCGTGCTTGCTAGAGATTGACCCTACTAGTTAGATGTCACAAACACCCTTAGCTTAATTCTTTTAAGTTGGGTAGAATACCCCACGACCCGACACGCCCTTGACTATTAAGACCATAGAGACTAGAGGAATCTAACCCATTTGGTCAACCAAGCCTTGGTCAATAAACTATAGAATGATTGTATAGGAATAAAAGACTTAGATCCTTATGACTTTTAGACTATTCATATTTGATTTTATTTATCTACCATCGTGCCTATATTTTTACTATCTAAGACTAATGATGCTAATGTAGCCTAGTTTTGCAAGCTCAAATTCTTTATCACGCTTGTTCATGACATATGTTATTGGAGGCCTCTACTAACAGATTATCTAATCAGAATCGGTGCATAATGGTCTGATCAACCGAGTGCACTTTGGTTCGCTTTTGTCTATTACTCTACGTGGATGGAAACATAATTAAACTTGGCCCTTACAATCCCATCCACGACAGCCTTGACAATTCCTTTGAAATTTTTCGATCGTTCTTGAATCACGTATTCGTATTCGATAACGCCTCCTTCGAACTGTATATTGCTTCGCCCTCACCTATTATAGGAGGACGAAGGCGTCATACTAGAACTCCCTCTAACCTTCTATCTACTACGACCATTCTCACCCGATGTTGTTATATCTTCATTCTAAACTACTCGCCCTTTCCTTCGACCCTAATTCTACAATTTTGACTTTCGAATCACTTGAATTTAAGAGCGATTACAATCGTATCCTCAACCTAGACTACGACCATATAAACTTCGAACCCTTCGATCTACCGTTGTGCCCTCTCACCCCCTACTAATTCTTAATTTCGAGGACAAAATTCTTTTAAGTTGGGTAGGATGTAAAACCCCTAAATTTCTACTGTTTATTTTTATTAAATTTTGGTACTGATTTAAAATTTTATTATTGTACGTCGCGTAGTCGTATTGTACGTCGTACACGAAGAGGTTCGTTTTTCGAATTTGCTCGACGAGTGCGAATATGTGCGAGCGTACATATTTTAGAAAAATATTTTCTATATAGTTTCAAAATAATATACATAATAATTATTTTATTATCATACCCAAGTTTCCAAATTATTATTTTATTCAAAGTCTTCGTGAAAGCAGTTATTAATAATAAATATTATTATTACCGTATATATTTCATAAAAATTTATTATGTTTATATTGTAAATAATAATGTATTTTCGAAATTAATTATTATAGTATTTTTTGGAAAACATATTTTAAATTATTGGGACATTTAAAACTTGATTTAAATATTTTTGGATTTATTTAAATGGTTACATATTTGAAATTGATTTATCTCATGGATTTTATACTGGAAATTTAATTTGATTTAAATTAGATATTTAATTTGAAATTAGATTTGGATATAGACTGGATTTGGATTTGATTGCTTTAAATTAAATTAGAAAATATCTAATTTGGGTTTTAACTATTCCTAGTTCCTATCCAATTGGGAATTCCTACATCCTATAAATAGGCAGGTACTCCTCCAATATTTTTATCATCCACATTGTTCCTCCACAAACAATTCTCCAATGGTGCGTGTCCCGTGTCCGTGTCCCATCGTCCATTCTTATTCCATGTTTACAATTACATTTTCATCTCTTTCGTGTCGGACAACCCCGACAAAATCAATTCTTAGTCTAAACCTATTCTACCCATGTCCAATCCCATCCTGGACGAACCCCATCACCCCGATGCCCCGCTGCCATCATAACCACCCCCGCTGCCATCAACAGAACCACCCGTCCACCGGTCCCCGTCAAGACCAGTACACACGGCAGACCCGACCACAATCCCTTCTCCGCCCCGTCCGACTCTGTACAGCCTCCGTCTCGTCGACCCAGCCGCTAACCACCACCATCAGTCATCACCACCACCGTCACTGCTAGTACGGCCGACCGTCCCCGGTCGTCGCCACCAAAACTAACCCAACCGCACACCCGTAGCCACCCAACTAGACAACACCACCGCGGCCGTCGCCGCGGCAGCCCAGCACCACCACCCAATCACAAAACCCAACCACCACCGCCGTCACAGCCATCGCCGGAAAACCCACCAAAGATTAAACCAAAAATCGAAACCACTTACCTCCAGCGCTGCGCCGTCCGCCCTTGCAGCCGAGCCGCACCTCGCCGGAGCGTCACCGCCGTGGCCATCCGCCGCCCGTGCGCGCCTCCCCGACCTCCCCGCAGATCCCGAACCGTCGCCGAAACCCTCCTCCGCCACCAGCGAACATCGAACTCTACGAAAACCCCGCCGCATCCGGCCCCACAGCGCCGGAGTAGCAGAGCCGCGCCGCCCTCCGTGGCCGTCGGCCGATCTGGAGCCGCCGCGCCGCTGGAACCCTCTCTTCCTCCGCCGATCGACCAACCAGCGCTCCTCCGCCACTGGCTTCTCCCTCTTCCTTCGCCGCCGGAGTTGGAGCTCCGCCGCATCGAGCCTACTCCGGCCCTGGCCGCCTCACCTTCCCACCTCTTCACCTCGAATGTCGCACACCACCACCGGCTTTCCCCAAAAACCCCTCGACCAGATCGCCCCCACCGACCTTCGCCCCGCCATCGGACAGCGAGCGCCGCCCCCACCACCACTCTCCTCCGGCCGCGGCGTGCCCTAGCCGCCGTTTCCTCTCCCGACCGCCTTCTCCGGCTAGATCCACCTCCGGATCTCCCCGCGCGACCCCAGTTCTCCGTCCGACCTCCACGAACCACCGCTGCGCCGCCGTCACCCGCCGTTCCTCGCCGAGCCCAAAAACCCACCGCGCCGCCTCGGGAAACCCGACCACCCCTTCTCTCTCCGAAGCTCTCCTCTCACTCGTCTCCTCTCAACCCTCTTTCTTCCTTTGTGTTTCTTTGACAACTGAGTTTTTGAGCTGTGTAACAGCTAAAATTTTTTTAAGTTGTTTTAACAGCTGGGTTCTTTGAGTTTTTTTTTAACAGCCAAGTTATTATTATTATTATTATTATTATTTCCTTTCTTTATTATTATTATTATTATTATTAGTTTATTGATACTATCAATCATATGGTCATCTTAATTTGTAAACTTATTTTGGGATAAATTATTAATAATCTCTTAAAATTTGCTAGTAACAAATTAGAGTGTTTGTTTGGTTTATTTTTCTAAATTTGGGGAATAGAAACCCTAAACATATTATTTCTAATTATATAAAAAAATATGGGTTTATTTTAGAGTTAGCCTAAAAACAATTTTTATTGTTTCCTAGTATTTATCTAACAATATATTTCGACTAATAAAATATATTTTTAAGTATTTAACAAAAATTTTTTTACTTTTACTAGTAAGTATGGTTTTCAAAGAATTATAAGTATTTTTTGGAAATCATATATATATATTTATTATTGCCTATTTTCTTTGATTTTCTCCTTTCCATACCCAATCTCCTTTATTCCCTTTCTGTCGCCAATTCCATACTGCCTTGTGTCCACCCTAACCAATTTAACCGTCCTGAACCCAATGGAACTGTCCATACCATCAACAGAGGTCCCCTTGCATAGATGTTGCACCGAAGTCGTAGATCGTGCCACCTTGATCATCGCAGCATACCAGGCATACTATTAGGCAAGACACCTTGACATTTGCTGTTTAATTATTGTAGCTCATATTTCATGCATTTTTTATTTTCTTTATGCAAAATAAACTGTGATACATGGCATAACTGTTAGAACTTACTGTTCATTATATTTCCTGCTGTGTATTATTTTTTTACAAAGTAAACCTAGATTTAAGGGACCACCATGTGTGTTGCATTCATTGGCCTTGACACGTTGTAACACGAAGTTGTGTGTCGTATGTAGAACACGGAAGTGCGTGATTGGCTGGCCACCAGTACGTATAAGCCGTACGATAGGAATAACCGCTAATAGAGATTGCATGCTAGTTTGACTTAGCGGTTATAGTGGTTTGTGTTGTGGATGCAACACAGTAGGCATTGGGTGGGGAGGACAATTCCTTAGCCTATGGGCTTCGATGCACTTCTCTTGTGACCCGGACTCTCTGTTGGAGATACGGGATTGATGACCCATGCTCTTCGTGCTGGGGCCTCTGGTGCCAAAGGGGGGACTATGCCGATCCTATTTAGCCAGGGCCCATGCGTAGGAAGGATTGTTCTTAACTACATTTCACTTAGAACGGTAGGCTATCCTATCCGTTAGGTACAAGTACTTTTGGTTTGGGTACTTGTATCTGATCGTGACTTAGAACAATAACTTGTCACGAATTAGTTCGTCACATCTTGTCCTATTTGGTTGTAGGTGTGACTTACTACTTCGATGAGAAGGTATTAAACCTTGTTGGGGTCCGGATACCATATTGGATTCATAGCATGGGATGGTACGCTCGTTCAGTAGGTGCGTATTGGACCATGTTATAAATTCGATTGACTTATTTATTGAGCAATATTTATTCAGTTTATATGGCATGCTATTATGTGTCTTGTTACGTCCCTCTGAGGACCTGGTTGTCTTGCCAGGTGTGTGCTATTGTCTTTCGCAGGTGCTTTAGCTCTAGCCGTGTTTATTGCTATTTCTCGAGGATGATTGCACTTGGATCGTCTTTGCTTCGCTCGCCACTCATTTCATTTTCTATACTTTCCTTATTTTATTGGTAGTGGATTTGTCTCCGCCCAACATATTGTATCAAGACAAATTTATTCTCATTATATGATCTTTATTCATTTATTCTGTGGATGAGATTGTTATGGTTCTACTGCATTTTACAGCTTATGTATTTATACGAGGCTTCCATATATTGGAGTATACTTCGTATGAATACAGTTGGCATGTCTATGCTCTAGTCCTACGTATTTGGGACTGGGGCGTTACATATTTTTGTGGTGGCCCATACAGAAGGTCAAGATAATTGTTTGGTTAATTTACCGTACCAAGCAAGCCTGTATATAGGATTAGAAGTTTAGTATCTCATCCACATATGACCTCTTTCCTTGATTTTATCTACCGTTTGACTCATCATTGCATCTTGCTTGCTTCTCCATCCCTATTCTTATATTCCTTCGTGCTTGCTAGGGATTTACCCTACTAGTTAGATGTCCCAAACACCCTTAGCTTAATTCTTTTAAGTTGGGGTAGAATACCCCACGACCCGACACGCCCTTGACTATTAAGACCATAGAGACTAGAGGAATTAAACCCATTTGGTCAACCAAGCTTTGGTCAATAAACCATAGAATGATTGTATAGGAAAAAAGACTTAGATCCTTATGACTTTTAGACTATTCTATTGATTTTATTTATCTACCATCGTGCCTATATTTTTACTATCTAAGACTAATGATGCTAAGTAGCCTAGTTTGCAAGCTCAAATTCTTTATCACGCTTGTTCATGACATATGTTATTGGAGGCCTCCACTAACAGATTATCTAATCAGAACCGGTGCATAATGGTCTGATCAACCGAGTGCACTTTGGTTCGCTTTGTCTATTACTCTACGTGGATGGAAACATAATTAAACTTGGCCCCTACAATCCCATCCACGACTGCCTTGACATTCCTTTGAAATTTTTCGATCGTTCTTCATCACATATTCGTATTCGATAATGCCTCCTTCGAACTCTATATTGCTTCGCCCTCACCTATTATAGGAGGACGAAGGCGTCATACTAGAACTCCCTCTAACTTCTATCTACTACGACCATCTCACCCGATGTTGTTATATCTTCATTCTAAACTATCGTCCTTTCCCTCGACCCTAATTCTACAATTTTGACTTTCGAACCACTTGAATTAAGAGCGATTACAATCGTATCCTCAACCTAGACTACGACCATATAAACTTCGAACCCTTCTATCTACCGTTGTGCCCTCTCACCCCCTACTAATTCTTAATTTCGAGGACGAAATTCTTTTAAGTTGGGTAGGATGTAAATCCCTAAATTTCTACTATTTATTTTTATTAAATTTGGTACTGATTTAAAATTTTATTATTGTACGTCGCGTAGTCGTATTGTACGTCGTACACGAAGAGGTTTTTTTTCGAATTTGCTCGACGAGTGCGGAATATGTGCGAGCGTACATATTTTAGAAAAATATTCTCTATATAGTTTCAAAATAATATACATAATAATTATTTTATTATCATACCCAAGTTTCCAAATTATTATTTTATTCAAAGTCTTCGTGAAAGCAGTTATTAATAATAAATATTATTATTCCCGTATATATTTCATAAAAATTTATTATGTTTATATTGTAAATAATAATGTATTTTCGAAATTAATTATTATAGTATTTTTTGGAAAACATATTAAAATTATTGGGACATTTAAAACTTGATTTAAATATTTTTGGATTTATTTAAATGGTTACATATTTGAAATTGATTTATCTCATAGATTTTATACTAGAAATTTAATTTGATTTAAATTAGATATTTAATTTGAAATTAGATTTGGATATAGATTGGATTTGGATTTGATTGCTTTAAATTAAATTAGAAAATATCTAATTTGGGTTTTAACTATTCCTAGTTCCTATCCAATTGGGAATTCCCACATCCTATAAATAGGCAGGTACTCCTCCAATATTTTTATCATCCATATTGTTCCTCCACAAACAATTCTCCAATGGTGCGTGTTCCGTGTCCGTGTCCCATCGTCCATTCTTATTCCATGTTTATAATTACATTTTCATCTCTTTTGTGTCGGACAACCCCGACAAAATCAATTCTTAGTCTAAACCTATTCTACCCATGTCCAATCCCATCCTGGACGAACCCCATCACCCCGATGCCCCGCTGCCATCATAACCACCCCCGCTGCCATCAACAGAACCACCCGTCCACCGGTCCCCGTCAAGACCAGCACACACGGCAGACCCGACCACAATCCCTTCTCCGCCCCGTCCGACTCTGTACAGCCTCCGTCTCGTCGACCCAGCCGCTAACCACCACCATCAGTCATCACCACCACCGTCACTTGCCAGCGCGACCGACCGTCCCCGGTCGTCGCCACCAAAACCAACCCAACCGCACACCCGTAGCCACCCAACCAGACAACACCACCGCGGCCATCGCCGCGGCAGCCCAGCACCACCATCCAATCACAAAACCCAACCACCACCGCCCTCACGGCCATCGCCGGAAAACCCACCAAGATTAAACCAAAAATTGAAACCACTTACCTCCAACGCTGCGCCATCCGCCCTTGCCACCGAGCCGCACCTCACCGGAGCGCCGCCGCCGTGGCCATCCGCCGCCCGTGCGCGCCTCCCTGACCTCTCCGCAGATCCCGAACCGTCGCCGAAACCCTCCTCCGTCACCAGCGAACATCGAACTCTACGAAACCCCGCCGCATCCGGCCCCACAGCGTCGGAGTAGCAGAGCCGCGCCGCCCTCCGTGGCCGTCGGCCGATCTGGAGCCGTCGCGCCGCTGGAACCCTCTCTTCCTCCGCCGATCGACCAACCAGCGCTCCTCCGCCACTGGCTTCTCCCTCTTCCTTCACCGTCGGAGTTGAAGCTCCGCCACGCCGAGCCTACTCCCGCCCTGGCCGCCTCACCTTCCCACCTCTCCACCTTGAATGCCGCACACCACCACCGGCTTCCCCCAAAAACCCCTCGACCAGATCGCCACACCGACCTTCGCCCGCCATCGTACAGCGAGTGCCGCCCCCGCCACCACTCTCCTCCGGACGCGGCGTGCCCTAGCCGTCGTTCCTCTTCCAACCGCCTTCTCGCGGTAGATCCACCTCCGGATCCCCGCGCGACCCCAGTTCTCCGCCCGACCTCCGCGGACCACCGCTCCGCCGCCGTCACCCGCCGTTCCTCGCCGAGCCCAAAAACCCTCCGCGCCACTCGGGAAACCCGACCACCCCTCTCTCTCCGAAGCTCTCCTCTCGCTCGTCTCCTCTCAACCCTCTTTCTTCCTTTGTGTTTCTTTGACAACTGAGTTTTTGAGCTGTGTAACAGCTGAAATTTTTTTTGTTGTTTTAACAGCTGGGTTCTTTGAGTTTTTTTTTAACAGCCAAGTTATTATTAATTATTAATATTATTATTATTATTATTATTTCTTTCTTTATTATTATATTATTATTAGTTTATTGATACTATCAATCATATGGTCATCTTAATTTGTAAACTTATTTTGGGATAAATTATTAATAATCTCTTAAAATTTGCTAGTAACAAATTAGAGTATTTGTTTGGGTTATTTTTCTAAATTTGGGGAATAGAAACCCTAAACATATTATTTCTAATTATATAAAAAATATGGGTTTATTTTAGAGTTAGCCAAAAACAATTTTTATTGTTTCCTAGTATTTATCTAACAATATATTTCGACTAATAAAATAATATTTTTAAGTATTTAACAAAAATTTATTTTACTTTTACTAGTAAGTATGGTTTTCAAAGAATATAAGTGTTTTCTGGAAATCATATATATATTTATTATTGCCTATTTCTTTGATTTCCTCATTTCCATACCCAATCTCCTTTATTCCCTTTCTGTCGCCAATTCCATACTGCCTTGTGTCCACCCTAACCATTTAACCGTCCTGAACCCAATGGAACTGTCCATACCATCAACAGAGGTCCCCTTGCATAGTTATTGCACCAAAGTCGCAGATCGTGCCACCTTGATCATCGCAGCACACCAGGTGTACTATCGCAGACACCTTGCCATTTGCTGTTTAATTATTGTAGCTCATATTTCATGCATTATTTATTTTCTTTATGCAAAATAAACTGTGATACATGGCATAACTGTTAGAACTTACTGTTCATTATATTTCCTGCTGTGTATTATTTTCTTACAAAGTAAACCTAGATTTAAGGGACCACCATGTGTGTTGCATTCATTGGCCTTGACACGTTATAACACGAAGTTGTGTGTCGCATGTAGAACACGGAAGTGCGTGATTGGCTGGCCACCAGTACGTACAAGCCGTGCGATAGGAATAACCGCTAATAGAGATTGCATGCTAGTTTGACTTAGCGGTTATAGTGGTTTGTGTGTGGATGCAACACAGTAGGCATTGGGTGGGAAGGACAATTCCTTAGCCTATGGGCTTCGATGCACTTCCCTTGTGACCCGGACTCTCCGCTGGAGATACGGGGTTGATGACCCATGCTCTTCTGCTGGGCCTCTGGTGTCCAAGGGGGGACTATGCCGATCCTATTTAGCCAGGGCCCATGCGTAGGAAGGATTGTTCTTAACTACATTTCACTTAGAATGGTAGGCTACCCTATCCGTTAGGTACGAGTACTTTTGGTTTGGGTACTTGTATCTGATCGTGACTTGGAACAATAACTTGTCGCGAATTAGTTCGTCACATCTTGTCCTTGTTTGGTTGTAGGTGTGACTTACTACTTCGATGAGAAGGTATTGAACCTTGTTGGGGTTCGGATACCATATTGGATTCATAGCAGGGGGTGGTACGCTCGTTCAGTAGGTGCGTATTGGACCATGATAAATTCGATTGACTTATTTATTGAGCAATTTATTCAGTTTATATGGCATGCTATTATGTGTCTTGTTACGTCCCTCTGAGGACCTAGTTGTCTTTCCAGGTGTGTATTGTCTTTTGCAGGTGCTTTAGCTCTAGCCGTGTTCATTGCTATTTCTCGAGGATGATTGCACTTGGATCGTCTTCGCTTCGCTCGCCACTCATTTCATTTTCTATGTACTTTTCCTTATTTTGTTGGTAGTGGATTTGTCTCCGCCCAACATATTGTATCAGACAAATTTATTCTTATTATATGATCTTTTATTTATTTATTCTGTATGGATGAGATTAGTTATGGTTCTACTGTATTTTACAGCTTATGTATTTATACGAGGCTTCCATATATTGGAGTATACTTCGTATGAATACAGCTGGCATGTCTACGTTCCTAGTCCTACATATTTTAGGACTGGGGCGTTACAAAGTCGAAGAAGAAGGAGGATAAAAAGAGGGAGCGGTGGAAAACTCACTATGGCGGAGGTCCGGCGCTCTAGAGGACGAAGGCGGCGGGGAGATGGCTCGTGGCGTGAGTTCTGCAGCTTCGAACGGTGACTCGGCACAGCGGTAGCTGCTGCTCGCTGGAGGATAGCGACGCAGACGATCATACAGGGTTGAGGAAGTTTAGTTCTCGAGGAGGCGGTGGTGCTCGTCTCCGAGGAAGATCGACATGAAGAGGGTTTCGAAGTGGTGGTGGTGGCTCACGGTGGTTGCGGCTGTGAGATTGACACGGCAAGGTCCGATACGGCGGAGCTCAGATCTCGATGGTAAAGGCAAGATCAGAGGACAGCGACTGACACCATGACCTGCAGGTGGTGACAAGCTCGAGGCCAGCGACGATAGGATCTCGTCAAGTCTCACGCTCGAGCGTGGTGGTCTGGCGGACACTCGATGAGGACGATAGAGTTAGGGTTTTGGATTTAGAATTTGTTTTGGGATGGTGTGTCCTGTGGACACAGCGAGGGAGGACACACGTTTTGGGTGTGGGAGTTGTATTTGGCGTGTTCATGTCTTGGGGTCGGATCCAGGACATGAGGAATGGGTTGGAATGGGTCACGTCGTATCGGATACGAAGAATTAGCTTATTTATGTAATAGCGAAATAACAAAAAAATAGGATAGGCACCCGGGGCAGACCCGGGTCCGATACGGCTTGACACTGTTATTAGGAGTGGACACGAAGGAGATGGACACAAAGACACAATTAGGACATGGTCACTAGGACCATGTAGGAAAAATTAGGAATGCTAATCCAAATGATAATTAGGTTATTTATAGGTGATTAGGAAGATCCTAGAATCTTAGGCACATGGCTTAGGAGGAAATATTCCAAGGTATGTGCTAGATTCCAAAAAATATTCCTTTGAATTAATTAGCACTAATCTCACATTATTTAAGGGATTCTAGAATATTCCAAGTCATCCTATTTCATAATATTAACAACTTCGTCATTCTAATTAGAAAATTGCCATCCTTTGGCAAAAATATAAAATAACTACCAAATAAATAATTGTAAAATAATAGAAGATTTCCAAAAAAGAATAGGCTTCTAAAATAATTACCAATAATAATTCTCAAAATAATAATTAGAAAAATTACAATTTTAGGAAAATAAAATAATCGTTTTTGGAAACAAGGGGTTGTAGTAAGGCACAAGAACATTGTTCTCGGGTACATTCTGGAGAAAAGTGTAGTACACAGGAGGTTAAAGCTCCAACGAAGATATAGTCCAAAAAGAAATTGTCGTTGTAGAAACAAAGGTCGAACCAGAACTCACTGAACCAGACCTAAGGCGAGTGAGGAGACAGAAGGACTTTAGAGATGATTTGTCATTATCACGTGGAAGCTGATCCCTTAACTACGATGAGGCGATGAAGACCAGAGGCGCTGTCTTCTGGAAGAAGGTTGTTGATAATGGTATGACTCGATAACCTCCAATAACACGTGGGTGTTGGTTGATCTATCTAAAAGAGCAAAATCAATCGGATGTAAATGAATCTTCATGAAGAAGATGAAGGTTGATGAAACTGTTGACAAGTTTAAGGCAAGCCTGGTATCCAAGGGATTTTTCTCAGAAGCATGTATCGATATTTGTCACATATGTCCAGTAGAGCGAATGAGACCATCATGATGTTGATTGCTGAGTGTGATTCACAAGCTAGTTATATTTATCATATGGATGTTAAATAACATTCTTGAATGGTGATCTGACCGAAGAGATTTACATGCAACAGCCAGAAGGATTTGTCATCAAGGTACTTGAAGACAAAGTCTGTAAGTTGTAAAAATTATATGGTCTGAAGCAAGCTCCCAAGATGTGGGATGAGAGTTTGATAAAGTCAAAAGATCAAATGGCTACAGGTCAGGAGGCAGACAAGGTGTATGTACAAATTTTAGACGAGGAGAGGAGTTGTCTTTGTCTGATGTGGACGATAAGTGATCTTGGTTGTCACGACCCGCACCTAGGTAAGGGCACGAGACGTGGGTCGTCAGCCTACGCCGCACTGTCGGCGGTAGAACGCTATCTTAGGAATCAAACAATAAAGGTACCTGTACAGTTTATACTTCCGAATGGAGGGTGACATCACAATATACAGTCTCAATCACATCTAAGGTAGAAGAATGAAGACAGATGGATAGTAACTCAAAGAGAACAGTAGCATAGATGAATAAGTCTAAGGTTAGGACATACATCAGAATGTCAACTGATCTACATAGTCTAAGGGTCTATACTCTCAACATCTCAAAATACAACTCAGAATGTGAGATAAAATACAAGTAGAAAAGACTGTCTAGCTAAACTGGTCTAGACTATGGAGCAACATCTTCAGCTGGTGGTGGATCCTGCTGAGGGCCTCAACACAAGTGTCATCTAGTCCTGCTCCATAATATGTAGTCACCCATGCATCATCTCTCTGTAATATTTTCAACAGGTCCAGTCAGGACAGGAACGAGCACAATACATCTCACACAGTTCATATCAGGTTAGGAAATACGATACAGGTAATAGAGTAAAATACAGGAAATGTTGAAAGGAAATATACGCTGTAAAAGAGATAGTTGTAAGAAAATATCTACTGTATATAAAGAACTGTAAGTGATAGGGATGTAGAGTACAAGATAGGCATGTGAATGGCTAGAATTTACATGATTACACTACGAGTTTGCACATGATTACACTACTTTGGAATTATTCACATGTCCACTTCTACTCCCCCGTTTTCTCCAATCAATACACAAGGATCGAGACAAGTTACGTCATTATACATTACTTCACATGAGGCTCATAAACGAGTATATGTGAGGTTATACATGAGGGCTCAGTGACATGAGAGTACATGATCACTGAGTGCACATACATAATAGAAGCATAGGAGTGCATGATGAAAGTGAAACCACACGTACATGAAGTACCCGGTGCTCCCGAGGGGATAACATCTCATGTAAAGATCCATATAGTACCAATCCGTGTTACCAACGTGACAGCATCAAGTAAAGGAATCTAGAGCGAGAAAGTAAGCCTGAAAAGTATGAAACGGTCAGAGAATGTACTCGCTTGCTGTATGAATGTCTGTAGAGAATATGCTGTCTGAGGAGGGTGTCTGGCTCCTGATCAGAGCAACACAAGTCAATGTATTCTAAATAGTAAAAATGAGTCACTATGCATACTACATGATTCTAGGTCAATCTGGTCAAAAGTCAACTCTAAAGTCAACTAGTCAAAGTTAGGTCAACCATAGTCAAACTAGTTAGGGTTTTAGTCAAATTAAACTAGTCATTTTAGGTTAATCTTAGTCAATTCTAGGTTAATAGGTCAAGTTTGACCTAAGGTTGACTTTGGTCAACTCTAGTAAACAAGGTCAATAGTTAGGGTTTGGGTCATTAGGTCAATTAGGGTTAGCCCCTAATGCATAGGCTAGTAACTTAGGCCATAGGCTAGTTGTCATATGTTTCCATATAACCTATATTTAGAAAGTCATATATATATAGATCTATATATATAGATATACACAAGTCTATCACTACCTATATATATCAATATATGTATACCCTTATATAATACAAATCACACTCACATAGATATAATGACACAATATATAATCTAATACAATAATATATATAACATATTATATATATATATATATATATATATATATTTTTTTATAATATATATATATATATATAGATATATATATATATATATATATAATATATATACAAAACATATATATACATATATATAGGGAGAAGTGACAGAGAGAATAGTGAGATAGAGTGAAAGGGAGAGGTGAGAACTGGACAGGAAGGGGGGGTTCCAGATTTCTGGAACCAGAAATAACACACACAACACACACAGTTACAACACAACACCTATTATAATATATGTATATACACATGTACACACACGTATACCCCCAAATTCCTCCTACACACACACATATATACACTGTATACATACACTGAAAAAATGGAATTATATGTATAAATCATAACAAAAATCATTTTGAATTTGATTTAGAAAACTGGGAAATGTTCCAATTTCTGGAAATGTGCACTGTGCACAGGTAAAATGGGTAAACCCAAATACACACACCAAACCGAGCTAAGGCTCGAACCCAAGGGTTGGTAACACTAGCCCCTAGTGTCCTCTAGTGTCATAGGTGCCTGACATGATACCACGACACAATTTGATGTGTCAATACTCACCAAAACCCAATCGGGTAAACTGACACACGCACACACGAATACGCTGCATCGTGCACGCGTACAATTCATCCTAGGATACGACACACACGAATACATATCTCGTGCTCGTGAACGATGGTTCGCCTAGGGGTTGTGCACATGTCCAAGTGACTGCCCTGTGTCCATGTTGCTCCAGGATACGATACGAAGTCCGTATCAGTCGTGAAAAAACATGACTGATACGCGTGTTCAGACTGCGTCGTGCACGCGTACAACTACCTCGTGTTCGCGACACAGGACATGACACGTCTCGTGCTCGTGTCCATGTGTTTGCCACATGATGGGCTACCTCCTCGTGTCACCACGAGGTGCCCAAGTCGTGTCCCGCGCGAAACGACACGTACGAATTGGCCCCCACACGCGTGTGCGCTGACAGTGTACGACCAGTGCACGTGTCCGTGTGTTCTCGATATGACACAAATGTGTCTTAAACTCGAGGGGGGCATGACAGAGGTTGCCCCCTCCTCTGTTTCAATTTGCACGTGTCCTCATGGCGTGTCGTGTCCGAAATTGGGTCGAGTAGCAGGGGATTTTTGTGTCTGTGCACAGTGTAAAAACGTGGGTTCGTGTTCGATATGGACACGAAAAAGAATCTAAATTGAGCTCAGTCAATTAGGTATATTCTACTAGTCTAGGGCTACAAGAAAATGTAATTAGTTTTACATTTTAACAAAATCAATCCTTGTGGCATTTCATCAACAAGGTTTAATAGCCTAGGATACGTGTCCGATACGGACACCAAACAACCCTAAATTTTACCAAACTTGACCCACAGTTAGGGTAGACCTATATGCATGCATTTATGAAAAAAATAGAATATTAGCAAGGTTTATGGGTATTTACCTATTTGTGCAATTTCAATAAAAAATCAAAGAGAGGGGGTGTTTGTCCTTCAACTTGGTAATGTCCAAAGCTTGTAAATTCTGGATTGCTAGCCTCCCTTAGCACCCTTGATGTTGTAGGTCCCAATGCAAAAGACTAGAGGTGATTTGGATCAAGAATGATCAAATTATGGAGGTTTGAAGGAAATGAATTTTGTAGGCTTAAAATTCATGTAAATTGATCATGAATGAATATAGGATTATATAGAATGGTGTAGTGCTAGGGGGGCCCTATGGCCGACCATGGCAAGGGGGGGTATCCATGGCCTTCCTTCAAGGTGAAGGCAAGACTTTGGTGCCAAAGTTGAGATATTTTGAGGCTTTTAAGCAAAATATCATTATGATCTAGATATTTACAATACTTTAAACCCTTGACTAATTATCCATCCTCAAGCTTCTAGGTTAGTAGCTACCTTTAGATTCGGGTAAGATAGATTAGGGACTAATCATGGTACTTAACAACAATTAAATAATATTAAAAACACATAATCTCAATAAATCTAGTAAATTACCAAAATACCCTTTTAGGCTAAAATCACTAATTTGATGTTCTAAGCCTATGGCTAGGCTCACATGGTCATGGCAACTTCTAGGTTAAGGAATAACTAGGGTTTACACTAGGGTATACTAGTAAAATTACAAAGTCATAAGTCATGACTTAGAAATAGTTTTAATTACACTAATAATCACCAAAAATCATATCATGACTAAAACACCATTAAAATAATAAAAATTAAATTTTAAAAAATACCCAATTTCAGAAAATAGGGTGTTACAAGTCTACCCTCCTAACAATAATTTCGTCCTCGAAATTTTAAGACGAAACTGAAACTGATGAGAAGGATAGAAAATCATACCTCAAGGTACAAATAGATAAGGGTATCGCTCGCGCATCTCTCATCCCGTTCCCAGGTGGACTCTCCTGGAGAATGATGCCATGCGACACGAACCAATGGTATCATTTGGTTCCTCAATGCCTTCTCCCGCGATCCAGAATCTCAACAGGCTGCTCTGGATAACGAAGAGTAGGACCCACCTCGATCTCGGAATGATCAAGTACATGGCTAGGATCTGCCACGTACCGTCTCAACTGCGATACATAAAATACGTGGACTCCTACCAATGCTGGTGGTAAGTCTAGCCTGTAAGACACATCACCGACTCCCGCTGATAACGAAAGGGCCGATGAAACGTGGGCTAAGCTTCCTACCTCCACCAAAACGTATCGTGCCATGTGTCGGAGATATCCTCAAAAATACCTGGTCTCCAACCTAATCACAAGCAAGGTCTCAATTTAATTATGATAATCAACATGGTTAACAAAACACAAACAAGACAACCTAATTCTAATCCTATCTAACTGTACCTCAAACTCCAAAGGTCTGCGGTGGCTGTCGGCCCAATGTCGATGTCTGTCCTGCGCCACGCGAAGCCGATCTCTGATAAGCTTCACCTTCTCTGCTGCATCCACAACCATCTCAGGACCCAATAAAAACTCGCTCCCCAACATCATCCCAAGACAAGGGTGTACGACATCTACGCCCGTACAGTGCCTCGAAAGGGGACATCTCAATGTGGCCTGAAAGCTGTTGTTGTATGTAAACTCTACTAAGTGCAGGTGACTCTCCCAAGATCCTCCAAAGTCCAGGACACAAGTCCGCAACATGTCCTCCAGTGTCTGAATGGTCCGCTCTGACTGTCCGTCTGTCTGAGGGTGGTATGCAGTACTAAATTTGAGCTGAGTGCCCAAGCTAATATGCAAGCTCCTCCAGAAATGTGAAATGAAACGACTGTCCCGGTCCGATACAATGCTCACTGGAACTCCATGAAGTCTGACTATCTTCCTCATATACATCTCTGATAGCTTCTCGGTAGACAAACCCACTTTGAATGGCAAGAAGTGGGTCGATTTGGTCAACCTGTCGACGATGACCCAAATCGCGTCCTTCCTTCCTGGAGTACGCGACAATCCCGAAACAAAAACCATCATGATGTGCTCCCACTTCCACTCCGGAATGGGCAATGGCTGCAACAGTCCTCCTGGCCTCTGCCTCTCTGCCTTTACCTGCTGACAGATCAAACACCTGGCTACAAAGTGTGCCACCTCGTGCTTCACCTACTCACCATACATGCTCTCTCAGATCCCTATACATCTTGTTGGCGTCCGGATGTATAGAGTACTGAGACGGTGGGCCTTCTGCATAACCTGCTCCCGAAAGTCTCCACTGGGCACACACAGTCTGGAACCGTGCCTCAATGCGCCATTCCCTGCAAGAGTGAACTCATCGTCCGTAAATCTGCTATGACCTGCTCCCTGATGCATCGTAGAGAAATATCATCGAACTGAGCCGACTTGATCCTATCAATCAAGTTCGACTGAATGGAGGCCCCACATCTGCATCTGCACTCCCGGAACAATCACCTCGATCCCAAGGCTCTCCAAGTCGGCTAACAAGTGACGATCCATCGTCAAACACATAGCTGTCGGATATTGCTCAAAGCATCGGCAACTACGTTGGCCTTCCCTGGGTGATACTACAACAGAATATCAAAGTCCTTCATCAGCTCCAACCATCTGCACTGCCTCATGTTGAGCCTCTGCGTAACACGTATTTCAAGCTCTTGTGGTCTGTAAATATCCACGCGCTCTCCATACAAATAGTATTTCTATAACTTCAGAGCAAAGAACTGCCGCCAACTCCAAATCATGGGTAGGATAGTTCTTCTCATGGGGACGTAACTGCCTGGAAGCATAGGCAATCACCTTCCCATGCTGCTGCAAGACACAACCCAAACCCTTCCCGAGGCGTCACTGTAGATAGTGAACCGCCTGATCCTGATGGCAATGTCAGAATCGGGGCTGTCGTCAACCGCTTCTTCAACTCATCGAAAGTGGCCTGACACTCCACTGACCAGACAAACTCTGCGTCCTTCCGGGTCAGCCTAGACAACGGCTCTGCAACCCGGGAGAAATCCTGGATGAACCTCCTGTAGTAGTGCCAATCCTAGGAAGCTCCTGATCTCTGCCACTGACGTCGGTGCTGCCCAAGCCTCAACAGCTGATATCTTCCTTGGGGCGACTGAGATCCCATCTCCAGTCACCACATGACCCAGGAAGTCAACTCTGTCCAGGAAGAACTCGTACTTCGAGAGCTTGCCGTAAAGCTGCTCCTGCTTGAGAGTCTCCAGGACCACTCTCAAGTGCTCCTCATGTTCCTCCTCTATCTTCGAGTACACCAGGATGTCGTCGATGAACACCACCACGAACTTATCTAAGTACTGGTGGAACACCTTGTCATCAAGTTCATGAACACCGCCGGGGCATTAGTCAACCCAAACGGCATCACCATAAACTCGAACTGGCCGTACCGCGTCCTGAACGCCGTCTTGGAGATATCCTTCCTCTTCACCTTTACCTGGTGGTAGCCTGACCTCAGATCGATCTTCGGAATACCCGCGCTCCGCTCAACTGATCGAAGAGATCGTTGATCCGCGGCAGTGGATATCTGTTCTTGATCGTCAGACTGTTGAGTACCCTGTAGTCGATACACATCCGTACCGACCATCCTTCTTCGGTACAAAGAGTACCGGTGCCCCCATGGTGAAGAAAACTAGAGCGGATGAAGCCCTTGTCTACAACTCATCCACCTGCTTCTTCCATTCCACCAACTCGCTGTTGTTTACTCGATAGACATGCTGAGAAATCGGTTCCGCAGCTGGAACCAAGTCTATCGAGAATCAATGTCTCGTCTGGTGGAAGCCTAGGCAATTCCTCTGGAAATACGTCCATGAACTCAGCTATCAATGGATGTGGAGCTGGCTGCTCCTCGACCGAAACTCTACAGAAACTCCGCAAGTCTGCTCTACCTGCCGTCGGGAATATACAAACTCTGGCTCTCTTGGCGCTCTGAACAGAACTCTACCCCCACGATAATCTATACTGGCATGGTGCATGCTAAACCAATCCATACCGAGTACAATATCGTAGTTCGGTAGTGGCATTACGAGCAAACACACATCCAACTCTCGGCCTCCCAAAACTACTCTCCGTCCCTTGCAAACATCACGAACGAGGATAATGCCAACCCCGGTCATGATCTTACAAGTCCTAGGCAACGATTCAGATAAACATGATGTCGAATCGCAAAAGATACTGATATAAAGCTATGGGAAGCCCCAGAATCGAACAATACAAAAGCTGGAATAGAGTCGAGAAGAATAGAACCTGCTATCAGCTCTCCAGTAACCTCAGCATCCTCTGCTGCCATGGCGTAGGCTCGTCCCTGCTGTCCACCCTGGCCTGATGCTGGGTGCTGGGTGAACCTCTGCTGCTGAGTCGACAAAGGTCCCTTATGCTGCCCTGCCGGAGCCTTGGCTCCGCCTCCCTGAACTAGTCGTCCCGAAGACATGGGACACTCTTTCGCTGGTGTCTTCGGAACCACATAGTAGAACACCTGCCAAGCTCCTTCTGCAGTCATTCCATCCATGACCCTGCTTCTTGCAAGAAAGGCAACTGACGACCTGCTGTCTGGGTGCCTGCTGCTGGTGCCTCGGCTGCTGCTGCACCTGCTAGAACGGCCTCTGCTGCTGGAATGGCCTCTGCTGGTGCTGAAAAGAGGCCTCTTTGCCTGCTTCCAGCTGCCAGCTCCCTGAGTGTCGCGGCACCTCTTGAGCTTCAGCTCAAGATCATCTTCAGCCGCCATCGCTCCTGCCAGAATCTCCTCAAAAGTGGCATTTCTGTCACTCTTGGTTAAGAACTTGACCTCCTTGACCAATTCCTTCCTGAACCTCCTCGCCTTCGCTGTCCGCTAAGGCCCTCCACGAATCTGCTCAATCGACAAAACTCACCAGAATACTCCTACAGTCTGGTTCCCCTAAACCAGGTTCTCGAACTGGGTATCCAAAGCACCGACTGCCTGATCCAGGAAAAACTTCTCCTTGAAGAGCTCCTTGAAAGCTCCCCTGTCTGCCCTGGAGTGCCTACTCTTGGGTCCGTCTGATACCAGGTACGGGCAAGATCCTGCATCTGGCTGGCTGCTCTATCTGGGTCCGGCTGTATCTCCGCCAGTTGGAAGATCTCCTCAATGTGCTCAATCCAGTCATCAGCATAAAGAATCCCTTCTGTCCCCAAGAAGTCCCTGGGGTTCATCTTCTTGAAGTCCTGAATGCCCGGAATCCTCTACTGTCACGGCTGTCCCAATCCTCCCTGTGGTTGGACAGCCAACCTTTCTACCGTGGGCCTCATCTATGCCCTGGTAAACTCCGCTGTCTGACGCTGCTGCTGGGCCTGCTGGTCTCTAGGAAATGCTAGAAGTATGAAAACACATCTATGCAGCATCCACTAATCCGATGGCATCGGCGGCTGGAACTGTGGCTTGTGCTGCTGAAATTGTGGGTGACGAAACTGCGGGGGAGGCATGTCTGGGGTAGCTGGGATGGTTTCCCGATAAATAGAGGTACACCCCCAAATGTGGCAGAAGCTCCCACATGAGCTGGAGTAGGGGAGCTGCAGTCCCCGGGTCCTGAGCTGGACGAGAGGTTGCAGACCCTCAGTGGTGTCACCTGGACCGAGATGCTGCGATCGTGTCTCCACCATCCTGAAGACAGATCAACAAGAAAATCAATACGGAGAAGAAACGATATATTCAAAGGGACAGTTTATTTCAAAAGAAAGACATATCAGCAAGAATTTAGATAACAGGGATTTAGATAAGAGTTTTTCCTAATGTGAGTACCTCATACATCCTATTTCCTACCGCAGGCTGTAGCGATACTCTAGTTCGACTACCACCACATAAACACGACCTGCATAGGCCACCACTAAAATATGTCACGACTCGCACCCTAGAGTAAGGGCACGCGTGGGTACGTCCAGCCTACGCCGCAGTGTCGGCGGTAGAAGCTGTCCTAGGTCAATACTAACAATATAAAGGTACCTGTACAGTATACTCTCCGAATGGAGGTGACATCACAATATACAGTCTCAATCATCTAAGTAGAAGAATGAAAGACAGATAGATAGATAGTAACTCAAAGAGAACAGTAGCATAGATGAAATAAGTCTAAGTGTCTAGGATACATAACATCCAGAATGTCAATCATTAATACATAAGTCTAAGGGTCTATACATCTCAACATCTTAAAATACTAAGAATGTGAGACAAATACAAGTAGAAAAGACTGTCTAGCTAAACTGGTCTAGACTACTGGAGCAACATCCTCAGCTGGTGGTGGATCCTGCTGAGGGTCCTCACACAATTGTCATCTAGTCCTCCTCATAATATGTAGTCACCATGCCACATCCTCATCCTCTGTAATATTTTCAACAGGTCCAGTCAGGACAGGAACGAGCATAATACATCTCACACAGTTCATATCAGGTTAGGAAATACGATACAGGCAATAGAGTAAATACAGGAAATGTTGAAAGGAAATATACGCTGTAAAGATAGCTGTAAGAAAATATTACTGTCTATAGAGAACTGTAAGTGACTAGTGATGTAGAGTACAAGATAGGCATGTGAATGGCTAGAATTTATATATGATTACACTACTGAGTTTGCACATGATTACTACTTTGGATTATTCACATGTCCACTTCTACTCCCCCGTTTTCCCCAATCAATACACAAGGATCGAGACAAGTTACGTTATTATACATTACTCACATGAGGCTCATAAATGAGTATACGTGAAGTTATACATGAGGGTCAGTGAACATGAGAGTACATGATCACATGAGTGCACATGCAGGATGGAAGCCGGAGTACATGATTAAAGTGAAAACACACGTAACATGAAGTACCCGATGCTCCCGAGGGGGATAACATCTCATGTAAAGATCATATAGACCAATCCGTGTTACCAACGGACAGCATCAAGTAAAGTAATCTAGAGCGAGAAAGTAAAGCTGAACAAGTATGAAACGGTCAGAGAATGTACTCGCCTGCTGTATGAATGTCTGTAGAGAATAGTTGTCTGAGGAGAGGTGTCTGACTCCTGATCAGAGAACACAAGTTACAATGTTTTCTAAATAGTAAAAATGAGGTTTTACTAGATGCACTACATGATTCTAGGTCAATCTGATCAAAGTCAACTCTAAAGTAACTAGTCAAAGTTAGGTCAACCATAGTCAAACTAGTTAGGGGTTTTGTCAAACTAGTAAACTAGTCATTTAGGTTAATTCCAGTCAATTCTAGGTTAATTAGGTCAAGTTTGACCAGGTTGACTTGGTCAACTCTAGTCAAACAAGGGCAACTAGTAGTGTTGGGTATTAGGTCAATTAGGATTAGCCCTATGCCATAGGGTAAACTTAGGCCATAGGCTAGTTGTCATAGGTTTCCATATAACCTATATTTCGAAAGTCATATATAATATATATCTATATATAGATACACAAGTCTATCTACTACCTATATATCAATATATGTATACCCTATATAATACAAACACACTCCATATATAATAAACACAAATATAATCTAAAAACAATATATATCAATATATGTATATATATATATATACAAAACATATATATAATACATATATTAGAGAGAAGGACAGAGAGAATAGTGAGATAGAGTGAAAGGGGAGAGTGTGAGAACTGGAGGAAGGGGGGGTGTTCCAGATTTCTGGAACCAGAAATCACACACACACACCACACAGTTACAAACACAAACACATATATATATACATATGTATAACACAGTACACACCCACGTATACCCCAAATTCCTCCTACACACAACATATATACACTACGTAACACTGAAAACATGGAATGAATTATGTATAAATCATAACAAAAATCATTTTGAATTTCGATTTGGAAAACTGGGAAATGTCCCAATTTCTGGAAATGTGTACTGTGCACAGGTAAAATGGGTAAACCCAATACACACACCAAACCGAGCTAAGGCTCGAACCCAAGGGTTGGTAACACTAGCCCTAGTGCTCAATTGTCCTAGGTGCCTGATACGACACACGACACAATTTGATGGTCAATACTCACCAAAACCCAATCGGGTAAACTGACACACACACGAATACGCTGCATCGTGCACGCGTGCAACTCATCCTAGGACACGACACACACGAATACTTATCTCGTGCTCGGAACGATGGTTCGCCTAGGGGTTGTGCACGTGTCAGGACTGCCCGTGTCCACGTGCTCCAGGATACGATACGAAGTCGTATCAGTCGTGAAAAATACGACTGATACGCATGTTCAGACCGCGTCGTGCACGCGTTGCAACTACCTCGTGTTCGCGACATAGGACACGCACGTCTCGTGATCGTGTCTATGTGTTCGCCACATGATAGGTTACCTCCTCGTATCATATGAGGTGCCAAGTGTCGTGTCGTGCGACACGACACGCGCGAAGTGGCCCCGCGCGCGTGGCGACAGTGCACGACCAGTGCACGTGTCGTGTTCTCGATTTGACACAAATGTGTCTCAAACGGGGGGGCATGACAGAGGTTGCCCCCTCCTTTGTGTCAATTTGTACGTGTCCTCATGGCGTGGCGTGTCCGGAATTGGGGTCGAGTAGCAGGAGATTTTTTGTGTCTGTGCACAGTGTAAAAACGTGGGTTCGTGTCCGATTTGGACACGAAAAAGAATCTAAATTGTGCTCAGTCAATTAGGTATATATTCTACTAGTCTAGGGCTACAAGAAAATGTAATTAGTTTTACATTTTAACAAAATCAAATCCTTTGTGGCATTTCATCGAACATGGTTTAATAGCCTAGGATACGTGTCCGATACGGACACCAAACCAACCCTAAATTTTACCAAACTTGACCCACAGTTAGGGTAGACCTATATGCATGCATTTATGAAGAAAAAACAGAATATTAGCAAGGTTTATGGATATTTACCTATTTGTGCAATTTTAATGGAAAATCAAAGAGAGGGAGGGTGTTTGTCCTTCAACTTGGTGATGTCCAAAGCTTGTAAATTCTGGATTGCTAGCCTCCCTTAGCTTCCTTGATGTTGTAGGGTCCCAATGCAAAAGACTAGAGGTGATTTGGATCAAAAATGATCAAATTATGGAGGTTTGAAGGAAATAGAATTTTGTAGGCTTAAAATTCATGTAAATTGATCATGAATGAATATAATGGGATTATATAGAATGGTGTAGTACTAGGGGTGCCCTATGGCCGGCCATGGTAAGGGGGGGTGTCCTTGGCCTTCCTTCAAGGTGAAGGCAAGACTTTGGTGCCAAAGTTGAGATATTTTGAGGGTTTTAAGCAAAATATCAATTATGTAAATATCGAGATATTTACATTACTTTAACCCTTGACTAATTATCCATCCTCAAGCTTCTAGGTTAGTAGCTAACCTCTAGATTAGGGTAAGATAGGTTAGGGACTAATCATGGTACTTAACAACAATTAAATAATATTAAAAATACATAATCTCAATAAAATCTAGTAAATTACCAAAATATCCTTTTAGGCTAAAATTACTAATTTGACGTTCTAAGCCTATGGCTAGGCTCACATGGTCATGGCAACTTCTAGGTTAAGGAATAACTAGGGTTTAGACTAGGGTTATACTAGTAAAATCACAAAGTCATAAGTCATGACTTAGAAATAGTTTTAATTACACTAATAATCACCAAAAATCATATCATGACTAAAACACCATTAATAAATAATAAAAATAATAAATTTTCAAAAATACCCCAATTTCAGAAAATAGGGTGTTACATGTAATCGATTATTTTGTCACATATGCTCCAGTAGAGCGAATGATGACCATCATGATGTTGATTGCTCTGAGTGTGATTCACAAGCTAGTTATTCATCATATGGATGTTAAAACAACATTCTTGAATGGTGAGATGACCGAAGAGATTTACATGCAACAGCCAGAAGGATTTGTCGTCAAGGTACTTGAAGACAAAGTCTGTAAGTTTGTAAAATCATTATATGGTTTGAAGCAAGCTCCCAAGATGTGGGATGAGAAGTTTGATAAAGTCAAAAGATCAAATGGCTACAAGGTCAGGAGGCAGACAAGTGTATGTACACAAAGTTTACTGACGGGCGAGGAGTTGTCATTTATCTGTATGTGGACGATAAGCTGATCTTGGGGACAATTTAGCATGTGTCATAGAGACAAAAAAAAGTTATCCTCATCTAATTTCAATATGAAAGACTTAGGGGAAGCTGATGTTATCCTAGGGATAAAGATCATCCGGACAAAAATTGGAGTGGCATTGTCACAGTCTCATTACATTGAGAAGATGCTCACACGCTATGGGTATCAGGATCTTCCAGGGATCAATATGTCGTATAGATGTGACAAAAAGCTAAAGCCAAATCCAAAGAAATGCGTCAAACAACTGGAGTATTCAAGCACAACAAGAAAAAAAAGGCTTTTCTTGACAGGGATTCCCCGTCAAGAAATACGTATCTTGACGGTTGTGGCTCCGTCAAGTAGGCCGGAGTCAAGAAAATACCCTCCCTCCTTTCTTGACGGTCGCTGGCAAGACTTTTCTTGACCTTTTTGGCCATCATATGAAGTAGTTTTCTTGACCATTTTAGTCGTTAAGATAGCTGTTTTTAGAAACCGTCAATATAGGTGAAAATTTTTCTTGACTCCGGCCTAGAAGACGGCTATTAGCCATCAAGAAAAACCCTTTTGCTGCAGAATTGAGTTAATTGTTGACGTTTTATAACCGTCAAGAGAAGCTAAAGCCAAAATTCTATTTATAATTCAATATTATGAATCGAACACACACGTAATATCAATAATCCAGAAGATTTAATACATCAAATAACTACAAAACCCAATTTTCTACATTAACAAATTGTATATTGTCCATACACCACAAACTTCTGAGACACGTCCAACCACAAACATCCAACGGTTGTCTAACCACAAACATATCCAACCAATGTATATAGTTTCCATACATCTTAAACATCCAATACTGAAAATTATATAAATAAAACCAAAATAAGTAGCAAACTAAGCCAGAGCACATTCCTTCCATATTCACAACACCTTATTTTCTATGTAGTTCCTGAGAGAACAAGAGCACAACATAACAAGTTAATGAGCTTGTTGACCAACAAAAAAATAAGAAAACAATATCCTAAAGAAAATAAGATGAGTATAATAACTCAACTGAACTATCAATATACATTAATATGGTAAGTTCAGATTGTTCTACTTAGTTTGCATATTTATATTTGTAGGATGGTCAAGCCTATTATCTTGGTGTTCAGATTGCTAAAGCCAATTATGCCCTTAAGAAAGACTTATAGTACTGCAAGGTTTAACTATGAAGTTATATGCAATTGCATAGACAAGGACCCATAATCTTCATGAAAAACTAAGAAAATTGTATATTGACCAAATAGTATATTTTCATGCATTCAGCTTAAGTTACAAAGTTATGGCGTAGTTCAATAACCATGCATATGCTACAAATTTCAGTTAGGTGACTCTGATAAAGCCTCTACTATTTAAAAACCTGATAATAATTTTTTATCATTGTTTAATCTATCAAATGCTATGTTGTCAAGGAAGCTTGTATAGACTCTAAATTAAGTTTTTGGGACTGGAGTTCATATTCATCCTCTGTTTGAAACAAGAACTACTAAATGGCCATAGAATAGAAACATTTAATTCTAATAATAACTAAAAATCAAGACATGATAAAACAGAAACCTTAGAATTTAAATATTGTAACGAGATAACAAACTCAAGAAAAGAACTTTCTTCCTTTACATAATGGAAAGGAAAAAGCTTGTCCCTTCTAGTGTTACCAACTGCAAGATTGAAACTCCAGTGCGCGTGTAGACTCGATTGAAAATCTAGTCCTCAAAGAAGTAACAATAAGAGAAGTGGAGATTCTTACTTGTATCTGACTTCGGATTAGCTTTAGCGTCATCTTCACAATCACTACCAGCAGCTAACCCAAGCCCCTCGTTTACACTTGTACTTGATGACAGAACAAAACATCTGGACTAGTATTAATGATACATTTCTATAAAAAATTAACAAGTTAGAACCTTCATAGGTGATTGCATGTTGGTGAAATCAAAATATAACATGCAGGTTCAACCATTGACAAGTTGAATGCAGAGAAAACGTTACCTTATATTCTCATAAAAAAGACATCTACAAATGTTCAGACTAGTTTACCAAATTGAAATCACTTCTAAATTTATAAATAATCACAATCATCTCTATCACGAACAAATGTGAGCAATCATAAACAAATGTGAGCAAGAAGAACGTCAGATTTTTTTTCATAATTGAAATAATAATTAAAGTTGAACAAAACATCTCTATTTCTATATTTCCCAAACAAATCGAAATATGTAAAGATACGAGATGGAATCACCAGATATAAGTCCATGCTCAGATTTGTTTCATGTATGTTTTTATTCTCTTTTCGACCAAAAATAAAAACTTGGTATCAGCCCAAATTTCAAAAACTTGGTATCAGCTCGAATCCTCTTTACGAGTATTAATATGGGAAATTTCAATTGGTTTCAGATCAGTAGCATAAGGCTTCCTTATTTCAAAAAAAATTAAAAAAAACATAACATTGGATGATAGGAAATTAAAATGTTAATTTCAGACCAAATTTTTAACAAAATAATAAGAAATATTTATATTATTGGTTCATTGTTTGATTCATAAGGTTTCATGTACATTTATATTATTTCCACACATATTTCTTTCCTTTTCTATCCCTCACTAACTAAGAAGCATGGAACCTTCAAACCTAGGTGTCGTTTCCGTGTTGCCTCATGTTGGACACGTATCGGACACATCAAGATATTCCAAAAAACCAGTTCGGTATATACAACACGGACACACAAACATACACTAGGACCACCAAATCCTGTCTCGTGCCAGTGTCCTTGTGTCTGCACCGTGTCGTACAATATCGGCGACCGATAAGATCCTAAAGACAGTTCAATAATAGAACAGTAGAAATTTTGATAAATCATCCAAACTCACAAATATAAACAACTGTGAAGATGTTAAAGAAGCTCTCGATGTACGAAAGAACCCACAAGCTCAAAATCAAAAAAAGAGGGAAAAAAGAGAGAGAGAGAGAGAGTAAAATTAGATCAGTACCAACAAGGAAATAAACTAATCAAATAGAGAATGGTCCGAGAGAACCACCCGGAGGAAAGCCTTATGATCTATCTCAATGGTGATGTCCCTCAAGAGTGACAACGCAGAATCGATCCAAACTCTAGCCCTGACCACGGCCTTCTCCATCGCCTCCTCCGAGACCACTAAGTTGGACACCGGCGGGAGAGGGCGGTTGAGGAGCGCGGCATCCTTCGCCCAGAGGAAGACAACGGCGGCGAGTAGGAGGAGGGACCTAGAGGCGAGTAATTGCTTATGAATCAAACAACGAATCAATCCCAATAAAATAATAAAAAATCCATAAAAACCCTCTCACTTGTCCAAAAAAATCAATTAATATATAAAGAAATTGTCAAGAACTATTTGCATTGAAATATCTACAAAATCACAAAAAAGAAAACTACTACCACCTCCGATTGAGAAATCATCACCGCGACATCCGAAGAAATCTATGGAATCAATGAGAGGAAGGAAGAAACCGCCTCCGATCGAAGGTCCTGGTGGAGGTGGGGAAGCCGACGATCCCGGTGAGCTTCCCGGAGGAGATGAGGGACCCGATCTCGGCGACGATGAAGGCGGCGGTAGAGCCGGTGCCGAGGCCGAGAACCATGTCGCTTTTGACGTACTCGACGGCCATTGTTGACCACACTCTGGACTCTGATGGATCTAGGATTAGGGTTCGGGGATGACATTAGATGGATTTGGGGATTAGGGTTTTGGGATTGAGAAAATATCTTTATGAGAGAGCAAGAAGGAGAAAGAGGAAGAAGATGGGAAGGGAGATGGAGAGGATGAAGAGGGGTTTTGTCTACTTATGACCGAGCACGTAGACATGCCAGCTACACATATACGAAGAATGCTTAAATATATGGAGCCCACGTATACGTACATAAGTTGTAATATAAATCATCACAGGCCAGAATAGTATAATCTAATCTCAACACAGCTCAACACAGAAGATAGTAAAGTCCATATAATAAATGAGTGTATCAAAAGATAGCCAGGTGAACATACTCACTCCAAACAGCTATAATATAACACCTAGTTTTCCAAATGAGAATAATTTTGAAATTTTTTGATTACAATCATTTAATAATGACATTTAAATCATATTGTGATTTTTGATGATTTTTAATCAATTTAAAACTATTTAAAATATTGAATTTCAATTTTGATGGTTAACTAGTTAAACCCTAGCTTTGCTAAGCCTAGAGACTAACCATGACCAAGGGAGCCTAGTCATGTGATTAGGATGACTAATTATTACTTTTTAGCCTAGGGGTATTTTGGTCATTTTGATAATTTTGTGGAATTATAATTTTGATTAATTAAATATTGTGCTAATCTTTTAGTTAAGCCTTAACCAAGAAGTTTAACCTAACCTAGATTAGTTTGAGGTTAGAATCATGGTTAGAACATTCCTACTACGTGCCAAGGTTAGTAATATCTAGATATTCCTAGGTAGGATATTTTCCTTTTAAGATATTTGTAAAAAGAAGCCTTGAACCAATAGGAAGGCTTGGAATTGGATGGAATAATCCTAGCCACTCATACATACCTAAACAAACACTAATTCCCTCAGATGACCAGCCATACAAGCCCCCCCTCCTTCTATAAGTGTCATACTTAGAAGCATTTGCCTCTTTTTACAAACCCTAGAAGAACCCTACTTGTTCTTCCCTAAACTTCTTTCAATTTATCCAAATTGAGCCCAAATTGAGTCAAATTAATTGCATCATCATCGCCAACATTAGAGGAGACTTGTGGAGGCTTGCTAGCAAGGTTGAAGGACGTTTGAACCGTAGCAAATCAAGGAAGACGTTGAATCGAAGCTCTTTACATTGAGTTTGAACACTCAATAGGTAAAATCCTACAAACCCTAGTAAATTCTTGATTTCTTTACATAGATGCATCCATTTAGGGTCTCCCTAAGTGTAACCCAAGTTTTGTAGGAAATCGTGTCTATTTCGTGTCCGTATCAAACATGTATCGGTGTATTTAATTAGATGTTCGATGAAATGTCACATAGAAATGGATTTTGGTAATTTTCAAAACTAATTACATGTATGTGTAGCCTAACAGGTATATATTACAACCCTAAATGACTGAGTCGATTTTACGCATGCTTGGATACTGTTTTAGCACTTGAACACTCAGCACGAGATACCGCACGGGGCTCGTGCAGTGTCCTACTGCTCGAGTATCCTAGCGGACACGACACGACACCAGGTGACACGAAACTTGGTAGACATGTTGTCCTAGTGACTGACACGACACCTATAAAGTTTCACAAGTTCTCGATATCTGTGCGCGAAGGAATCAAGGTTGCACTGACTTTGTACAGTCTGTGCACACACAAAAATACCGCACTGATACGCGCTTCGCGCGTGGACACGCGACCTCGTGGACACTATTTAGGCACCTAGACACATACCCTGAAACCCCACCTAGCTACTGACACAAGCTCGACTCGTCTCGAGCTCTGTGTCGTGTCCAATCGGATACGACATGGCTGTACGAGGCTGCCTGCTACACATCGTTGATACACAGTGATCACGACTGTTTGACACGTCATGTCCACTCATTTGTATACGACACGACCTGTGGAATACCCATATACATACACGATACTACCTTGGGTTTCAATTTGACGTATTAATGTATTTTGAATATCGATTTTGGGTTCGAACCTAGATTTTTGATAACAAGCACACATAGATCTCTGTATTCCAGTTCGGGTATTGGGATTCAATCCTGATATGGATACATTAGTTTTATGTTAATTCTTCCAGGTTTATAGTTACACAGTGATTAGGTTTTGTTATTTGTAATCAATTGATTTGGGTTTATGAGGTTTTGGAGTTGTAATCTTTTGTACTGAATAGTGTTCCTGAGATTAGGATTTGGCTAGAAACTTGATGTTTCACTGATTTTAAACTGATATTTGACTAAATCTGAGACTTAGATTGAATTCCTAAAACTGATTATTGATATTAGTGATCAGGATTGTTCATTTATGTATGTGGGTTGATGCTAACTAAGGGATGTTTTCGAATGGGTCTTGAACTGTTAGAGTAGACTGTGACTTAACACTCATCTTGCCATGTAATTCTTAAGATTCTGTAGAATAAACCTGAAAAGGATATGTGCTAAGAATGTTGGTTCAAGGATGGGTTAGTTCTTATTATTTTTGAGTGAGGTTGAGAGTAGAGTGTTAGGTATGGATGTTAGGTTCAGTCCAGTTTCTTTCGGATTGAGAGTAAGGATTGAGTAGGAGTTGCAGTAGTGACATTTAGCCACTTGCCTTATCCTGACTTGGATGGGCATGGCCTTGACTTGGTAAACAGTAGCAGTAGCCATATCAGCAGTAGCAGTAGGCATAGCAGTAGCTTGAGTAGTAGCAAACAGCAGTAGTAGGAGTAGCATCGTAGCAGTAACAATAGGTTGCTAGCACAGATTTTGGGCAGCAGGCCAATGGCATGTATATGGGGGTTGAATATTGAGTATGTTAGAAATTATGAGTTTAGATATATATGTAGGTGTGGGCAGAAGTTTGGGGTTAGACAGGTTAGAAGGTTGGGGGTTGTACAGTCTAGTTGAGGGGAGCTTGGGGCTCAAATTTTAGAGTTCATACGGGTTTTCAGATTTGGGAGTGAATCCTATCTTGAGCATACCTCTATATAAATGTATGGATAGTGTTAACTATATCTTATGAATACCATATGAGTATAGGCTAATGCATATACGGTATGGGTAATAGTTAGATACCTATAGGGAGAAATTGATGAGGGGTTTCATATATAAAATATATAGGTGTAATATGCATAGTTGGAAATCGAGTTACATATATGATAAGGTTGACGATAGGCCTCTTAGATTGGTTATTGTATGCATATGTTAGGATTGAAGTTTAAGCTATGGTTTGAGATAGTCCTAGAAGTTTGGTCAAGAGTTCAATGTTAACCAATACCCCTTAGGCTATACATGATGTAAGTATATGTGATATCTTAGAATAGGTAATGGTATTTGTTTATGAGTATTCATATATATGAGGGTATGGATTATATATGAGGGTAGCTAAGATTAGCACGGTAGTTGATTTTACCTTGGTAATAGGGGTGGAATAGCCTAGTTGACCTAATTAGCTAAGTTTGACTAGTTGACCGAAACCCTAGAAAGACCAAGTTGACCAAATAGTTTAGAATTGACTTGGTTAGTCTAAGTTTTACCAGTTGACCAAGATAGCCTTGTTGTTGACCTAGTTTTACTAGATGTTGACTTGGTTTGACCCAAAGTTGACCAAGTTGGACTTTGACCTAGATTGGCTTAGAAATCATGTAGATTGCATCGTAAACTTTATTTACCTTATTTTAAACACATTATAACCTATATTGTTCTATTTAGGACATTGTGACTCCGGTGCAGACATCTGATATTACACTACTCTTTTTAGAGTATCAGGCGAGTACATTCTCTTATAGTTCTTTCATTTACTTGTCAATTACAATACTTCAGTTCTAGTTAGTTCTTTTTTATTCTTATTACAAATACGTATTGTTATTACTGAATCCATGTATACGACACACATACTTACTCGTCTTGCCTCTATTATTTGAATCACCATTCGATTAACTATTCGAACCACCTATTCGCATCTTCATGTGCTGGTTGGACTTGTATTCGTCTTATGTATCGGATTATGGATTCATTTGTATTAGACTGGGCAAGGAAATACTGATTAGACATACAGACATATCCTCCTATTCGAATCACCCCTCTGTGAATGATATTCGAACGATAGCCATCCCATACTTGGCCGAGTGTGCGGTGTACCGTATTACCTATAGTCGTTTATATGTCGATCTTAGTATTTTAAAACACACTTGGAAAATTTATTCGAATCATTGTTAGAACATCATGTGAATTATTATTCGTATCACCCTATTCGTATCACCTTATTCGAATCACCTTATTAGAACAATGATTAGAATCACGTTCGACTCATACTGTACTGGAATCACATTTGACTCATCTTGTATTAGACTCTCATTGGGATTACACTTGACTTATATTGTACTGTCTGGACTCATCATATTACTCTAGTTCAGCTAGATCTTATTTTACAGTCCTCTTGCCATGTTTCTCTTCTTGTTTAGTTACCTTACTTTCCTTGTACCTTAACTGTTTCTCTTCATCATTACTCATACAAACTGCCATATTCATCAATACAACTGTCTATAACTGCTTAATAGTTCTCTGTCATTTACTTGGGATTTTTTGATGAATTGTACTCGTTCCTGTCCTGACTGGACCTGTTGAAAATATTACAAATGATTGCCCTGAGGACATTTGCCCTACATGCCTAGGAGCGGGAGATGGCTTAGCTACCTATGGCCCCGACACTCATGAGTGATCGGGAGACTAGCTAGTAGACTTGATTTAGCTTTCATGTTTTAGAACTTGAATTATAATAAGTTGAGATATGAGTTTGTATTTGAGTTTGTTTGAGATTATTATTATTTAGTAGTTGGTTTTGTTGTTGTTATTTAGTCTTACTTATAAACTTCTGAGTTATCATATCTTGCTTAGACTGTGATTGAGATTTTATTATATCTATACTTATCCTCTATTCGGAGTTGAGATTTGACAAGTACATTATATAATTGCGTGAGTTGTTGATTAGATAGTAACCTAGGACAGCGTTCTATCGCCGATACTGAGGCGTAGGCTGGACGTACCCACTTCTCGTGCCCCTACACTTGGTGCGGGTCGTGACATATTTTTAGTGGTGGCCCATGCAAGTCAAGTTTATGTGGTGGTATTTAAACTAGAGTATCACTATAGCCTGCGACAGGATTGAGAGATAGGATTTAACGGAGAGGTACTCAATCTCAGTTAGGACTACTTGAGAAGATTCCTGGGATGACCCTTGAGAATCTCATTATAAACTATCTCAAAATTCGATTCCGACAGTTTCTATCTACTTCCTTGTTCATCGTTGAATTTGATTCTTGGTATTCATTATTGACTTGATTTTTAACCAAGATAACATTATGGGCTAGGTTGCCTCAGTCATAGAATCTAGAGTCTTCTACAGCCATATTAGCTGGTTTGGCGATGAGATAGAGTCTAATTTTGGATGTATTTCTCGGGTGTAGGAATTTAAGGTTTTCGTAGCCAAGCTAGCGGCAATGCAAAAATTTTAAATACCATGATTCTAAAGGTATGTACCTTAGTCGCGGACTCTATGGATTATCGATGTAGTACTTACTGGCGTAACGAGGATTCTGGTAACATGGTTCTGGATAGACGGGTATGATTATCGGATTTTAGAATAGATACCATATAGATGGTGCCCTAGTATGATGGAATAGAATATCAGTATGGATGTTACTTTAGTATCATGGATTAGATGGAGGGAACTAGGCTAGCGCAGCACCATGTCCCGCACCATCAGACCCCAAAGGGGCAGGGCTTTTGTGGTGACAGTCGAGTAGACCTATGCTATGGGTGACGGGTTAGCAGGTCTGTCTTTCTTGTTCGTCTTTTCACCTTCATGTGTGATTCCATTAGTACCTGCCAGGATATGCTTGTGATATGTTAGATAGAGTAGTTACCCTGATCGAGACTGTGGAATCACGACCAGTAGGATTGTGTTGCATGTTATCTTTCGACCTTGTTTGATTGAGGGTTGACCTAGGAGGAGTAAGATCATCTTAATTTCGAGGACAAAATTCTTCTAAGGGGGTAGACTTGTAACACCCAGTTTTCCAAATAAGGATAATTTTGAAATTTTGTGATTACAATCATTTAATAATGACATTTAAATTATATTGTGATTTTTAGTGATTTTTAATCAATTTAAAACTATTTAAAATATTGAATTGCGATTTTGATGGTTAACTAGTTAAACCCTAGCTTTGCTAAGCCTAGAGACTAACTATGACCAAGGGTGCCTAGTCATGTGATTAGGATGACTAATTATTACTTTTTAGCCTAGGGATATTTTGGTCATTTTGATAATTTTGTGGAATTATAATTTTGATTAATTAAATATTGTGCTAATCTTTTAGTTAAGCCTTAACCTAGAAGTTTAACCTATCCTAGATTAGTATTGAGGTTAGAATCATGGATAGAACATTCCTACTAAGTGCCAAGGTTAGTAATATCTTGATATTCTTAGGTAGGATATTTTTCTTTTAAGATATTTATAAAAAGAAGCCTTGAACCAATAGGAATGCTTGGAATTGGGTGGAATGATCCTAGCCACTCATCTATACCTAAACAAACCCTAATTCTCTCAGATGACCAGCCATACAAGCCCCCCCTCCTATAAGTGTCATACTTATAAGGATTTGCCTCTTTTTACAAACCCTAGAAGAACCCTACTTGTTCTTCCCTAAACTTCTTCCAATTAATCCAAATTGAGCCCAAATTGAGTCAAATCAATTGCATCATCATCCCCAACATTAAAGGAGACTTGTGGAGGCTTGCTAGCAAGGTTGGAGGACGTTTGAACCGTAGCAAATCAAGGAAGATGTTGAATCAAGGCTCTTTACATTGAGTTTGAACACTCAATAGGTAAAACCCTACAAACCCTAGTAAATTCCTAATTTTTACATAGACGCATCCATTTAGGGTCCACCTATGTGTAGCCTAAGTTTGGTAGGAAATCGTGTCCATTTTGTGTCCGTATCGGAGACGTATCGGTGTATTTAATTGGGTGTTCGATGAAATGTCACATAGAAATGGATTTTGGTAATTTTCAAAACTAATTACATGTATATGCAGCCTAGCAGGTGTATATTACAACCCTAAATGACTGAGTCGATTTTACGCATGTTTGGACACTGTTTTAGCACTCGAACACGTAATACGAGACACCGTACGGGGCTCGTGCAGTGTTCTGTTGCTCGAGTGTCCTAGCGGACACGATACGGCACCAGATGACACGAAACTTGGTACACATGTTGTCCTAGTGACTGACACGACACCTATAAAGTTTCACTAGTTCTCGATATCTGTGCGCGAAGGAATCAAGGCTGCACTGACTTTGTACTGTTTGTACACATACGAAAATACCCCACTGATACGCGCTTCGTGCGTGGACACGTGACCTCGTGGATACTGTAAAGGCATCTAGACACATACCCTGACACCCCACCTAGCTACTGACACAAGCTTGACTCGTCTCGAGCTCTGTGTCGTGTCCAATCGGATACGACATGGTTGTACGAGGCTGCCTGCTGTACATCGCTGATACACAGTGTTCACGACTGTTTGACACATTGTGTCCACTCATTTGGACACGACATGACCTGTGGAATACCCTTACACATACACGACACTACCTTGGGTTTCAATTTGACGTATTAATGTATTTGGAATATCGATTTTGGGTTCGAACCTAGATTTCTGATAACACGCACACACAGATCTCTGTGTTCCAGTTTGGGTTTTGGGATTCAATCCTGATATGGATACATTAGTTTTATGCTAATTCTTCCAGGTTTATAGTTACACAGTGATCAGGTTTTGTTGTTTGTAATCAATTGATTTGGATTTATGAGGTTTTGGAGTTGTAATCTTTTGCACTGAATAGTGTTCCTGAGATTAGGATTTAGCTTGAAACTTGATGGTTTACTGATTTTAAACTGATGTTTGACTAAATCTGAGACTTAGATTGAATTCCTAAAACTGATTATTGATATTAGTGATCAGGATTGTTTATTTATGTATGTAGGTTGATGCTAACTAAGGGATATTTTTGAATGGGTCTTGAACTGTTAGAGTAGACTGTGACTTAACACTCATCTTGCCATGTAATTCTTGAGATTCTGTAGAATAAACTTGAGAAGGATATGTGCTAAGAATGTTGGTTCAAGGATGGGTTGGTTCTTACTGTTTTTGAGTGAGGTTGAGAGTAGAGTGTTAGGTATGGATGTTAGGTTCAGTCCAGTTTCTTTAGGATTAAGAGTGAGGGTTGAGTAGGAGTTGCAGTAGTGACATTTAGCCACTTGCCTTATCCTGACCTGGCTGGGCATGGCCTTAACTTGGTAAACGGTAGCAGTAGCCATAGTAGCAGTAGGCATAGCAGTAGCTTGAGTAGTAGCAAGCAGCAGCAGTAGGAGTAGCATGGTAGCAGTAGCAATAGGTTGTTAGCCTAGATTTTAGGCAACAGGCCAATGGCCTGTATATGGGGGTTCAATATTGAGTATGTTTGAAATTATGAGTTTAGATATATATGTAGGTGTGGGCAGAAGTTTGGGGTTACACAGGTTAAAAGGTTGGGGGTTGTACAGTCTAGTTGAGGGGAGCATGGGGCTCAAATTTTAGAGTTCATAAGGGTTTTCATATTTGGGAGTGAATCCTATCTTGAGTATACCTCTATGTAAATGTATGGATAGTGTTAACTATATCTTATGAATACCATATGAGTGTAGGCTATGCATATATAGTATGGGTAATAGTTAGATACCTATAGGGAGAAATTGATGAGGGGTTTCATATATAGAATATATAGGTGTAATATGCATAGTTGGAAATCGAGTTATATATATGATAAGGTTGTGGATAGGCCTCTTAGAGTGGTTATTGTATGCATATGTTAGGATTGAAGTTTATGCTATGGTTTGAATAGCCCTAGAAGTTTGGCCAAGAGTTCAATGTTAACCAATACCCCTTATGCTATACATGATGTAGGTATATGTGATATCTTAGAATAGGTAATGGTATTTGTTTATGAGTATTCATATATATGAGGGTATGGATTATATGTGAGGGTAGCTAAGATTAGCAAGGTAGTTGATTTTACCTTGGTAATAGGGGTGGAATAGCCTAGTTAACCTAATTAGCTAAGTTTGACTAGTTGACCAAAACCCTAGAATGACCAAGTTAACCAAATAGTTTAGGATTGACTTGGTTAGTCTAAGTTTGACCAGTTGACCAAGATAGCCTTGTTGTTGACCTAGTTTGACTAGATGTTGACTTGGTTTAGAAATCATGTAGATTGACCAAGTTGGACTTTGACCTAGATTGGCTTAGAAATTATGTAGATTGCATCGTAAACTTCATTTACCTTGTTTTAAATACATTATAACCCATATTGCTCTATTTAGGACATTGTGACTCCGGTGCAGACATCTGATATTACACTACTCTTTTTAGAGTATCAGGCGAGTGAATTCTCATATAGTTCTTTCATTTACTTGTCAATTACTATACTTCAGTTCTAGTTAGTTCTATTTGATTCTTGTTACAAATACGTATTTTTATTACTGAATCCATGTATACGACACACATACTTACTCGTCTTGTCTCTATTATTCGAATCACCATTCGAATTACTATTCGAACCACCTATTCGCATATTCATGTGCTGGTTGGACTTGTGTCACGACCCGCACCCTAGAGTAAGGGTACGAGAAGTGGGTACGTCCAGCCTACGCCGCAGTGTCGGCGGTAGAACGCTGTCCTAGGTCAATCATCTAACAATATAAAGGTACCTGTACAGTATATACACTCCGAATGGAGGTGACATAGCAGAATACAGTCTCAATCACATCTAAAGCAGGATGATAAGATAGATATACAGATATAAAAATAAAATAAGATCCGCAGAGATACAACCAGAGAAGTCTAAGTGTCTAAGATAACACAATCTAGAAAATATCTCAAAACTCAAATACAGTAATTCATAGAGAATAAATACAACTGAAAATCACTAATCTAAACTAATGGTGTGACATCCACTGCTAAGGGATCCTGCTGGAGATCCAGGTCACAAAAATCCTCTAAGGTAGTCCCATGGTAAGTGGTACTGGGTTCCTCATCATCCTCTGTTAAATTTTCAACAGGTCCAGTCAGGACGGGAACGAGCACAATCTCATCTAAAAAACCCAAGTAAATGACAGAGAACTATAAAACAGTTATAGAGAGTTGTATTGATGAACATGCCAGTTTATATTGAGGTGATGGTAAAGAAAGACAGATAAAGTACAAGGGAAGTAAGTAACTAAACAAGAGAAGAATCATGGCAATAAATACTGTAAAAATAGAACTAACTGAACCAGGGTAATCTGATATAAGTCCAGACAGTAATGTAGACAAGTGTAACTCCAATGTAAGTCCAGTAAAAGACGAATCTAATACAAGATGAATCCAGTAAGGGACGATTCTAGTCATAGTGATCAATGATTCCAGGATGAGTCCAGCCTATACTCTAGCAGTGTGTTTTAAAATACCGCGATCGACATGTAAACGGTTATAGGTAATCCGGCATATCACACACCTGGCCGGGTGTGAGATGGCTATCATTCCAGTTTGATTCCAGCATGAGGGTGATTCCAGAATTGGGATATGTCTACATGTCTTACTCTAGTATTTCCCCTCACAGCAAGTGAATCCAGAAATCCGACCCAATGATTCAAGATGAGTCCAGCCAGAATATGATGGTACCAATAAATAATTCCAGAATAATTCCAGTAATAGAGGCCAGACAATAAATGTGTGGCGTATACATGAATCCAGAATATCCATACGTGTTCTAACAGAGAATCGCATACAACTAACTAGAACTGAAGTACAGTAATTGACAAGTAAATGAAAGAACTATCAGAGAATGTACTCGCCTGGTATCTGAATAGCTGTAGTAAATGTACTGTCCGAGATGAGGTACCTGACTCCTAGTTAGAGCAACACAAGTCAAGATGTATACAGGGGATGATAAATGTAATCTATAATGCATCTACATGCTGTCTAGGTCAAACTAGACTAAAGTCAACACTTGGTCAACTCTAGTCAACCACACTAATCAAATTAGGTCAACTAGGTCAAGTCCTAGCCCAAACAAGTCTAACAAGTCTCACTAGGCCTAACCGAGCCTAGGCTAGCACTCACACAATCACAAGACAATGTGAACCACAATAATGCATAATATAAAATAGATAATATATATAAATATATACCTTCATACATACATGCATATCCACATTACATACATATTTATATATATAGGCATATGTTACATCATGCATATTTACATAATTACATAGATATATACATTCATGCACATTTACATACATACTTTTATACATTATATATGTTAACATTCATTATAATGCATTATATTTTACTTATACCTTTGATTGATTTATTCATTCATATATGACATTCATTCATGCATTTATACATTCATTCATATCCCATATGCATCCATATTTCAGTTCAGGCATTATATCCATTCACATATCATTAAGTTGCATACATATACTTATTTTTATTACATACATGTCATTCATGCATATTACATTCTTACATGCATCTATACATTACATACATTGTATACAACATGTAAAAATAGAAGAGGGAAAATGGGGGAAAAACTGAAATGGAAAGGGAAGAGAAGGAAAATGTAAGGAAAGGGAAAAAGTGGATATATACATGCTTGCATCATATATTCTACATTACCACACATGCTATCATTATATATTGCATTATATTATTTATATATTATGCATTCATATCTATCATTACATATATACCTTGCATTTATATCTAGCATTCATTATATACTTTCATGCATACATTGTATATCATTCTTTCATTCATGCATTTATGCATTGTTTACATACATTATATTAATTGCATTCCTACATGCTTGCATTCAACCATATATATACATTAATGTAAAGAGAATATATATCATATATATATCATTTTATTCATCTAACATATCATGTATTACATACTCTATATTCATTTAATATACATACTATATAGGCTCATAGGTTACACAAAATACCTATATCATATAGTCACTCTTCTACTTAAAATCAATACTGTACCAATTGGGCATTCACTAAATTCTAGGATTAAAGTATGTTGTATTACTTCGTGTTAGCTTTCCGAAACTTCAAACGGATCGCATTTTCGTATCCGGAAGCTCCCGGAATCGCGAAAATACCGAAACGCGTTCGTCTTTCGTACAGCTGACACTCAAATAATTCTACAGAAAGATTCAGAAAGAATTTGGCTTATTAAAATATATATTTGGAAAGCTAACTTCGATACGGTTCTTTTTAAAAAATGGGAGATAACTCGGAATTCTAAGCTAAAAGTTATGATATTTCTAAGTTGCTTTGGTTAATAAAAACGTGGATGAATATTATGACGAATTTGAGTTGTTTTGGACTAAAGAAACACATGTAGGCCAAGATACTTGGATACCAACATAGGTATCCAAATGAAACTCATTCTAACCATCCTAACTAAGATCAATCCACTCTCTAACCATTTTAAAATTAAATTTAAATATTTATTTAAACTATTAGCATACAAACATACACATGGGGTATCCTAATTTGGGATCTATCAAGTAGGACACAAGACACATTTCTAAAATCCTCAAGAGAGCTCCAAATGGCCTTAAATTTGAATCTAAATGGGACACATGCATAAGGATGGATCCTACGGATTCAAAACTAATTTATATACAAAGGAAATCGATTTAGAGGATGGGTTTTACCTATTGGGAGTGTAATCCTAATGAAATCCTCTAGGACACGGCTACGATACGAAGATCTCTCAAAGTGGACACTCCTCCTTGCACTTCTTTTTCAATCCTTGGTAGCACCCTTCCCTTGGAGAATAGGAATGATTGAGGGAAGATTTGGTGAAGAAATGATTTGATTTGGAGATCAAATCAAAGGGAAGGCTCTCTAAAATTAGAGAAGAACAAAAGGAAAATAAAAGAGGCAAGATTGAAATGAATAAAATGAATCATTCTCCCCTAAAGGTGGCTGCCATAAAGAGTTCATTAGGGCTAATGGGAAATGTCCTAATTGCCCCTCTCTAGTATCATATGGTTAAGTCAAGACTAGGTTCAAGTTTGGGGTCAAAATGATCTTGTTTTGAGTCTCTAACTTAACCATTCTAACATGATAAAAATTAGTTTAATTAACTAACTTAAATGTTGGGTTTTGCGGACCATACTTAACATAATATTTGGTCCCATCTAGAGTTTAAGCTACCCGGGTCACAATACAAGTCAGAACGAGACGAAACTCAAACCCGACTAAACAAATCCAATAAAAATAATATTAAAAAAGATAAAATTTTCCCAAAATATTAAAATATGAAAAATGACGAAAATCATAATACATTAATTTAAATATTATTAAAATAATCTAAAATTCAACAATTAATCAAAATCCTAAATAATTCAAATATCACAAAATGACCAAAATACCCTTAGCCTAAAAAGTTGTAAATAGTTATTCTAATCACATGGTTAGGTCCCTATGGTCGTGGTTAGTCTCTAGGCTCAACAGTTCTAGGGTTCACTAGCTAACACATTAAATTTATAATTCACCAATTTTAAATAGTATTAAATTAATTAAAAATTCCTATAAATTATAAATCATATTATTAAATAATAAACTTTTACAAAAGTTCAAAATTACCCTCATTTTAGAAAAGTGGGTGTTACAAGTCTACCCTCCTTAGAAAATTTTGTCCTCAAAATTAAGATGGTCGTACTTCTTCTAGAGTCTCGTCCCCAACATTCAAAGTCTCAGAACTTACCTAAATCATACAATTTAAAAGAATGACATACAGGGTCTGTCACGCCCCAGAACCAGAATACTGGAGAGCGAGGGCAGACATAGCCAGCTACGTATATTGAAATAGAAACCACCTCGATATACGGTCACGGCTGTCTAGAAATATGAGGGTTTACTACAAGCCAACAGTCTCTTATGGTCTTGAACAAACCTAATGTCTCAATCACAAGCAAGTAAGTAAGGTCGCAAGATGTATGATCATTAAATATACAATAATAAGGCGTCCCAAATATTACATATTCAGCTGATCTTGAAGCTAGTCGTACAAAATGCGGGGACTAGCAAGAGTTAAGTCATACATGATCAACCCTAGGATTTGTTAATCATGTTTACATCCCGTAGGCAAACAGTAAGTAAAGTGCATCGAGCTAACAGGTGCTCGTCGGCTTAACGCCTCAAAAGAATAACTTTACAATAGAGTGAGCGAAACAAAATAGAAAACCCACTCGTAGTCCGGGTTCCTTCTAGTCGCCACCATCGGACTGGAGGTTCGAAAGATCCTCGGGAGCTGCTCCGAAATCTGGCCACACAAAACCAGCTGGGTCAACCCCAGAAAGAGCAAGTGCCACAAGGGGGCCACGAAATAAGAACAAAAGCCAGCAATTAGCACAAAAAAATTTCTAATATTAACAATAGAAATTACGAAAACATGGCAAGATGATATACGACGAGATAACCATAGAATTATTCCGATAGCCAGGTTACAACCCGTAAACCAAACAAGGACCGGGGTTGTAACCCTTCATCCGAACAGAACTTGGTTTCCCACCATTTATCGGCAAGATAATAATACATGAAATCAAGACAGGGAGCAATCTTGTACTGGATCAAGACATGGCTAGACTGGTTATTCCTCATTCAATCAATCACGGCCAAGCAGATACTACGGCTTACTACTTTAACTAACTAGGGTTATCACAGGCCTAATTACTAACAAGATGCAGTGAGATTGTTCCACAGCCACAAGCACTGCAGACCATCCAGGTTACCCAGGTCGAAAATTAGGAGTTGAATTCAGGTGGGTACATCGTCCGGGAGACAAATGTACCCTTAGGTGACTTAGAGGGTGCAATACGCGACGGTGTGCTGGAAATGTGCCCTACTCGACGGCAGGCTACAGATCCCAAGAGCGCCCAGGTAACGGGATTGCCTGTAGCTGTGTCATCTCTACATGACTACTGTGTTATTCTAGTTATTAACCTTAATACATTTTAGTAGGTACTCCTGACCGTGGTACTCAGGAGTCCCATCCTAGACATGATGTAAGATAGGACAAGTGGATTTAACAAGCAAGCAAGAAAGAACTACCCACGGTGTCAAGACAGGTCAAGTTAAGCTAGTCGTCGCAACAACATTAAGATAAATCATGTCAGGGTACTTGTCAGGAGTGTGCCACGACGGGCCACTATCATGTCAGGTTGGTCATGTCAGGAGTGCACCACTACGGGTCACTGTCGTGTTATGCTAGTTCTTTGTCATACCATGCCATGTACAATAGTCATTCCAAATATATTAAGTAAAATCAAGTTCATGACAAAAGGCGTAAGGATATAAAATGGGCGTAAAATATCTAATAAAATATCAATATACAGGGCTATAGAAGAGCCAAGCTTAAAGAAATAAGACCAAAACTCCAAGAGCCAATGGGTTAAGCAAGGGGTCAGGGGAGCAGCGTACGCACAAGACACGCACGCAGGAGAGCGGCGTAAGCGAAAAAGTCACGCACGAAGGAGAGCTGCGTACACGAAAAGTCACGCACGTTAGAGAGCTGCGTACGTGAAAAGTCACGCACGCTGGAGAGCTGCGTATGTGAAAAGTCACGCTCGCTGGAGAGCTGCGTACGCGAAAAGTCACGCACGCCAAAGAGCAGCGTACGCAAAAAGTCACGCACGCCAGAGAGCAGCGTACGCGAAAAGTCACGCACGCCATAGAGCAGCGTACGCGAAAGGTCACGCACGCATGAGAGCTGCATACGTGCAAAAGCACGCAAGCAGAGAGCTGCGTACGCGTAAAAACACGCACGCAGGGTCTGGGTCTTCTTCTCCATAGCTGAGAAGAAGCTCCAATGGCTCCAAAACTTCAAGGCATCACAACTTGGCCATCCGAACTCCAAATCTAGATTTTCAAAGTTCTAACTAGGGTGGAATCGAACTCTCTTCCACATGGAAGCATCAAAACCCATAAAAATCCAACTTAAGTAGATCAAAACCATACAAAAACCAAAAATAGGGAAAACTTAGATCTAGAACAATGGAGACTCCAAATCACAAAATGCTAAGTTCTAATGTTGATCACCATGTCCTAAACTAGCAAATGGACAAATAAAAGATGGTTCTCATGTGGTGGCAAGGTGCAATTGCCTATGGGTGGGTGTAGTGGAGAGGAAGGAGAAGAGAGTTGTGTAGAGGAAGGAGAAGAAGAAATTAATAGAGGTTTATGAGGAGAGAGAAAAAGTTGGTAGAGTTTTAAAGAGGGTGGGATGTGGTGTGTTGAGGGTGGCGCATAGGCTAGGGTGTTCCAATACACATAAACCAAACCAACCCAATCAATTAAAACCGAGCCATGACAAAACCCAAAATACGAGAAATACCAAAATTCCACAAGTTGAGAAAAATAAAAAAATACATGCCAAAATCCAGATACGAGTATAAATACGAAATACGGGAAATACGGGAAATGAGGGTGACAACTCTATCCACCTTAAAAGAATTCCGTCCTCGAAATTTAATCAAGGAGCTAGAGATTGTCACGACAAGCTACACTAAGTACAGGCAAGTTACACTAAGCAGTTCAATCATACAATCATATAATACAAGCAAGGAAGGGAAAACGTAAGGCATAAGAAAGACATTATACCTCACGAGTCAAACAGGTAGGGATATCGCGATCGGATGTCGTCCTCACGCTCCCACGTTGACTCACCTAGAGAGTGATGACCCCAAGCAACACGGACTAATTTAATAGTCTTGTTCTTGAGTGTCTTCTCCCTCCGGTCCAATATAGACACGGGCCTCTCCTCATACGAAAGGTTGGTACCAACAACCAATTCTGAATGGTCTAGGATGTGGCTCGGGTCCAGAATATACCATCGTAATTGGGACACATAGAATACATCATGCACCTCACTTAGCGACGGCGGAAGAGCGAAACGATAGGATACATCACCTACTCGCTCTAGAATATCGAACGGCCCTATATACCTAGGACTAAGCTTTCCTCTCACGCCGAAGCGAATGACGCCGCGGTTAGGCGAGATCCTAAGGAATACATGATCGCCGACAGTAAATTCTAAGGGACGCCGATGAGCATCGGCCCAATGGCGCTGGCGGTCCTGGGCAACTCAGAGGTGATCTCTGACCTTCCTGACCACTTCAATCGTCTGGAAAATCAATTCGGGTCCGAGCATCTGCCTCTCCCCGACATCGCCCCATGCTAGCGGGGATCTGCACTTCCTGCCATAAAGAGCCTCGAAGGGTGCCATCTGGATACTAGCCTGATAACTGTTGTTGTACGAGAATTCCACCAGGTGCAGATGATTCTCCCATGAACCACCGAAGTCAAGGGTACAGGATCTCAACATATCTTCAAGGGTCTGGATTGTGCGCTCTGATTGACCATCTGTCAGCGGGTGATAAGCTGAGCTGAATTGAAGGCGAGTCCCCAAACTCTTCTGCAAGCTGTGCCAAAAGTGTGATGTAAATCTTAAATCCCTGTCCGAGGTGATGCTGACTGGCACACCGTGAAGCCTGACGATCTGCCTGAGATACATCTCTGCTAACTGCGCCGTCGACTGCCCAACTCTGAATGGAAGAAAGTGTGCCACCTTGGTAAGCCTGTCCACAATTACCCAAATAGCATCTCTGTCGGCCGGAGATCTGGGCAATCCGGTCACGAAATCCATGGTTATATGTTCCCATTTCCATTCTGGGATCGGTAAGGGTTGAAGAAGTCCAGCGGGCCTCTGATGTTCAGCTTTAACCTGTTGGCAAACCAAACACCGAGAGACAAACCGGGCTATCTCCCTCTTCATGCCATTCCACCAGAAATGCTGACGAATATTACGGTACATCTGTATACCACCCGGATGAATAGAATATTATGAACTGTGGGCTTCTGCCATGACTTCCTGTCTGATATCTCCACTGGGTATACAAAGATGAGTGTCGTGCCGAAGTGTACCGTCTTCATGAATACATAACTCTGGCCTTCTTCCTGCTTCACACTCTGCTCTGAGTCGCTGGATCTTAGAATCTGTTGACTGTGCCACCCGAATTCTCTCAACTATGCTGGACTGAACCTGCAGGCTGGCCATCAATGCCACGCTGGTTGGAAGAACCACTTCAATTCCCATCTTCTGAAGATCTGCCAATAATTCTGGTTGCGCCGTCAGGAAATAAACTCCGGCTCTCCTGCTCAATGCATCTGCTACAACGTTGGCCTTTCCGAAATAATACTGCAAATCCACATCATAGTCCACTAGTAGCTCGAGCCATCTTCTCTACCGCATATTAAGGTCCTTCTGGGTGAAAACATACTTCAGGCTCTTATGATCAGTAAAGATCTCCACTCTATCTCCGTACAAGTAGTGTCTCCACAACTTCAAAGTAAATACTACCGTCGCCAATTCCATGTCGTGGGTCGGGTAATTCTTTTCATGATCACGTAGTTGACGTGACGCATAAGATATTACCTTCCTATGCTGCATCAAGATACACCCCAATCCTCTGCCTGAAGCGTCGCAATAAACTGTGAATCCTCCGGTCCCATCTGGAAGGGTGAGAATGGGAGCCGTTATCAATCCTCACTTCAACTTCTCAAATGATTCCTGACACTTTGTTGTCCAAACAAACGGCACATCCTTGCGGGTCAACTGGTCTTTGGCGCTGAAATCCTTGCGAAATCTGAAACGAACCGCCGGTAGTAGCCGACCAATCCAAGAAAGCTGCGATCCTCCGCCACTGAGCTGGGTACCGGCCATGACTCGATAGCCACAATCTTCTGGGGATCCACTTCCACTCCTCCTCGGGTAATGATGTGACCCAAGTATGATATACGATCGAGCCAGAACTCGCACTTACTGAACTTGGCGTATAACTGATGCTCCCTAAGCGTCTGGAGGACGACTCTGAGATGCTGCTCATGCTCTGCTTCACTCTTGCTGTAGACCAAGATGTCATCTAGGAACACGATCACAAATTGATCCAAGTAAGGCATGAAAATGCGATTCATGAGGTCCATGAATACGGTCGGCGCATTGGTTGCTCCAAAGGGCATAACAAGGAACTCCCAGTATCCATACCTCGATCTGAATGCTGTCTTCGGGATATCCTACTCTCTGACTCTGATCTGGTGGTATCCCGACCGTAAGTCGATCTTCGAGAACACTGAAGCCCCTCTGAGCTGATCAAACAAGTCATCTATCCTCGGAAGAGGATATCTGTTCTTGATTGTCACCAAATTCAAGGTACGATAATCAACACATAGCCTGGACGTACCATCCTTCTTTTTTACAAGAAGCATCGGGGCTCCCCAAGGCGATCCACTTGCACGGATGAATCCCTTGGTCCTGAGTTCTTCAATCATCTTGTATAAAATTTCCAACTCTGAAGGCGCCATCCTGTAGACTCGCTCTGATACTGGTGCTGTCCCAGAAATCAAGTCTATAGTAAACTCAGTCTCCCGCTCCGGCGGCATCCCTGGAAGCTCCTCTGGAAAGACATCTGGAAACTCTTAACTATCCGGGGTAACTGCACTGCTGCTACTGCCATCCGCAATGCTGGAGAAGATGGCTCCACTGCGCATCTAGAATACGAAAACTCTGGCTCACCAGGGATACTAAAGACAACTCTGCCAATATGGCAGTCTATCCTAGCATATTGGTTCCTCAACCAATCCATGCCTAGGACTACATCATAGTCTACCATAGGAAACTCTATGAATCTAGCGGGGAACTCCCTACCGCTAACTACGATCCAACACGAGGAAAACACTCGAACTACTCCCACAAGGCCATTACCAATAAGTATATTGAGCCTCACTGATAATGACTCGGGCTCCAATCCTATCCGTGTCGCGAATCGTACAGACATAAATGAATGCGATGTACCAGAATCAAATAATACAGACGCTGGAGATGAGTTGACGAGAATAGTACCTGCCACAACCTCACCTGGTGTAACTTCTTCTTCCATAGCCATCATCATGGCCTGTGAGCACCCTGAATTTCGGGTTATTTTTTTTTATTTATTTTATTTTATTTCCTGATTGATTTTAATTTCGATAAATAATTTATTCTGTATTTTATTCCTTAAGTGTACTTTCACATGCCTTTGATATTTTGAGTATCAGGGATGTTCAACTTTAGAAATCTTCTTCACGAGTTTTGGGGTGGACACGATTACCTTCATGACGGTATATAGTGTCCCATCCAAACTTGTTTTCCTGTGCTCTTTCTGCTTCGCTGAACTTCGGGTCGATTTAGACCATTTGATTGATATTTATTTTTCCACTCTTTTCCTTGATCATTTTTAGCGCGTTACCATGACTTTAAAATTGGGAGCGCAAGACCAGTCAGTTTCTTGAAACCAACTCCTCATTGATGATCTACTCGAGACGCTCGTCACCCATGACCTTCGTGTCCCACTCAGGCACGTCATTTTGTGCTCCATTTGATTCGCACAACTTTCCCGATGCGTGACCGGATTTTATTTTACTCCACGGCGTCACGTTTATCTTCTAACTTGATTTGTGGGTCCCCTGTCGACCAAAACCTGTCCGCCCCAACTATGGACATGGCCCACTTTGAGCCTACTATCCGTCCGCCACTTGTGTCCCATTTATTGGAATCTCCATGTGCTACTTATTTCTCCATGATCATCGACGCCTATTTTTTAATTCAATTTTTGCACAATGTCCAGTTTTGATCCAATCCGGCTCCACCGAGTCCAGTCCAGCTCCATGGTTTTCTCCATCGGGACACCCTCATATTTATTGCCCAAAAATATCAAGTACTTATTTTATCTATTTTTTAATATCTAATGGAAAAATCTCTATTGATTTTAATTCCCATTGGAATGATCCAATTCTCTATTTAATCTCCACCCTTGGATCTCCCTACATTAATCCTCACCATTTATTCTCTCCTCACATTCACATAGCCTCCCCCTCTCATGTGAGCTGGCCCTAATTCCTAGGAGAAGCATTCACACTTTTTCATCTCTCTCTCTCTTATCCTCTCTTTCTCTCACTCACTTTTTCTCCCATGCAACAACAACAACTTCAGCAGCTCACCACTCCATCTCCTCCTCACCACCCGACCTCACCCCATGGCTGTCCCGACCACCATCCTCCTCTCTTGGCCGTCGGCTACCACCATGGTCAACCCTACCATTCTTCTCCTTCCTCCTAAGCAAACATCATCACCACCATCATAAGCAACCCCCTCCACCTTCACTCACAGCCCGACCCCATGGCCAGCCGACCCCCTCACGTCGGCCACCCCCTGACCGTCGGCCATGGCCGACGTTGATCTCCTCCCTCTCCTCCTCGATCTCCTCCTCCACCATTTCTGCCACCATCACCACCATTTTTGCCACCATCACCACCACTTCACCGCCGCCACCACCTTAAACTGCCATGGCCACCTCCAGTCGACCTCGCCGTAGGCCGCGCGCAGCGTCAGTAGCTCCACGCACCATTGGCAGCGCAGTGACAGCAGCCCTACGCGCCAGGCGCGCGCACGAACGGCACGTCGCACCGCCGTTGGCCGCTCACCGGCGTGGCCGACCTCGCCGTGGGTGCCCCCCCCCCACGGGCGAGCTCTGGTGGACAGCCCCCTGACGGCCACCGTCCTTCGGGACGCGCCGTCGAGGCGATTCGTGCGTTTTGAACGACGTCCCGTCGTGACGCACGCGAAATCACGTTCATTTTAGCGCTCCGTCGCAGCGACTTCGTGCATGTTTTCCCGGAGATCCGACTATTAGATCGGTGATTTCTTCACTCCGTCGCAATCTCGGTATATCCACCTTCATTCTTGTCAATTTTTGTCCGTTAATTTTATCGTTTGATACATGAAAACCGGCCACCAAGTTGACCGTTTAAATTATATTAAATTGGACAGTTTCACGGGGCCAACTTCGTCAGCTTGTATCTCCTCCACTGCAGCTCCGTTTGGCGTGCTACCGGTTTCGATGCGAAGCTGGTATAACCCTCTTGCTACCCCTTCAGTTTCGTTTCATTATGAGCTTGTTTGATTGGTTGAATTCGACGCCAAAGTTGGCCGTCCGAATTCGTAATTTCCAACTTGTAAAATTCCATTTTTGAGCACGGGACTCCAGATTTCATTTCTGACACCACCATTAGACTTGTGACGTCGTTCTGGCATATTTTCATATAAAATTTGTTAGATTTGGAGAACGTAGGCCCGGGCACGCATTTCGGTGCAAAGCGGGTCCCACTTTCTGGGTCAACGGGACTTTTTGACGCCGGCTCATCGGAATCCAATTCTGGATATACCGTTGAGTTCATATCGTCATTCTGGACTCGTTGACATATAATTTGCTAGGTTTTGGTGGACATTGGGTCTGACACGCATTTCGGTGCAAGTCGGATACCAATATCCGGGTCAACGGGTCATTTTGAGATCGGCTCATCGGAATCCAATTTCGGAGATACCGTTGAGTTCGTACCATCATTCTGGACTCGTTGACAGGTAGTTTGCTGAGTTTTGAGAACTTTGGCTCCGGCACGTATTTCCGTGCAAACCGGAATTCCAAGTTCTGGTCAACGGGCCAAGTGGAGATCGGGTCAACGGAATCCAATTCTGGGGATACCGTTGGGTTCGTATCGACATTCTGGTTTTGTGGACGTATATTTTGCTATATTTTATAGACTTATTTTCTTGCACGTTTTTCGGTGCAAAACGGCTCCGACACGGACACCGTTTTGACCCGAAATTACCTTTTTGCCCTTGTGTCCAAATTGGACCGTTGGGTAGGCTATCCTAGCTAATTTGACCATTTTGGACACGTTGGCGATGTTCATTTCATCGTCCGACAATGTTTGTTGATAATTTCTCTGAGTTTAACCTTTTTGTAATTAATTAATAATTAATTCACATAATGTTCGTATTTCGGGATTAGTACAACAAAACTGAGATCAGTCAATTCCAGTGATCTCACATCGCTGAAATTGACAAGTTGGATACGTGGATCACTATAATAAGATTATCAACCTTACCGATAATCTTCTTCTCTCGGTTTGCGTGCCGTAAGTTTCGACGTACAAATAACGAAGTACACTTTATATTAGACTAGAATTGACCTTGTTTGACCAGAGTTGACCAGTTGACCCAAAGTCAACTATAAGTCAACACTTGACCTAGTTTGACTAGATTATTGACCAGAGTCGACCTAGAGTTGTTTTGACTTAGAAGAACCTAGAATAGTATAGATTGATTTTAGAGATTCATTTATTACAACTTGAACACCTTGTAACCTGTGTTGCTTTAAATAGGACTCTGTGGCTTCAGTGGGACCTCCTATACTTATCAGCTGTTCAGGTTATCGAGGCGAGTACATTCTCTGATTATTTCATATCCTGCTTAGAATTATTACCTGCAGTAGATTACTTTACTTGTACTGTCACGTTAGTCACACGGATTTGTACTATATGGATCTCTATATGCGATGTTATCCCCCTCGGGAGCATCGGGTACATTGTGCTTGTGCGTTTCACTTACATCGTGTACTCCTGTGCTTTCATTTACATGTGCACTCCGGTGAACTTTGTACTCTCAGGTTCACGGAGCCCCATGTATACTATCACGTGCACCCTATATGGGCCCCCATGTGATATCTTGTACAATAACATAACCTGTATAGATCCTTGTGTATAGATTGGGGTACGGGGGATTAGAATTAGGCATGTGAATAATACACCAGTAGTTTCTTATCAGAATCTCATCCTTAGTGTCTTATCAGAATCTCCTATGCCATTTACATGTCCATATTGTACTCTGACTTACTAGTCACTGCTAGTTCTCTATGTATAGTAGATATTTCTATTACAGCTCTTCCTGTTTACATACTATTTTTCTTCAGTACCTGTATCTTACTTTACTGTATGTTATATGTTTTCTAACCTGCTATGATCTGTTGAGATGTACTGTGCTCGCTCCAGTCCTGACTGGACCTGTTGATAAATTTTATAGATAGCCTGGAGGTGCCTGCTAGCCTAGAGGAGACACATTAGAGGTTGTTTAGGTATTTATTTCTTTTTGTCTGGAGTTGTTTTTACTTTGTGGATTACTGTATCTTTATTTGAGTTTTGAGATGTACTTCTGGGTTCATGTATCTTAGACACTTAGACTTCTATCTCCTGTATTTATTTTGGATTTCATGTTCTATCTATCCTTATCATGCTCTACCATAGATGTGATTGAGACTGTATCTGCTATGTCACCCCCATTCGGGGAGTATAAACTGTTTAGCTTTATATTGTTAGATGTTGTGACCTAGGACAGCGTTCTACCGCCGACACTGCGGCGTAGGCTGGGCGTCGTTACGTTCTCGTGCCCTAACTCTAGGGTGCGGGTCGTGACACGTTTTTAGTGGTGGCCCATGCATGTCGAGACTAAAGTGTAGTGATATTCGAACTAGAGTACCACTACAGCCTGCAGTAGGATTAGGATATATTTTGAAGGTACTCAATCACAGATAGGAACCCTTGAGAGATTTCCGGGACGACCCTGGAGAATCTTATTTAACTTCGATTTTAAAACTCTCTTTTTTTTCCCTTAATTTAATTTATTTTACTTTTGTTGTTAAATTTGATTTTTATGGATTATTGTTGAATTTGAGTTTGTATTTATTTTGATGGAAGATTTTCGAATTTTGAACTTTGATGATAGCTGTTGCATTCGAGTTTGTATTTTGATGGATTTTGTTTATTTTGAATTTTGATGTTCGTTAATAAATTTGATTTGATTTTGAGTATTCATTATTAATTAATTTAATTTTTGGCAAGATGAAATTATATGGGCTAGGTCGTCTTTGTTATGGAATCTAGTCTTTTATAGTCACATTAGCCAGCATGGTGAGGACATATAGTCTGACTCTGGATATATTTCTCGGGTATGGGAATTTAAGGTTTTCGCAGCCAAGCATGCGGCACCGCAAAAATGTTAAATACCATGATTTTAGAAATATGTGCATAAGTCAAGGGCTCTGTGATTATCGTAGCCTTGCTTACTAGTATGACGAGGATTTAGAGTACCATGATTTTGGATAGACGCATATGATTATCAGATTGCACTTAAAATATTTTGAACATGTTTTCTCTACTTTTCTCAGTCATTCAAAAAAAAAAATTTGTTTGTTGTTTTGCCTAGTTTCTTGTCATTTAACTTAAGAGTATGTTTAGTTGTTTTCATAAACCTTGGTGTAACTTCTTGCTAGGAGTTTTCATAATACAATGAATCGATGATTTTGGTAGATTTTATCTTGGATTTGATAATTTAGCACTGGGTTTCAAAAAGGGTTCTTCCTTAATCAGATAAGCAAAATATATTTTATCGTTAATTCCTTCTTGCTATTAATCTTATATTAGATAATAATAAAACTGTCTTGATTTCGCCAATCACCTGCTCGCAATCTTGGTAGGAATCTAAATGTTAGTCTTAACGTAGAATTAATTAATTTTTATTAGGACATGAGAATATGTATATGCATATATATATAACAGACACTTTGCCTAACACGTATGCATGCTACACTTGATTTTTCCACATATTTAGATACATATTGATATGTTGTTGATGTCCAAATTTTTCATAACCAATATTTCTGGTTCTTTGCATTTCCATGTTTAAATTCGTAATTTAAATATAAATTTCATGTTATTAGTTTTGTATACATAACTGCACATATATGTTATACATAGAGTTTCAATTCAAAAAAAGAAATTGGTTAAGTTATGTTAAATTTGTAAAATCTAAGACTATGTGTATATTGACCTTTAATGCTGAATTTCCAAATGTTAGTTCAAATTGCTGTTTTATTTTCTTAAATGTAATATTGAGCTACATTGTGGGAAGTAGGATATAAATTTAAGTTTCATATTCTTACGTGCTAGTTTGTGATAAACATTGAGTTGGGTTTTAATGTTCAAGTTCTCCAAAAGTCTGAAAACTAGTTACATGTTAACATTTTTACATTGATTTCCATGTTTAGTTAAATTTTAGATTTAATATGTAATATTGAACTGTATGCGTAGGTAAATATATTGATAGTATGTTAGGGTTTCTTTTCTATCATGTTAGGATGTGTTAGGACCATTGAGATTGGCTGTGATGTTCAAACCCTAAAATCTGAGACCGCATTATGTTCATAATTTCCATGGTTTAAATGTTAGCTTGTTTTCAGATTTTATATGTAAATGCTGAACTAAAACCTGGTTTAACTTTGTAATACTAAGTCATAACCCTGTACATGGACACACACACACTCTCTAACTTAGTATACCCTGTCGTGTAACCTAATCTTTCCTCTCTATGTTATGATTATATACCTAGATAGATATATATAGAGTTTATACATCCATGTTATAATTTGTATAGATACATAACTAAATCTCTACCTATTTATAGATGTATATGGTTAGTCATGCATGTTATTATTAAATAGGTTGTGTACGGTAGGTCGTTAACCCATATGCCATGATTAGTGTAACTTGCTAGTTATTGTTGAAACCCGAATCCCCATATACACTTTCATGTATATTCACGTACACCAATGTCTGCTATCTAACCATATGAAGCTGTTCACATACACCCATACGCACACAAACCACATAATATTACATAATGCTAGCTTTTCCTCTCTAACGCTCTCTCTATATATTGTGATTGGATTTCCATGCAATTGACTTTTATTCTTTAACTAGTGATTTGATTTTTCCTTGAATAGTACTTTTTTTTCGGATGATTGGTAGTTACCTTCCTTTATTTTTTATGAGTACCAGTTTTCATATAGGGTGGTAGACAACCTTATAGTTTTGATGGTTGTTGTTTCTGTATCTTTCTATTTTAGCACCCTGGATTGCTTGAGTGTTTGATACCCGATGACCGCCTTGGTTAGTATGACTAGTATACCTAGATGAGACTTTCACTACCACCGTATGCCATAACCCTGGACGTTGTCCTTTTTGATAGTATATTGTATTTAAGTTCTGGGACTTTTATCGTGGGGGTTTGACCTAGAGGGGGTATGGACATTTTAATTTCGAGGACAAAATTTTTATAAGGTGGGTAGGATGTGAGCACCCTGAATTTTGGGTTGTTTTTTTATTTATTTTATTTTATTTCCTGATTGATTTTAATTTCGATAAATAATTTATTCTGTATTTTTTTCCTTAAGTGTACTTTCACATGCCTTTGATATTTGGAGTATCAGGGATATTCAACTTTGGAAATCTTCTTCACGAGTTTTGGGGTGGACACGATTACCTTCATGACGGTATATAGTGTCCCATCCAAACTTGTTCTCTTGTGCTCTTTCTGCTTCGCTGAACTTCGGGTCGGTTTAGACCATTTGATTGATATTTATTTTCCCACTCTTTTCCTTGATCATTTTCAGCACGTTACCATGACTTTTAAATTGGGAGCGCAAGACCAGTCAGTTTCTTGAAACCAACTCCTCATTGATGATCTACTCGAGACGCTCGTCACCCATGACCTTCGTGTCCCACTCAGGCACGTCATTTTGTGCTCCATTTGATTCGCACAACTATCCCAACGCGTGACCCGATTTTATTTCACTCTACGGCGTCACGTTTATCTTCCAACTTGATTTGTGGGTCCCCTGTCGACCAAAACCTGTCCGCCCCAACTATGGACATGGCCCACTTTGAGCCTACTATCCGTCCGCCACTTGTGTCCTATTTATTGGAATCCCCATGTGCTACTTATTTCTCCATGATCATCGACGCCTATTTTTTAATTCAATTTTTGCACAATGTCCAGTTTTGATCCAATCCGGCTCCACCGAGTCCAGTCCAGCTCCATGGTTTTCTCTATCGGGACACCCTCATATTTATTGCCCAAAAATATCAAGTACTTATTTTATCTATTTTTTAATATTTAATGGAAAAATCTCCATTGATTTTAATTCCCATTGGAATGATCCAATTCTCCATTTAATCTCCACCCTTGGATCTCCCTACATTAATCCTCACCATTTATTCTCCCCACACATTCACACAGCCTCCCCCTCTCATGTGAGCCGGCCCTAATTCCTAGGAAAAGCATTCACACTTTTTTATCTCTCTCTCTCTCTTATCCTCTCTTTCTCTCACTCACTTTTTCTCCCATGCAACAACAACAACTTCAGCAGCTCACCACTCCATCTCCTCCTCACCACCCGACCTCACCCCATGGCTGTCCCGACCACCATCCTCCTCCCTTGGCCGTCGGCCACCACCATGGTCAACCCCACCATTCTTCTCCTTCCTCCTAAGCAAACATCATCACCACCATCATAAGCAACCCCCTCCACCTTCACTCACAGCCCGACCCCATGGCCAGTCGACCCCCTCACGTCGGCCACCCCCTGGCCGTCGGCCATGGCCGACGTTGATCTCCTCCCTCTCCTCCTCGATCTCCTCCTCCACCATTTCTGCCACCATCACCACCATTTCCGCCACCATCACCACCACTTCACCGCCGCCACCACCTTAAACCGCCATGGCCACCTCCAGTCGACCTCCCCGTAGGCCGTGCACAGCGTCAGTAGCTCCACGCGCCACTGGCAGCGCAGTGACAGTAGCCCTACGCGCCAGGCGCGCGCGCGAACGGCACGTCGCGCCGCCGTTGGCAGCTCACCAGCGTGGCCGACCTCGTCGTGGGTGCCCCCCCTACGGGCGAGCTCTGGTGGACAGCCCCCTGACGGCCACCGTCCTCCGGGACGCGCCGTCGAGGCGATTCGTGCGTTTTGAACGACGTCCCGTCGTGACGCGCGCAAAATCACGTTCATTTTGGCGCTCCGTCGCAGCGACTTCGTGCATGTTTTCCCGGAGATCCGACCGTTGGATCGACAATTTCTTCGCACCGTCGCAATCTTGGTATATCCACCTTCATCCCTGTCAATTTTCGTCCGTTAATTTTATTGTTTGATACATGAAAACCGGCCACCAAGTTGACCGTTTAAATTATATTAAATTGGACAGTTTCGCGGGGCCAACTTCGTCAGCTTGTATCTCCTCCACCGCAGCTCTGTTTGGCGTGCTACCAGTTTCGGTGCGAAGCTGGTATAACCCTCTTGCTACCCCTTCAGTTTCGTTTCATTGTGAGTTTGTTTGATTGGTTGAATTCGTCGCCAAAGTTGGTCGTCCGAATTCGTAATTTCCAACTTATAAAATTCCATTTTTGAGCACGGGACTCCAGATTTCATTTATGACACCACCATTAGACTTGTGGCGTCGTTCTGGCATGTTTTCATACAAAATTTGTTAGATTTGGAGAGCGTGGGCCCGGGCAAGCATTTCGGTGCAAAGCGGGTCCCACTTTCTGGGTCAACGGGACTTTTTGACGCCGGCTCATCGGAATTCAATTCCGGATATATCTTTGAGTTCGTATCGTCATTCTGGACTCGTTGACATATAATTTGCTAGGTTTTGGTGGACATTGGGTCTGACACGCATTTCGGTGCAAGTCGGATACCAATATCCGGGTCAACGGATCATTTTGAGATCGGCTCATCGGAATCCAATTCCGGAGATACCGTTGAGTTCGTATCATCATTCTGGACTCGTTGACAGGTAGTTTGCTGAGTTTTGAGAACTTTGGCTCCGGCACGCATTTCCGTGCAAACCGGAATTCCAAGTTCTGGTCAACGGGCCAAGTGGAGATCGGGTCAACGGAATCCAATTCTAGGGATACCGTTGGGTTCGTATCGACATTCTGGTTTCGTGGACGTATGTTTTGCTATATTTTATAGACTTGTTTTCTTGCACGTTTTTCGGTGCAAAATGGCTCCGACACGGACACCGTTTTGACCCGAAATTACCTTTTTGCCCTTGTGTCCAAATTGGACCGTTGGGTAGGCTATCCTAGCTAATTTGACCATTTTGGACACGTTGGCGATGTTCATTTCATCGTCCGACAATGTTTGTTGATAATTTCTCTGAGTTTAACCTTTTTGTAATTAATTAATAATTAATTCATATAATGTTCGTATTTCGGGATTAGTACAACGAAACTGAGATCAGTCAATTCTAGTGATCTCACATCGCTGAAATTGACAAGTTGGATACGTGGATCACTATAATAAGATTATCAACCTTACCGATAATCTTCTTATCTCGGTTTGCGTGCCGTAAGTTTCGACGTACAAATAACGAAGTACACTTTATATTAGACTAGAATTGACCATGTTTGACCAGAGTTGACCAGTTGACCCAAAGTCAACTATAAGTCAACACTTGACCTAGTATGACTAGATTATTGACCAGAGTCGACCTAGAGTTGTTTTGACTTAGAAGAACCTAGAATAGTATAGATTGATTTTAGAGATTCATTTATTACAACTTGAACACCTTGTAACCTGTGTTGCTTTAAATAGGACTCTGTGGCTTCAGTGGGACCTCCTATACTTATCATCTGTTCAGGTTATCGAGGCGAGTACATTCTCTGATCATTTCATATCCTGCTTAGAATTATTACCTACAGTAGATTACTTTACTTGTACTGTCACGTTGGTCACACGGATTGGTACTATATGGATCTCTATATGCGATGTTATCCCCCTCGGGAGCATCGGGTACATTGTGCTTGTGCGTTTCACTTACATCGTGTACTCCTGTGCTTTCATTTACATGTGCACTCCGGTGAACTTTGTACTCTCAAGTTCACGGAGCCCCCATGTATACTATCACGTGCACCCTATATGGGCCCCCATGTGATATCTTATACAATAACATAACCTGTATAGATCCATGTGTATTGATTGGGGTACGGGGGAGTAGAATTGGGCATGTGAATAATACACCAGTAGTTTCTTATCAGAATCTCATCCTTAGTGTCTTATCAGAATCTTCTATGCCATTTACATGTCCATATTGTACTCTGACTCACTAGTCACTGCTAGTTCTCTATGTATAGTAGATATTTCTATTACAGCTCTTCCTGTTTACATACTGTTTTTCTTCAGTACCTGTATCTTACTTTACTGTATGTTATATGTTTTCTAACCTGCTATGATCTGTTGAGATGTACTGTGCTCGCCCCAGTCCTGACTGGACCTGTTGATAAATTTTACAGATAGCCTGGAGGTGCCTGCTAGCCTAGAGGAGACACATTAGAGGTTGTTTAGGTAGTTATTTCTTTTTGTCTGGAGTTGTTTTTACTTTGTGGATTACAGTATCTTTATTTGAGTTTTGAGATGTACTTCTGGGTTCATGTATCTTAGACACTTAGACTTCTATCTCCTGTATTTATTTTGGATTTCATGTTCTATCTATCCTTATCATGCTCTACCCTAGATGTGATTGAGACTGTATCTGCTATGTCACCCCCATTCGGGGAGTATAAACTGCTTAGCTGTATATTGTTAGATGTTGTGACCTAGGACAGCGTTCTACCGCCGACACTGCGGCGTAGGCTGGGCGTCGTTATGTTCTCGTGCCCTAACTCTAGGGTGCGGATCGTGACACGGCCTGACCATGTCCTCTGGCTGCTGGTCCCCTCTGCTGGAAACCTCTCTGCCTATTCTGGGTCTGAGCTTGGGCTTGTGTATACTGCTGGGGGTGTTGTTGTTGGAATGCCTGAGACTGAGGCGGCAAGGGCCTCGAAGACTGATATTGCTGCTGCTGAACTGGTACTGGGGGCGGTCCTCTCACCGAAGAGCTAGAAGGGTTGGATGCTGATGAACCACCCCTATTCGGGCAAGCCCCTATCCTATGATCTGCTGCTCCACAAGCCATGCACAATCCCTGCGCCCTGCGACAGTCTGCCACCACATGCCCTGGCTTCCCGCAATGAGAACATCCCACCGCGGAAGTCTGCTTCTGCTTCTGCTTCTGCTGCTGCGGGTACGTCGGGGTCGAATGCTGAACCGACGTTACTGAGGCCGCCCGCCTCGAAGTTCCAATGGTCAATCCCCTAGCTGCCGGGGCTGGAGCTGATGATTGGTACATCTGACTGTGGGACCGCTTCCTACCTCCGGTCCTATCCACGATCCTCTGGAAGGTGTACTCATGCCTCCTAGCTGCTCTCAAGACTGCATCGAACGTCTGGTGCTCGAACTGCTCAACCGCCAACAAGATCTCCAAATGCAGTCCCTACTAGAACCGCTGGGCCCTATCAAACTCGGTCGCCACCAAGGTGGGGGCAAACCTACTGAGCCTAGAAAACTCCGATGCATAACTGTCGACTGTTCTGCCTCCTTGCTTCAAGTTGGTAAATCTGGTCTGCAGGTCGTACCGAGCCACAGCATCGAAATACTTCGTCTGGAATCTCTCTTTAAACACTGCCCAAGCAATGGGTGCCACTAATCCCATGGCTTACGCTGCCCACCAACTGCGAGCCAAGTCCAACAACTGCAGGCGCACCACCGCCACCTTCTCATTCTCCGGTGTCCTAGCTGCTTCCAGAATCACCTCGGTATCCTGAAGCCATGCATCCGCGGCAATCGCATCCTCGGTGCCGTCGAAGAAAGGAGGGTTCAAGCGCTTGAAGCTGTTGGCCGCCTGGTTCCCTGGATGTCCGCCTCGGGTCAAAGCATCTTGAACTGTCTGGTGCAGGGCGTCGCTTCGACGATCCTGGGAAGCTATCAAGGTTCTGATGAGGCTTACTAAGGTACCATCATCTGGCTCTGCGGGCTGGACGGGCCGAACTGGTGACTCTCCTCCAGTAGGTATCACTCTGGAGGCGACTCCGAAATGCTAGGCTTGATCTCTAGGTTGCTGCTGGTCCACGGGAGGTGCTCCTCCTTGCTGATCGGCAGGGTCAGGTACAGTGCCGCTGAGGAAGACGACACAGAGAAACAATAAGGACCAGGACAGATCAACGATACAAGCATGTAATCAGGGCAAGAATTTGAGGGATTTGAAAATACGGGCGGAGATAAAGGGCGAATACTGATTGAGACATCTATTCGGTAAACCCTCACATTTCTTGATTGACAAGACCTGCATGGGCCACCAATTAAACCATGTCATGCCCCAGAACCAGAATACTGGAGAGCGGGGGCAGACATAGCCAGCTACGTATATTAAAATAGAAACCACCTCGATATATGGTCACGGCTGTCTAGAAATATGAGGGTTTACTACAAGCCAACAGTCTCTTATGGTCATGAACAAACCTAATGTCTCAATCACAAGCAAGTAAGTAAGGTCGCAAGATGTATGATCATTAAATATACAATAATAAGGCGTCCCAAATATTACATATTCAGCTGATCATGAAGCTAGTCGTACAAAATGCGGGGACTAGCAAGAGTTAAGTCATACATGATCAACCCTAGGATTTGTTAATCATGTTTACAGCCCGTATGCAGACAGTAAGTAAAGTGCATCGAGCTAACAGGTGCTCGTCGGCTAAACGCCTCAAAAGAATAACTTTACAATAGAGTGAGCAAAACAAAATAGAAAACCCACTCGTAGACCGGGTTCCTTCTAGTCGCCACCATCGGGCTGGAGGTTCGGAAGATCCTCGGAAGCTGCTCCGAAATCTGGCCACACAAAACTAGCTGGGTCAACCCCAGAAAGAGCAAGTGCCACAAGGGGGCCACGAAATAAGAACAAAAGCCAGTAATTAGCACAAAAAAATTTCTAATATTAACAATAGAAATTACGAAAACATGGCAGGATGATATACGACGAGATAACCATGGAACTATTCCGATAGCCAGGTTACAACCCGTAAGCCAAACAAGGACCGGGGTTGTAACCCTTCATCCGAACAGAACTTGGTTTACCACCATTTATCGGCAAGATAATAATGCAAGAAATCAAGACAGGGAGCAATCTTGTACTGGATCAAGACATGGCTAGACTGGTTATACCTCATTCAATCAATCACGGCCAAGCAGATACTACGGCTTACTACTTTAACTAACTAGGGTTATCACAGGTCTAATTACTAACAAGATGCAGTGAGATTGTTCCACAGCCCCAAGCCATACAGACCATCCAGGTTACCCAGGTCAAAAATTAGGGGTTAAATTCAGGTGGGTACATCGTCCGGGAGACAAATGTACCCTTAGGTGACTTAGTGGGTGCAACACGCGACGGTGTGCTGGAAATGTGCCCTACTCGACGGCAGGCTACAGATCCCAAGAGCGCCCAGGTAACGGGATTGCCTGTAGCTGTGTCATCTCTTCATGACTACTGTGTTATTCTAGTTATTAACCTTAATCCATTTTAGTAGGTACTCCTGACCGTGGTACTCAGGAGTCCCATCCTAGACATGATGCAAGACAGGACAAGTGGATTTAACAAGCAAGAAAGAAAGAACTACCCACGGTGTCAAGACAGGTCAAGTTAAGCTAGCCGTCGCAACAGCATTAAGATAAATCATGTCAGGGTACTTGTCAGGAGTGCGCCACGACGGGCCACTATCATGTCAGGTTGGTCATGTCAGGAGTGCACCACTATGGGTCACTGTCGTGTTATGCTAGTTCCTTGTCATACCATGCCATGTACAATAGTCATTCCAAACATATTAAGTAAAATCAAGTTCATGACAAAAGGCGTAAGGATATAAAATGGGCGTAAAATATCTAATAAAATATCAATATACAGGGCTATAGAAGAGCCAAGCTTAAAGAAATAAGACCAAAACTCCAAGAGCCAATGGGTTAAGCAAGGGGTCAGGGGAGCAGCGTACGCACAAGACACGCACGCAGGAGAGCGGCGTACGCGAAAAAGTCATGCACGCAGGGGAGCTGCGTACGCGAAAAGTCGCGCACGCTAGAGAGCTGCGTACGTGAAAAGTCACGCACGCCAAAGAGTAGCGTACGCGAAAAGTCACGCACGCCAGAGAGCAGCGTACGCGAAAAGTCACGCACGCCAGAGAGCAGCGTACGCGAAAAGTCACGCACGCATGAGAGCTGCATACGTGCAAAAGCACGCAAGCAGAGAGCTGCGTACGCGTAAAAACACTTACGCTGGGTCTGGGTCTTCTTCTCCATGGCTGAGAAGAAGCTCCAATGGCTCCAAAACTTCAAGGCATCACAACTTGGCCATCCGAACTCCAAATCCAGATTTCTAAAGTTCTAACCAGGGTGAAATCGAACTCTCTTCCACATGGAAGCATCAAAACCCATAAAAATCCAACTTAAGTAGATCAAAACCATGCAAAAACTGAAAATAGGGAAAACTTAGATCTAGAACAATAGAGACTCCAAATCATAAAATGCTAAGTTCTAATGTTGATCACCATGTCCTAAACTAGCAAATGGACAAATAAAAGAGGGTTCTCATGTGGTGGCAAGGTGCACTTGCCTATGGGTGGGTGTTGTGGAGAGGAAGGAGAAGAGAGTTGTGTAGAGGAAGGAGAAGAAGAAATTAATGGAGGTTTATGAGGAGAGAGAAAAGTTGGTGGAGTTTTAAAGAGGGTGGGATGTGGTGTGTTGAGGGTAGAGCATAGGCTAGGGTGTTCCAATACACATAAACCAAACCAAACCAACCCAATCAATTAAAACCGAGCCATGACAAAACCCAAAATACGAGAAATACCAAAATTCCACAAGTTGAGAAAAATAAAAAAATACATACCAAAATCCAGATACGAGTATAAATACGAAATACAGGAAATACGGGAAATGAGGGTGACAGGGTCATGGCTTACGGTGGTAATGAAAGTCTCATCTAGGTATACTAGTCACACTAGACCAAAACAATCATAGGGTATCAAAACATACAAGCAATCAAGGGTGTTGAACTAGATAAGTTACAAAAACAACAATTATCAAGACTATAAGGTAGTCTACCATCCTATATAAAAACTGGTAATTATCAAAAATAAAATAAGATAACTACTAATCATCTATAAAGGGGTACTATTTAAGAAAAATCAAAACCAAAAGTTTAAGGAACGAAAGTCCATAGCATTGAATCCAATCACAATATAATATATATAGAAAGAGAGAGTGTTAGAGAGGAAAAAGCTAACATCATGTAAAGATTATGTGGTTAGTGTGTGTATGGGTGTATGTAGACATGTTTATATGGTTAGATAGTAGGCTTGTGTGTGTGAAATATACATGAAAGTGTATAGGAGGATTTGGGTCTGAAAACAATAGCTATCAAGTTACACTTTTCATGGCATATTGGTTAAACAGTCTACAAGGCACAATCTATTTACTCATAACATGCATGGCTAACCATATATATATGTATATCTATATGTATAGAGAAGTAGAGATTTAATTATGTATCTATATACATTATAACATGTATATATATATATATATATATATATATATATATATATATATATATATATATATATATATATATATATATATATAGTTTATGCATATATATATATATATATATATATAATATATATATATATATATATAAAAATATATATATATATATATATTTATTTATGAACATAACATGAAGATGAAGGGTTAGGTTTACATGGCAGTTGTGAACATTAGTGTAGAGTGTCAAGTGTACATGGGTTAAAACTTGAAATGAAGGGTTCAATCATTCAGTTTAGTTCAACATTACATATTAATCCCAAATTGAACTACACGTTTGAAAGCAATGTAAAAATGTTAATATGTATTCAGTTTTCAAAATTTTGGAGAAATTCGAATATCAAAACCAACCCAACGTTTACCACAACCACAACATAACATGTAAGAGTATGAAACCTAACATTATATCCCTACATACAATAATGTAAACGGCTCAAAACATTACATTCAAAAAAAACTGCAAATTGACTAATCACTTAGAATTCAGGCTTAAAGGGTTAATATGCATACAGTCTCAGATTTGACAAATTCAAACACAAAACTCAACCAATTTCTTTAAAACTTGAAACCCTGTATATAACATACATGTGCAGTGATGTAAACAACGACTAATAACATGGAATTTATATTTAATTTACGAATTTAATCTGGAAAACAGAGAACTAGTCACTGATACTGTACTATATTAGAAATATTGGGATTTTGAGAAATTAATATCAAACATATTAATATGCATTTAGATAGGTTGGTAATCAAGTGTAGCATTCATACGTGTCAGGCAAGTATCTGTGTCCACTATATATATATATATATATATATATATATATATATATATATATATATATATATATATATATATATATAAAATATATATATATATATATATATATATATATATATATATATATATATATATATATATATATATATATATATATATATTAAGGTAATACAAGAAATAATGGCAAGAAGGAAATAATGATAAAATCTGTTCTGCTTATCTATTTAAAAGAAGGAACCATATTGAAACCAGAGCTATAATATCAAATCCAAGTTAAGGTCTAGCAAAATCATCGATTTATTGTATTAGGAAAAAAAAATATAGCAAGAAGTTACACTAGATTTATAATAACAGCTAAGCTACTCCTACTCATACTCCTACTCCTAAGTTATTTGATGATGGAATACAATTTATAACAAGAGAATGGTACGATAGAGGTGATATATTTAAAAAGCTTCTCAAGATACAATCCGATAATCATATGCGTCTATCCAAAATCATGTTACTCAGAGCCCTCGCCATGCCAGTAAGCAAGGCTGCGATAAAGGATAGATTCCATAACTGGGGCATGCACCTCTATAATCATGTCGTCTAGAATTCTCGCTATGCCGACTAGTATAGCTGCGAGAAATTCCAAATCTCATAACCAAGATACGTATATCCGAAGTCAGGTCCCTATGTTTCCGCCACGCCAGCTAATATAGCTGCGATAAACTACAGGTTCCATAATCAAGTAGATGTTTTACCATCCATGTATTCCCGTCAACATATGTTATTAGAAAATATCGTAACTCAGGCCATAAAATTCATCTCGATAGGAAAAATCAAAGTCAACAACGATCCAACAAAATCAAATTCAATAATCAAGGAGTGAGAGCAATAAATAAGGAAAATGGTTTCAAATTGAAGTTTAAATAAAATTTTCAAGGGTCGTCCCAGGAATCTCTCAAAGAATCCTAACTGTGATTGAGTACCTTCAAAAATATCCTAATCCTACTGCAGGCTGTAGTGATACTCTAGTTCGCATACCACTACATAAACTTGACCTGCATGGGCCACCTCTAAAAATGTGTCACGACCCGCACCCTAGAGTAAGGACATGAGAAGTGGGTACGTCCAGCCTACGCCGCAGTGTCGACGGTAGAACGCTGTCCTAGGTCAATCATCTATCAATATAAAGGTACATGTACAGTATATACACTCCGAATGGAGGTAACATAGCAGAATACAGTCTCAATCACATCTAAAGCAGGATGATAAGATATATAGACATACATGAAAATAAAATAAGATCCGCAGAGATACAACCAGAGAAGTCTAAGTGTCTAAGATAACACAATCTAGAAAATATCTCAAAACTCAAATACAGTAATCCATAGAGAATAAATATAACTAAAAATCACTAATCTAAACTAATGGTGTGACATCCACTGCTAAGGGATCCTGCTGGAGATCCAGGTCACAAAAATCCTCTAAGGTAGTCCCATGGTAAGTGGTACTGGGTTCCTCATCATCCTCTATAAAATTTTCAACAGGTCCAGTCTGGACGGGAACGAGCACAATCTCATATAAAAAACCCAAGTAAATGACAGAGAACTATAAAACAGTTATAGAGAGTTGTATTGATGAACATGACAGTTTATATTCAGGTGATGGTAAAGAAAGACAGATAAAGTGCAAGGAAAGTAAGTAACTAAACAAGAGAAGAATCATGGCAATAAAGACTGTAAAAATAGAACTAGCTGAACCAGGGTAATATGATATAAGTCCAGACAGTAATGTAGACAAGTGTAACTCCAATGTAAGTCCAGTACAAGACGAATCTAATACAAGATGAATCTAGTAAGGGACGATTCCAGTCATAGTGATCAATGATTCCAAGGTGAGTCCAGTCTATACTCTAGCAGTGTGTTTTAAAATACCGAGATCGACATGTAAACGACTATAGGTAATCTGGCACATCATACACCTGGTCGGGTGTGAGATGGCTATCATTCCAGTTTGATTCCAGCATGAGGGTGATTCCAGAATTGGGATATGTCGACATGTCTTACTCTAGCATTTTCTCTCCCAGCAAGTGAATCCAGAAATCTGACACAATGATTCAAGATGAGTCCAGCCAGAATATGATGATACCAGTAAATGATTCCGGAATGATTCCAGTAATAGAGGCCAGACAATAAATGTGTATCGTATACATGAATCCAGAATATCCATACGTGTTGTAACAGAGAATCGTATACAACTAACTAGAACTGGAGTACAGTAATTGACAAGTAAATGAGAGAACTATTAGAGAATGTACTCGCCTGGTATCTGAATAGCTGTAGTAAATGTACTATCCGAGATGAGGTTCCTGACTCCTAGTTAGAGCAACACAAGTCAAGATGTATACAGGGGATGATAAATATAATCTACAATGCATCTGCATGCTGTCTAGGTCAAACTAGACTAAAGTCAACACTTGGTCAACTCTAGTCAACCACACTAGTCAAATTAGGTCAACTAGGTCAAGTCCTAGCCCAAACAAGTCTAACAAGTCTCACTAGGCCTAACCGAGCCTAGGCTAGCACTCACAAAATCAAAAGACAATGTGAACCACAATAATGTATAGTATAAAATAGATAATATATATAAATATATACCTTCATACATACATGCATATCCACATTACATACATATTTATATATATAGGCATATGTTACATCATGCATATTTACATAGTTACATAGATATATACATTCATGCACATTTACATACATACTTTTATACATTATATATGTTAACATTCATTACAATGCATTATATTTTACTTATACCTTTGATTTATTCATTCATTCATATATGACATTCATTCATGCATTTATACATTCATTCATATCCCATATGTATGCATATTTCAGTTCAGGCATTATATCCATTAACATATCATTAAGTTGCATACAAATACTTATTTTTATTACATACATGTCATTCATGTATATTACATACTTACATGCATCTATACATTATATACATTGTATACAACATATAAAAATAGAAGAGGGAAAATGGGAGAAAAACTAAAATAGAAAGGGAAGGGAAGGAAAATGTAAGGAAAAGGGAAAACAGTGGACATATACATGCTTGCATCATATATTCTACATTACCATACATGATATCATTATATATTGTATTATTTTATCTATATATTATACATTTGTATCTATCATTACATATATACCTTGCATTTATATCTAGCATTCATTATATACTTTCAAGCATACATTGTATATCATTCATTCATTCATGTATTTATGCATTGTTTACATACATTATATTAATTGCATTTCTATATGCCTGCATTCAACCATATATATACATTAATGTAAAGAGGATATATATCATATATATATTATTTTATTCATCTAACATATCATATATTACATACTCTATATTTATTTAATATACATACTACATAGGCTCATAGGTTACACAAAATACATATATCGTATAGTCACTCTTCTACTTAAAATCAATACTGTACCAATTGGGCATTCACTAAATTCTAGGATTAAAGTATGTTTTAGTACTTCGTGTTAGCTTTCCGAAACTTCAAACGGATCATATTTTCGTATCCGGAAGCTCCCGCAATCGCAAAAATACCGAAACGCATTCGTCTTTCGTACAGCTGACACTCAAATAATTCTACAGAAAGTTCCGGAAAGAATTTGGCTTATTAAAATATATATTTGGAAAGCTAACTTCGATACGGTTCGTTAAAAAAAAAGGAGATAAATCGGAGTTTTAAGATAAAAGTTATGACATTTCTAAGTTGCTTTGGTTAATAAAAACGTGGATGAATATTATGGCGAATTTGAGTTGTTTTGGACAAAGAAACACATGCATGCCAAGATACTTGGATACCAACATAGGTATCCGAATGAAACTCATTCTAACCATCCTAACTAAGATCAATCCACTCTCTAACCATTCTAAAATTGAATTTAAATATTTATTTAAACTATTAGCATACAAACATACACATGGGGTATCCTAATTTGGGATCTATCAAGTAGGACACAAGACACATATCTAAAATCCTCAAGAGAGCTCCAAATGGCCTAAAATTTGAATCTAAATGGGACACATACATGAGGACAGATCCTACGGATTCAAAACTAATTTATATGCAAAGAAAATCGATTTAGAGGATGGGTTTTATCTATTGGGAGTGGAATCCCAATAAAATCCTCTAGGACACAGCTCCGATACGAAGATCCCTCAAAGTGGACACTCCTCCTTGCACTTCTCTTCCAATCCTTGGTAGTACCCTTCCCTTAGAGAATGGGAATGATTGAGGGAAGATTTAGTGAAGGAATGATTTGATTTGGAGATCAAATCAAAGGAAAGGCTCTCTAAAATTAGGAAAGAACAAAAGAAAAATAAAAGAGGCAAGATTGAAATGAATGAAATGAATCATTCTCCCCTAAAGGTGGCTGCCATAAAGAGTCCATTATGGCTAATGAAAAATGTCCTAATTGCCCCTCTCTAGTCTCATATGGTTAAGTCTAGACTAGGTTCAAGTTTGGGGTCAAAATGATCTAGTTTTGAGTCTCTAACTTAACCATTCTAACATGATAAAAATTAGTTTAGTTAAATAACTTAAATGTTGGGTTTTACGGGCCATGCTTAACATAATATTGGGTCCCATCTAGAGTTTAAGCTACCCGGGTCACAATACAAGTCAGAACGAGACGAAACTCAAACCCGACTAAACAAATCCAATAAAAACAATATTAAAAAATATAAAATTTTCCCAAAATATTAAAATATAAAAAATGATCTAAATCATAAAACATTAATTTAAATATTATTAAAATAATCTAAAATTCACCAATTAATCAAAATCATAAATAATTCAAAAGTCACAAAATGACCAAAATACCCTTAGCCTAAAAAGTTGTAAATAGTTATTCTAATCGTATGGTTAGGTCCCTATGGTCATGGTTAGTCTCTAGGCTCAACAGTTCTAGGGTTCACTAGCTAACACATTAAATTTATAATTTACCAATTTTAAATAGTATTAAATTAATTAAAAATTGCCATAAATCATAAATCCTATTATTAAATAATAAACTTTTACAAAAGTTCAAAATTACCCTCATTTTAGAAAAGTGTGTGTTACAACTTGTATTCTTCTTATGTGTTGGATTATGGATTCATTTGTATTAGACTGGGAAGGGAAATACTGATTAGACATGTAGACATACCCCCCTATTCGAATCACCCCTCTGTGAATGATATTCGAACGATAGCCATCCCACACTTGACCGAGTGTGCGTGTGCCGTATTACCTACAATCGTTTACATGTCGATCTCGGTATTTTAAAACACACTTGGAGAATTTATTCGAATCATTGTTAGAACATCATGTGAATCATTATTCGTATCACCCTATTCGTATCACCTTATTCGAATTACCTTATTAGAACAATGATTAGAATCACATTCGACTCATACTGTACTGGAATCACATTCGACACATCTTGTATTAGACTCACATTGGGATTACACTTGACTTATATTGTACTGTCTGGACTCATCATGTTACTCTAGTTCAGCTAGATCTTATTTTACTATCTTCTTGCCATGTTTTCCCTCTTATTTAGTTACCTTAATTTCCTTGTACCTTAATTGTTTCTCTACATCATTACTCATACAAACTGCCATATTCATCAATACAACTGTCTATAACTGCATTATAGTTCTCTGTCATTTACTTGGAATTTCTTGATGAATTGTACTCGTTCCTGTCCTGACTGGACCTGTTGAAAATATTACAAATGATTGCCCTGAGGACATTTGTCCTACTTGGCTTGGAGCAGGAGATGGCTTAGCTACCTATGGTCCCGACACTTATGAGTGATCGGGAGACTAGCTAGTAGAATTGATTTAGCTTTCATGTTTTAGAACTTGAATTGTAATAAGTTGAGATATGAGTTTGTATTTGAGTTTGTTTTAGATTATTATTATTTAGTAGTTGGTTTTGTTGTTGTTATTTAGTCTTAGTTATAAACTTCTGTGTTATCATATCGTGCTTAGACTGTGATTGAGATTTCATTATATCTATACTTGTCCTCCGTTCGGAGTTGAGATTTGACAAGTACATGATATAATTGCGTGAGTTGTTGATTAGATAGTAACCTAGGACAGCGTTCTACCGCGGACACTACGGCGTAGGCTGGACGTCCCACTTCTCGTACCCCTACACTGGGTGCGGGTCGTGATATATAAAAATAGTCTCATAAGATTGGAGTCCATCCTCCGTAAAATATAAAGGAAAGAGATGTAAAAATATCCACTAATGTCTCAAATAAGAAATAGACTAGAAATCCGTAGAAACTGCCTCATCGTCAATGTAAAATGGATCCAGTGTCGTTCTGTACTCCTGTGGAAACTCGTTTAAACCTGGAAAGATAACCAGGTCCTCAGAGGGACATAACAACATATAAGAAAACACCTTGCCATATAAACTATGATATATAATATGAAGAAAAGATGAATGTAAATAGGGTGCCTACCATTTCTACAGTGATAATACAGTTAAAAACAAACCTTCAATGCATGGGCACTCTGGCTGCAGGAACTCAGGTATGGTCCCACCAGGATACCAGGGATCTCAAAGCATAACATTCCTCGAATGTCAAAGGCCAACAGGATCAGGAATATGAAAGTGCATACATGGCCCATACGTTAAGGAATTGTTTTCTTCATCCAATGCCTAGTAGGGTCACATCCATGACTCATAAAACCTCTAGTAACTGACAAGTCCACTAGCATACAATTTTATTGGAAGTTACTCCTAACCGTCGTACGCCTCATACGTATCGATGGCCAGCTGACTACGCAAGCACGTATCCTACATGTGACTCACAATACGTGGTAAAACAAGTGTCAAGGCCGTATGGGATATACCAATATCTCATCAACAATGGGTGGTTACTAGACTAAGTCAATGCAAGAGAAATAATTAAAAAGCAAGACAACGACCGATAGAGTCGTTTTCTCCCAAGTGTGACTTGGAAGCACAGTTTTATAATAACATCAAATAAGAAATGCTGAAAATAACAACTAAAAATAAGAATATGTAAATCACAGAGTAAGGTGGCAAGGTATCTTGCCTGGTGGTGCGAAGATGGTAAGTCCAAGAATCACAATGTCAGCAAAAAAAATGTCACAATCTTCAAACAACTCCGGATGCTGAAACAACATCATGAACGTACTCAGAATAAGTGATATACCTAGGAAATGTCGGTCAAAATTCAAATTCTGGAACAGGGGCAAAATCATAATTTCGGATCAAAACGATATCTACCGTTGGACCCGTTTTGTACCAAAACGCATGCTAATGTCTACGGTCTCTAAAGTCATCAAACTACATATCTATGAAATCTATTTGAGGAGACAAACCCAATGGTATGTCCAATTTTGGATTCCGATGAGCCGTACAAATCGCCCATTGGATTGGGTTACGGGCCCGCCAAATTTGACGTTCTGGTCGACCTTCTCAGAATCGGACCAAATTTGGCACAAAGGACCAGAAAATTGATGTTGTCCTGATGGCGCAAGTTTCGTGTCGATCCGACGAACGTGCACGAAGTTATGTTCAAGTTTGCAAAATGTCGATACGGGGGTATCTCGACGGATACGTACTGATTTCGTCGCGCACGCACAACGAAATCAAGTTCCATCAGTTTCCATACGTCGACAACATCCATACGCTCCTTTCGATGTGTATAGTGTGTGACCATGTCGCCCGGTTTGTCGGGACGCACGCCATATCGGGAAAAGTTTTTCTAAATTTTTAGTTAAATAACGACATTTTTCTTAATTTTCACAATCGAACAACTTTCTGTATATTGGATGAAAATTAATTCTACGAGAAGGGTTTTACTCTCCTATAGGTTGTCTATAACTGTGTCAAATTAGTTTTCAAATACTATCATCAGATCAGCCATTGTTGGTCATCTAAGTCGGGTGTTTGGACTGTCTTACTGTCCTATTTTGAGATGGTTTTTGCTCGAGTTTGCGTCGAGTTTCAGATCTAAGTACAGGGTTATAACAGGATTCCCTTAGATGGTTACGAAGAGGGTCATGTGGTCTATGAATAGTAATTGATATATCGAAAGTTCGTCGAGTATAAGCAAAGATATTGTGATCGAAATATCGGTACCTGGTTTCGGTTTGCTAACAGGGTACCCTGTTTTCACGGTCGACTTCCATGGGCTCCACGGCAGTGCGACGGCGGACGGTGACGTACAGGCAGCTAGGGCTGTTCGCCGAGGGTCGAGGAAACGCCTGGGGGTCTCGAATGCAAGAGTGCTTGAAGAAAGTTGGAAATTTCCTCTCATCTACTCGAGCAGTTCAAATGTATACTCGCTCTTCAAACCAAGTTCGAGAGAGATTCAAATCCAATTTAGATGTGATTAGAGGCCAATCTAGGTTTAGGTTATCGATGATATTGATGAGAGTTTGATCTGGACAAGATTTGGAAAGGATTTGGAGAAATTCGATTTAGATTTGATTTATTTCAACCTTTGGCCGTGGGTTGTTTACTGGGTTAGGAGAGTCATCGGGACATGCCCTATACTGTAGCAATGCTACAGTGCTAGCGGTTGCTGCTGCTGCTTATTCTGAACCATTTATATATATATATATATATATATATATATATATATATATATATATATATATATATATATATATATATATATATATATAATTTATAAACTCTAGAACCCATTTAATTCAATATAATTATATATTTCTCATATAATAATATATATATACTACCCATATATTTCAATATAGATATTATACCACTCATAAAATTTAGTATCGATATTATATATACCATATTTACAAGTATATACAAATATACCAATTATTACCATAAAATTTCCTAAAAATACTATAATTCCATAATAACTAATAAAACAATCTCTATTAAATGTAAGGGGATTACATCCTTCCTCGAAATTAAACTAAGGTTAGGGGGTCGAATACAATGTTGCAAATTGAAGAATCAACATGCAAGACATACCTTGGTTGTCAAACAAATACCGGTAGCGATTCTGAATGTCGTCCTCGCGCTCCCAAATAGACTCTCCTGGCGAGTGATGCTTCTATGCCACGCGAACCAATGGTATAGACTGATTCCGCAACACCTTCACTCGACGATCAAGGATGCCTACAGGTTGCTCTTGGTACGACAAGCTCGGTCCAACAGTGATCTCGGAGTGATCAAGCACATGGTTGTTGTCTGCCACGTACCTTCTCAGCTGTGACACATGGAATACGTCATGTACGCCCTCTGATGACGGTGGCAATGCCAATCTGTAAGCAACCTCTCCAACTCGTTCCAAGACATCAAAAGGGTCGATGTATCTTGGACTCAACTTGCCACGTCCTCCGAATCGAATCATGCCTCTAGTGGGGGATATCTTCAAGAATACATGGTCGCCTTTCTTGAATTCCAAAGGTTGACGATGATTATCTGCCTACTGCATCTGTTGATCTTGCGCTGCTCGCATGTGGTCTTGTATCTTCTTCACCTTTTCCATTATGCTCAAAACCAACTCGGGTCCTAATATTTGTAGCTCTCCAATGTCACTCCAACAGACAGGAGATCGACACTTTCTACCAAATAATGCTTCAAATAGAGCCATCTGAATGCTCGCTTGATAGCTATTATTGTAAGAAAACTCCACAAGATGAAGGTCCAAAGTCAAGCATACACGCTCTTAACATACCCTCTAGCGTTTGAATCATACCTTCTGGCTGGCCGTCTGTCTGCGGATGGTATGCTGTGCTAAACTTCAAACGTGTACCCAAACTGTCCTGCATACTTCTCCAAAAGTTCGAGGTAAATCTCGAGTCACAGTCCGATACGATGCTAACTGGTACACCGTGTAGCTTCACTATTTGCTTCATATACATCTTCGCCAAAACTTCTGTGGACTGTCCCTCTCTAAAAGGTAATAAGTGGGCTGATTTGGTAAGTCTATCAACAATCACCCATATTGTATCTCGTCCACTTGGACTCCGAGGAAATCCTGTGACGAAGTCCATCGTAATGTGCTCCCACTTCCACTCAGGAATGGCTGGCAGCTACAATAATTCGGCCACCCTCTGGTGCTCGTCCTTCACTTGTTGGTATACCAAACACTTGGCCATGAAACGACCTATCTTCCACTTCATTTCGTGCCACCAATAATACTGCCTTAAGTTTCGGTACATCTTAGTTCCTCCAGGATGAATAGAGTAAGTCTAATTGTGTGCTTCCGTCATCAACTCTTGCCGTAGCTCTCCATTAGGAACATAAATACGATTATCACATCTCAATGTCCCATCGGGATGGATCCTCAATCCCGTCTCCTCTCCTGCTTCTGTCATTTCTCTAAGTCGTCGAAATCTAGCATCCGAGGGCAATGTCGCCTTGATCCTCTCTACCAATGATGATTGCACTCGGAGATTGGCTAACATGCCATCTGCTCCAGGTAATACTACCTCAATAACAAGCTTCTGCAAGTCTTTTATGAATTTCTTCTGTATGGTCAAGAAGTGAGCCATGGGCTTAGGCTTAATGCGTCTGCCACGACATTAGCCTTGCCCAGATGATAATTTAGCTCGATCTCGTAATCCTTCATCAACTCCAACCAACATCGCTGTCTCATATTCAACTCTTTTTGTGTGAACACATACTTGAGGCTCTTATGATCAGTGTAGATATCAACCTTCTTGCCGTACAAGTATTGTCTCCATAGCTTCAACGTAAAGATAACCGCTGCGAGCTCTTGATCGTGTGTTGGATAATTCTTCTCGTGCACTCTCAACTGTCTCGACGTGTATGCAACTACACGACCGTGTTGCATCAATACGCATCCTAATCCCTTCCCGGATGCATCACTGTAGATCATAAATTCTCCTGGGCCCGATAGTAGTGTCAAGATCGGTGACGTGGTCAAGCGTTTCTTCAACTCGTCAAAAGTGGCTTGACACTCCTTCGTCCATACAAACTCCTGATCCTTATAAGTGAGTCGAGTCGTAGACCCCGCTATTCAAGAGAAATCTTATACGAACCTTCGGTAATAACCCGCAAGTCCAAGAAAACTTTTTACCTCGGAAGCTGATGCGGGAGCGGGCCATGCCTTGACTGCTGTGATCGTCTCATGATCCACTAATATGCCGTCTCCAATAACAATATGTCCAAGAAATGATACCTCCTTGAAAAAGAAATCACACTTGCTAAGCTTTACAAAAAGTCGCTCATTCCTCAAGGACCCCAAAACAATTCGTAGATGCTGCTCATGCTCCTCTTGGCTCTTCTAGTATATCAAGATATCATCTATAAAGACGACTACAAATTTTGTCCAAGTACTGGTGAAAGATCTTGTTCATTAAATTCATGAAGACCGCGGGAGCATTGGTCAAATCGAAGGGCGTGACCAAGAACTCGTAGTGTCCATACCTCGATCGAAAGTCCGTCTTTGCAATGTCTTCCTTCCGAACCTTCAGTTGGTGATAGCCCGATCGTAAGTCAATCTTGGAGAATACTTTTGCTCCACTCAGTTGATCGAATAGATCGTCTACACTTGGCAAAGGATACTTGTTCTTTATCGTTACTGCATTCAAAGCTCTGTAGTCAATGCACATGTGCACTGTCCCGTCTTTCTTAGGTACAAAAAGAACGGGTGCTCCTCGGTAACACAAACAAAGCCTTTTTCTAATAAGTCGTCAATGTATGTTTTCATCTCTACCAACTCCTTCGGTGCTAGTCGATATACTCGAGATGAAATTGGCTCAGCTCCCGGAATAAGCTCAATAGAAAACTCGATAACTCGGTCAGGCGATAGTCCCGACAGATCCTCGGGAAATACATCTTCGAACTCATTGATGACGGGGTGCTGAGGGGCATCTTGCATCATCATGTGAGTCCCAATGTGGGTGAATCACAACTCGATCCTTCTTCTTTGGTGAACTCGAACTCTGTCGCATTCGGTGGTCTAAAGACGATACTGCCCCTATGGCAGTATATAAGAGCAAAGTGTTGGCTCAACCAGTCTATTCTGATAACCACATCGAACATAGGCATAGGAAATATAAGGAGTCGTGCTCTCATCTCTCTACCATATATCACTATAGGGCAAAGTCTACAAACACCACTAACAGGTACAACTCCTCCTCCAGCAAGGATTCTAATATTCTTAGATAAGGGTGTGATGGGAATGCTGTATCTAGTGGCAAAACTAGTAGCTATGAATGAATGAGTGGCTCCAGTGTCAAATAAAGTAATGACAGAAAATGAAGCAACTAAACCCATACCTGCTATGACCTCTACCTCTGTCTCTATATCATCAACAGCAAGTGATAATGCCTGCCCATAATTCTGTCCAGGTCCCTGAGCTCTGGCCCTCTCAAACTATGCTGACTGAGGTGGAAATGGTGGGTAAGGTACCCATGCTGCTGGCCGAGGTGCTGGAAGTGCTGGAGCTGTTGGTATACGGGTTCTGCTGGACATAAACTAAGGATTGCTGCTTCGGACAATCCTTCACCTTGTGCTGTCCTGACCCACATCTCAAGCATGCTCCAAGTCGAGTTCGACCATCCTTCATGAGGTATTCCTACTTCCCGTAATAGTTGCAGGTGGGCTTCTGATAAGGAGTGGGCCTCTGCTAGAACTGTCCTGTGGGTCTCCTGATAGGTCCACCTTCAGTAGCTCTAGCCGGTACAACTGCTGGTATATGACGTCTTGATGTCTGCTGCTGTTCCTTACGAAGAATCTCCTGGGCACAAGCTTCTTCCAAGACAGCTGAATGGGAGACTCGAGACTGTGTAGTCGTATAAGACTTGAGCTCGGGTGCAAGCCCCTGATGGAATCTCCTTGCCTTCTCTAACTCTGTCGGGATCAATCCCGCACCAAATCTACTCAGGCGGTTGAACTCTGAGTCATACTTATCAACCGTCATAATTTCTTGCTTTAGATGAAGGAACTGGTCATAGAGACTGTCTTGAACATGGATGGGGAAGAATTGGTGGTACATTTTATTTTGAGTAATTAACAGCATCTTCGTAGTTTAGTCTTCTGTTCTTCAGGTTCATATATTCTCAGAAGATCTACTACATGGAGTTCTTCCGTTCAAGAGCTTTCTCCTTCTTCCTTGAAGACTGGAGCAGTTACCGGCGTTCCCTGCATAAGATGGCGTCTTCCTGCTTAGAGTCTACGAGTCTGTACTGTCTAGGTATATCTGTAAACACCTAAGGACGGATGACAGTAAAAAGAACAAGTCAAAAATCAAATAGCTCCAGAGCGGCATACCGGCGGTTTACTCCGACATACTGGCGGTATACCGTTTTTGGAATACAGAAAGTTGCTGTGACAAATAGTCGGCATACGGCGGCATGCTCCGACATACCGGCGCTATACCGCTTTTCTTGTACAGAAAGTTGCTGTGACAAATTGTCGGCATACCGACGGCATGCTCCGGCATACCGACGGTATACCGTTTTTAGCAACCCAAAAGTTGCTGTGACTAATTGTCGGCATACCGACGGCATGCTCCGGCATACCGGCGGTATACCTTTTTAGCAACTCAAAACTTGATGTGACAAATTGTCGGCATACCGGCGGCATGCTCCGACATACCGGCGGTATACCGAGTTTCAAATATTTGGTTTTCGAATTGCTCTGACTAGCATTAATGGCCGCATTTAATTCTCTCAAACGGTCATTAATATGACCGTTACTATTTGGCCGGTATACCGACGGTATGCCGCTGTATATCGATGGCATGCCGGTCTGTCTGCATTCTGAGCATTAAATGCCACCAACTCTTGGTTCTCTTATAAAGGAAGCTCTCTCTCTCTTGAGCTTCCTCACCAACTCATCCATAAATTTTCCAACAACCAAGAGCTCCACCATTAATACTCTTCCAAGCTTTTCATTGTCATCCTCTCCCAAAGTGCTAGAGTATTAAAGAGTTGTACATTTCGATCTTCACGTGTTAGAAGATCAAAAGTTCTCATTCTCTTTTGTTTGAAGTTGGCGAGCCTTCGTAAGAAAACTCGTGTGTAGAAGTTGGCGAGTCTTCGGATCCAAACTCGTGTTGAAGTTGGCGAGTTCTTCGGATCCAAACTCGTGTGTACTATTTGGTTAAATAGTGGATTAAAGCCGGAGAGAGTTCCGGGACTGGACTGCCTCAAAAGAGGATACCAGGATACATCCTTGCGTTTGCGTTTGATCTTTCTACTCATTACTTTCAATTGTCTTTATTGCATCAATTGTTGTAGTTAATTTTTAATTACCCTATTCACCCCCCCTCTAGGGTTCTACAATTGGTATCAGAGCTTTGTTCTCTTGATTTGGATTTACACCCTTGAGTGATCCATGGCCTCTAACCCTAGCATCAACACGTTTCACAATGAGGGACACTCCACAAATAGGCCTCCCCTATTTGATGGTACCAACTATAACTACTGGAAGATTAGGATGGGCATTTATCTAAAGTCCATAGATTTCGATTTATGGGATTGCATGATAAATGGCCTTCCTACTCCTTCTAGAGCTATTGAGGATATTGCTTCTGACACCCTTCGGGAAACACTTGCTGAAAACATGAAGAAGCTTGCTTGTCTAGATGCCAAGGCAATGAATGCTCTTTATTGTGCTCTCGACAGTAGTGAATTCAACCGAATCTCTACTTGCAAGACTTCCAATGAGATTTGGAAGTTACTTGAAGTCACACACGAGGGAACTTCACAAGTGAAGGAATCCAAGATCAGTAGACTCACGCAAGAATATGAGTCTTTTAAAATGAAGCATGATAAATCTATTGCTAGCATGTTTACTCGTTTTGGTGACATCATTAACCCTCTCTCTTCTCTTGGAAAGGAATATCCCCCTCATGAAAAGATAAGAAAGATTCTTAGAGGATTGACGAAAGCTTGGAGTCCTAAAGCTACCGCAATCATTGAGGGGAACGATCTAACCGTCATGAACCTAGAGACCCTCATGGGTAAGCTAATGACTCACGAGCTTGACATGAAGGACCAAGAGGAATCCTCCATTCAAGAGAACGAGAAGGAGAAGACCAAAGAAAAGGAGAAGACTCTTGCTCTCAAAGCATCAAGGTCCTACTCCAAGGATAGCTCCGACTACAATGAGTCGGACGACGATGAAGAAACAGCTCTCACAGCTAAGCACTTTCGGAAGTTCCTAAAGTTAAACAAGGCCAACCGCTCCAGACGGGACAATGAAGAAGACCCGGCGTGCTATCAATACAGAAGACCCGGACACATCAAGAGGGATTGTCCGATGATACGAAAAGACTCAAGCAAGTACGAGAAGCCTAGCAAGGGAAGCTCGTCCTCCAGAAAGTTCGCCAACACTAGCATTTGGTGTGAAAGCGATGCGAGCGACTCCGACAACGATAAGGAGTGCAAACACAATGCCAACGTCTGTCTCATGGCAACCGATGAGGTACTTGATGATTTTTCCTTAAACACTCTTACCTATGATGATTTGGAGAAAGCTATTCTTGAGTTACATGAAGAACACAAAGGTGTTCGGAATAAATACAAGAAATCCCTTAAGGAGGTTGAGGCTCTTAAACTTGAAATAAAGAGGCTCTCAAGCATCATTATTGATGTGAAGGGAAAATCTCCTATTTTTGACACGAATGAAATAGAGTCTTTGCGACTCAAGTTTCTAGAATCTCTTGACACCATCAAGAAAAGGGATGATGAGATTCTATCCATGAGAAGTGCTTATGAATTTGCTATGCGCAAATGTCAAGATGCTAATAAAAGAGAATACACCACTTCTATTAAGTATAATGATCTTCTTACACGGAGTAAGAATTTAGGTAATAAGAATACCACTCACATGCATGCTCCTAGACACCCTCACACTCATCAAAATGCTAGGCATAACCCTTACATGAACACTACACACAACTCCTTTTCTAACATAAGAAAAGGACCTTTTGTTAAGAAGAACACCTCTCATCATGCTTTTTACTATCATCATAACACTCATGGTAGAACTTCTCACACTAGAAACTCACATTTGCACAACACTCACACTTCTTCTTCTAAATCTTCTTTGATGTGCAATTATTGTTGTTTGGTCGGTCACACTTCAAACTTTTGTTATACAAGAAAACAAGTTGACATGAGAGTTCTTAAGTGGGTTCCTAAGACTAACACTCATGGACCCATAAGATCATGGGTACCAAAATGTTCATCTTCAACTTATGTTGTAGGTGACGAATCCTTCTCATGCTAGAAGCAAGTGGATTCTTGATAGCGGTTGTTCACGGCATATGACCGGTGATGCTTCACTTTTTACAACGCTATCAATGAAGAAAGAAGGACACGTCTCCTTCGGTAACAATCTTAAAGGTTATATTATTGGAAATGGTAATATCGGTTCTCCTCCTTATCCTTGTATTAATAATGTATGTCTTGTTACTAATCTCAAGCATAATCTCCTTAGTATTAGCCATCTTACCGATAATGGCTATGATATCAAGTTTGTTAAACTCAAATGCTATATTACCGATAGCTCCAATGGAACTATTGTGTATGAAGGCATTAGAGAAAACAATATTTATGTTCTTTATCTTGTTGAAGGTACTAACAATGACAGGTGCCTAGTTGCAAAGAACGATGAGAGTTGGCTTTGGCACATGAGGCTTGGACACGCCAATATGGATACCATCTCTCGCCTCGCCTCCAAGAAGCTTGTACGAGGACTTCCTAGTATCCCTTTCAAAAAGGATATGGTTTGTGAAGAATGCGAGAAAAGTAAGTTGACCAAGTCATCCTTCAAATCCATCAACTCTATGAGTACCACTAGACCCGTTCAACTTATTCATATGTATCTTTTCGGGCCTAGTAGAGTAGCTAGCCTTGGTGGCAAACTTTATGCTTTTGTTTTAGTTGATGATTTTTCGAGATTTACTTGGGTTATTTTCTTGCTTGCAAAAGTGATACTTTTCGTGAATTTGTTGCTTTTTGTAAACGTGTTCAAAATGAGAAAGGTTTTTCTATCAACAAAATTAGGAGTGATCATGGAGGAGAGTTTGATAATGTTGATTTCAAAAGATTTTGTGAAAAGAATGGTTTCGGACATGATTTTGCTTGTCCTCGTACTCCTCAACAAAATGGTATTGTGGAGAGAAAGAATAGAACCCTTGGCGACATGGCCCGAGTTATGTTAAACCAATATAAGCTCCCCCAATATTTTTGGGCGGAAGCCGTTAATACGGCGTGTCATGTTATTAATAGAGTCTTAATTAGACCTATTACTAAGAAGACTCCTTATGAGCTTTGGTTCAACAAAATTCCTTTTATTGAATATTTCAAAGTTTTTGGTTGCAATTGTTTTATTTTGAATACCAAGGATAACCTAGGCAAGTTTGAAGAAAAAGCCTATGAAGGAATATTTCTTGGATACTCTACTCATAGTAAAGGTTTTCGTGTTTTTAACAAAAGAAGTCTTGTTGTCGAAGAGTCAATCAATGTCTCTTTTAATGAACTCAACTCTTCTACATTCTCCTCTTCCGAGGATATTGATGACATCTCGTTTGGGTTGGAGAACTCCTCTATTGAGGATCGTCCTTCTTCATCTAACAATGAAGTTGTGACCCCATCTAAAGAGTCTCTTCCTCTCGAGCCTCCTTTAAAGGATCTCCCAAGAGAATGGAGATTTGTCACCAATCATCCTAAGGAGCTTATCATTGGGGATCCTTCCTCAAGTGTTAGCACAAGATCCGCCACTCGTGATCTTTGTGCCAATGTGGCTTTTATCTCCCAAATAGAGCCTAAAAATATTAATGATGCTTTTCTTGATGAATTTTGGATGATAGCTATGCAAGAGGAGCTAAATCAATTTGAGCGAAGCATGGTTTGGGAACTTGTTCCAAAACCTAGCAATCACCCCATTATTGGAACTAAATGGGTGTTTCGCAACAAACTTAATGAAGACGGGTTAGTGACTCGTAACAAAGCCCGATCGGTTGCTCAAGTATAACCAAGAGGAAGGCATTGACTACGACGAAACCTATGCTCCGGTTGCACGTCTTGAATCCATTCGTATGCTTTGTGCCTTTGCTTGTTTTAATGACTTTAAGCTATTTCAAATGGATGTTAAAAGTGCTTTTCTAAATGGTATTATTAAAGAGGAAGTTTATGTTAAACAACCTCCCGATTTTGAAGATTTTTAATTTCCTAATCACGTCTTCAAACTCCATAAAGCCCTTTATGGCCTCAAACAAGCTCCACGTGCTTGGTATGAGCGTCTTAGCTCTTTTCTTGTTTTTCATAATTTTTCAAAGGGCAAAGTTGACACCACACTTTTTATTAAATCCCATGATGGGACTCTCTTATTGGTTCAAATTTATGTTGATGATATTATTTTTGGTTCTACTAACAACACACTTTGTGTAGAATTTGCCAAAGTTATGCAGGAAGAATTTGAAATGAGTATGATGGGTGAACTCTCCTTCTTCTTGGGATTACAAATCAAACAAGGACCTAAAGGAACCTTCATCAATCAAGCAAAATATACAAAGGACCTCCTCAAGCGTTTCGACCTTGACTCATCCAAATCAATGAGGACTCCTATGGCCACAACGACAAAGCTTGACGGTGATGAAGATGGCACATCGGTCGACATTCGTAAGTATAGAGGTATGATCGGTAGCTTACTCTATTTAACTGCTAGCCATCCGGATATCATGTTTAGTGTTTGCTTGTGTGCACGATATCAAGCCAATCCAAAGGAATCACATTTGAGTGCCGTTAAGCGCATTTTTCGTTATCTCAAAGGCACCATTAACATGGGTCTTTGGTATCCGAAATCCTCATCCTTTGAGCTTCACGGCTTTTTGGATGCAGATTTTGCCGGATGCAAGATTGACCGAAAAAGTACTAGTGGCACATGTCAATTCCTGGGGAAGTCCTTGGTATCGTGGTTTAGTAAGAAGCAAAACTCTGTTGCTCTTTCAACCACTGAGGCAGAGTATATTGCGGCTGGTTGTTATTGTGCACAAATTCTTTGGATGTCACAAACACTTTTAGATTATGGCATTTCTCATTCTTGCACCCCTATTAAATGTGATAACACTAGCTCTATCAATCTCACAAAAAATCCAATTTGTCATTCACGCACGAAGCACATTGAAATTAGACACCATTTTCTTCGTGACCATCAGCAAAAAGGAGATATCCATCTTGAATTTATTGATACTACCTATCAATTAGCCGATATATTCACTAAGCCTCTCCCGGAAGATCGCTTCTCTTTCCTTTGCCGTGAACTAGGCTTTTTGACTTTTGATCCTTAGTCCCATTCGGCCGGTACACCGACGGTATACTACGGTATACCGGCGGCATGCAATTTTTCCAAGCAGAATTATGTTCTGTTTCGAAACTCGGCATACCGTCGGTATACGTCGGCATATGGCGACGGACATGACTACTTCTCTGTGATCGGGGCCCACTTTTTCCTCTCTCTTCCTTTATTCTTTCTATCCTTTCTTTATTCCCTCTCATCCATCCCATCCCTCTTAACTACCCATCTCCTCAACTCCCTTTCCTATTTATTACTCTTCAAATCACCTTCCCCCTTTCTTTCCTCTTTTTACTACATCATTATTTCATCCCATCACCTTTTCATCTTCCCACTTTACTCCTCCTCTATAACCGTTCCCTCCCAACCCTCCCTTTCAAACTCATCTCTTCATCTTCCTCCTCTACTTTAAAAACCCTCCTTCTTCCATCTCCTCTCTACTACTTCTTCTTCCACAACAAAGTACAAAAACCCTCTACATGGCAAACCCTAAGCGCCCCCGATCCTCTTCCTCCTCCATGTTCAACCCCTTCGTCCCGGTGGCGCTACCTACCGGCTATGACCCACGCATCTTCTCCACCTCTCTGGCGGCCAACCTTTGGTTCCAGCACTTCATCCATCACAACGTGTTCAAGGGAAGGGCGATCAACTGGAATCTCTTCCCCGGTCATGTCCCCTTGTTTGACGACGCCGGTCTTTCCTCTCTTCTTCGGCGCCAAATTCCTGTCTACCCCGCTGCTGTCCGACTTTTCTATTGCAACATGCGAGGGGATGACGACGATCCATCCGCCATTCAATCTATGGTCAATGACCGCCACTTCCGTCTTATTTCTCGGGAAGTGGGGAACATCTTAGGCATCCCGGACAAAGGGGAAGTGTTACCAACTTTGGGTGCTCTCAACTCCTCGGCGGCGTCCCCTTTCGATGAATTCTGCCGAATCATATGCAAGGGTCCCAACCCTCCTGCCATCCCGGCCCTCTCTGTCCAGCTGGAGCCGTTTTACTACGAGCTCCATCGGCTCGTGTGCCACACTCTGTTTCCTAAGGGCGGGAATTATGACGCAATCACCGGTGATGCCCTCGTCTGCATGTATCATCTCTATGCCCGAAAGCGATTCTCCTTCCCGAAGACTCTTCTTCTGCAATTTCGATGTGTCTTGCCTTCCGGGAAGCAGAATCTCTACTATGGCTCCTTTATCACTCTGCTTATGGAGGCCAAACATGTTGATCTGTCTCTCTGCTCCTCGGATGGCATTCCCTCATATCTTGCTGTCTCCCGTTCCCTTGGTGGCGCGTCTACTTCCCGTGCCTCATCTTTCCAAGAGCAACCGGCATCCACGCCTGCTGCTCCCACATCTACCCCTCCTACTTTGGGCCGTTATATGCCGCTCACTCAGCAGCATTTTGATATGCGGATGGCCCAGGCGGAGGAGCAGATGCGGGCCCACACTCGTGGACTTGGCGCCCTGATCCAGACTCGTTTCCACGATCAGGGGTACTTTATTCAGCGCACTCTTCAAGACCGTGATGCTTTTCTGGATCTTAATCTTCAGGATCCTATGTACACGGGCCTGCGCTTCTCTGACCCCAATGCCTATGGGTTTATGTACCCTGACGGCATTGATCCTTTTGGCGCCTTCCAGCAAGCTCAGGGTGATGCTGATGATGATCCGGCTGAGGATTAGGGATGGACTTCCTTTGGTGATGGTTTCGGCTTTTGAGTGTTTCTAGTTTTTATGTGTTTGTCTTTATGCTGTCTTTTGTGGTCCTTCGGGGACCGGTGTGTGGTTGTTACTTGTTGTTTGCTGTCCTTCGGGGACTTACTCTTTGGGTTTCTCTAGTGTTTGGCTCTCATGGTGGAGAGTCTTTTATGTTCTCAGCATGCAATGTTTGTGTCCAGCATGTATTCACTTTCTATTTCATATATTAATGCATGCTTCTCTCTTTATATACTCGTGTTTGCTTTATTATGCATTGTTTCTATTGTTTATCCCCATCTTTGACTAAGTGACAAAGGGAGAGAAATCGTATTAAGGGGGAGCTGTCTACCTACGGGGGAGCTACTCCCTGAAGATGCTATCTCTCTATTTCGTCAATTATCAAAATGGGGGAGTTTGTTGGTACATTTTATTTTGAGTAATTAACAGCATCTTCGTAGTTTAGTCTTCTGTTCTTCAGGTTCATATATTCTCAGAAGATCTACTACATGGAGTTCTTCCGTTCAAGAGCTTTCTCCTTCTTCCTTGAAGACTGGAGCAGTTACCGGCGTTCCCTGCATAAGACGGCGTCTTCCTGCTTAGAGTCTTCGAGTCTGTATTGGTCTAGGTATATCTGTAAACACCTAAGGACGGATGACAGTAGAAAGAACAAGTCAAAAATCAAATAGCTACAGAGCGGCATACCGGCGGTATGCTCCGGCATACTGGCGGTATACCATTTTTGGAATACAGAAAGTTGCTGTGACAAATAGTCGGCATACCGGCGGCATGCTCCGGCATACCGGCGGTATACCGCTTTTCTTGTACAGAAAGTTGCTGTGACAAATTATCGGCATACCGATGGCATGCTCCGGCATACCGACGGTATACCGTTTTTAGCAACCCAAAAGTTGCTGTGACTAATTGTCGGCATACCGACGGCATGCTTCGGCATACCGGCGGTATACCGTTTTTAGCAACTCAAAACTTGCTGTGACAAATTGTCGGCATACCGGCGGCATGCTCCGGCATACCGGCGGTATACCGAGTTTCAAATATTTGGTTTTCGAATTGCTCTGACTAGCATTAATGGCCGCATTTAATGCTCTCAAACGGTCATTAATATGACCGTTACTATTTGGCCGGTATACCGACGGTATGCCGCTGCATACCGACGGCATGCCGGTCTGTCTGCATTCTGAGCATTAAATGCCACCAACTCTTGGTTCTCTTATAAAAGGAAGCTCTCTCTCTCTCTCTTGAGCTTCCTCACCAACTCTTCCATAAATTTTCCAACAACCAAGAGCTCCACCATTAATACTCTTCCAAGCTTTTCATTATCATCCTCTCCCAAAGTGCTAGAGTATTAAAGAGTTGTAAATTTCGATCTTCACGTGTTAGAAGATCAACAAGTTCTCATTCTCTTTTGTTTGAAGTTGGCGAGCCTTCGTAAGAAAACTCGTGTGTAGAAGTTGGCGAGTCTTCGGATCCAAACTCGTGTTGAAGTTGGCGAGTTCTTCGGATCCAAACTCGTGTGTACTATTTGGTTAAATAGTGGATTAAAGCCGGAGAGAGTTCCGGGACTGGACTGCCTCAAAAGAGGATACCAGGATACATCCTTGCATTTGCGTTTGATCTTTCTACTCATTACTTTCAATTGTCTTTATTGCATCAATTGTTGTAGTTAATTTTTAATTACCCTATTCACCCCCCCTCTAGGGTTCTACAAGAATCTCTTATAGAATGCATCATAGAACTGCTTCCTGGTGATCCCAGTGCCTAATCGTCTCTCTTCTGCCTTTCACCAATGGTGAGCATTATCTTCTAACAGTAGGTCCACTACTGTCATCCAATCTCGAGCTGGAAACTGGGATGCCTTCAGTAGCTTCTCCGTACTAATAAGCCATTGTGGCACCTCTAGCGGCTTCTCTGTTCCTCTGAAGGGCTTGGGGTTAATGTCTGTGAATTTTTTGATAGATCCTGCTTAAGGATGCAGAGCCGGTACGGGTGCTGGTACCGGTGTCGGAGGTGGAGGTGGGGGTCTAGCCAAAGCTGCCATCATAGTCTGCCTCATCAGCTTAGTCTGCTGCCACTGGGCCTGCATCATGGCGTACATAAACTGGGAAGTAGGGCTCCCATCAGGCGATGGTGGAGGCATCTGAGGCCCCGACTGTGGTAGAAATTGCTGAGAGAATGGTGGTCGTGGAGGCAGTGGTACACTCCCTCCCGGTGGCATGGTAGTGGTCTACCCAGCTTGGCTGACTGAGGGTGCTTGGGTCTCCTGATGTACCGTCGACTAGGTAGTGGTAGGCTGCAGCTGTCCTGGCTGGTACAGGGTCACCGGGGTCATCGGAGGATTCTGTTCCTCTTGGGTAGCCTCTTCACCAGATGTAAGGGCCAAGACAAAAGTGCGTCTGCTTCTTATTTTCATACTGTTGGCACGAGGAAGAATAGGACGATATTAGAAAAGGTCATATATGAGGTAAATCAAATAATCAAGGAAGTTTCGAAAAGGTTGTAAGTCAAAGGAGGTAGTAGTTCTGGATAAGATGATATTCCTATATCCAGGCTTGTTGGGCACAATCATGTAACCCAACAATATCTTTTGACCTGTATAGGCCACCACAAAAATATGTAACACCCCAGTCCCAAAATACTTAGGACCGAGCACGTAGACATGTCAGTTGCACATATACGAAGAATACTCTAATATATGGAGCCCTCGTATACGTACATAAGCAGTAATATAAATAATCACAGGCTAGAATAATATAATCTAATCTCATCACAGCTCAGCACAGAAGATAGTAAAGTCCAGATAATAAATGAGTGTATCAAAAGATAGCCGGGTGAACATACTCACTTCAAACAGCTATAAAAATAGTCTCATAAGATTGGAGTCCAACCTCCGCAAAATATAAAGGAAAGAGATGTAAAAATATCCACTAATGTCTCAAATAAGGAATAGACTAGAAATCAGTAGGAACTGTCACATCGTCAATATAAGATGGATCCAGTGTCACTTCGTACTCCTGTAGAAACTCATCTAAACCTAGAGAGATAACCAGGTCCTTAGAGGGACGTAACAACATACAAGAAAACACCATACCATATAAACTGTGATATATAATATGAAGAAAAAATGAATGCAAATAGGGTGCCTGCCAGTTCTACAGTGATAATGCTGTTAAGAATAAACCTTCAACGCATGGGTACTCTGGCTGCAGGAACTCAGGTATAGTCCCACCAGGATACCAGGGACCTCAAAGTATAACATTCCTCGAATGTCAGAGGCCAGCATGATCAGGAATAGAAAAGTGCATACGTGGCCCATATGTTAAGGAACTATTCTCCCCACCCAATACCTAGTAGGGTCAAATCCATGACTCATAAAACCTCTAGTAACTGCCAAGTCCACTAGCATGCAATTCTATTGGCAGTTACTCCTAACCGTCGCACGCCTCATACGTATCGGTGGCCAGCCGACTACGCGAGCACGTGTCCTACATGTGAATCACAACACGTGGTAAAGAAAGTGTCAAGGTCGCATAAGATATACCAATATCTCATCAACAATGGATGGTCACTAGACTAAGTCAATGCTAGAGAAATAACTAAAAGTAAGACAATGACAGATAGAGTCGCTTGCACTCAAGTGTGACTTGGACGCACAGTTTTATAATAAAATAAAATAAGAAATGCTAAAAATAACAACTGAAAATAAGAATATGTAAATCACAAAGTAAGGTGGCAAGGTATCTTGCCTGGTGGTACAAAGGTGGCAAGTCCAAGAATCACAATATCAGCAAAAGAAATGTCACAATCTCTAAATAATTCTGGATGCTGAAACAAACATCAAGAACGTACTCGAAATAAATGATATACCTAGGAAACGCCTGTCCAAAAGTCAAATTCTGGAACATGGGCAAAATCGTATTTTGGGTCAAAACGATGTCCGCCGTTGGACCCGTTTTGCACCGAAATGCATGCCAATGTCGACGGTCTCTAAAGTCATCATATACATGTATACAAATTCGATTTAAGGAAACAAACCCAACGGTATGTCCAATTTTGGATTTCGATGAGCCGTGCACAAAATCGTCCATTGGGTTGGGTTGCGGGCACGCCAAATTTGACGTTTCAGTCGACCTTCTCAGAATCGGACCAAATTTGGAACACATGACCAAAAAATCGATGCGGTCCTGATGGCGCGGTTTTGCGTCACTCCGACGAACGTGCATGAAGTTATGGTCAAGTTTGTAAAACATTGATACGGGGTATCTCGACGGATACACACTAATTTCGTTGCGCGTGCACGACGAAATCTAGTTCCATCAGTTTCCACACGTCGGCAACATCCATACGCGCCGTTCGAAGCGTATAGTGCGAAACCACGTCGCCTGATTTGTCGGGGTGCACGCCACATCGGAAAAAGTTTTTTTAAATTTTTAGTTTAATAACGACATTTTTCTTGATTTTCACGATCGAATAACTTTCTATATACTAGATGAAAGTTAGTTCTACGAGAAGGGTTTTACTCTCCTATAGGTTGTCTACAACTTTATCAAATTAGTTTTCAAATACTTTCATCAGATCGGCCATGGTTGGTCCTCCAAGTCGGGGGTTTGGACTGTCTTACTGTCCTGTTACGATATAGTTTTTGCTCGAGTTTGCGTCGCATTTCAGATCTATGTATAGGGTTATAACAGGATTCCCTTAGATGGTTACGAAGAGGGTCATGTAGTCTATGAATAGGAATTGATATATCGAAAGTTCGTCGAGTATAAGCGAAGATATTGTGATCGAAATATTGGTACCTGGTTTCGGTTTGCTAACAGGGCACCATGTTTTTGCGGTCAACTTCTAAGGGATCCGCGACGGTGCGACGGCGGATGACGGCGTGCAGGAAGTTGCGGCTATTCGCCGGGGGTCGGAGAAACGCCTGGGGGTCTCTAATGCAAGAGTGCTTGAAGAAAGTTGGAAGATTTTGTCTCATCTACTCGAGCTGTTCAAATATATACTCGCTCTTCAAACCGAGTTCGAGAGAGATTCGAATCCGATTTAGATGCGATTAGAGGCCAATCTAAGTTTAGGTTATCGATTAGATTGAGGAGAATTTGATCGGGACAAGATTTAGAAAGGATTTAGAGAAATCCGATTTAGATTTGATTTATTTCAACCCTTGGTCGCGGGTTGTTTACCGGGTTAGGAGAGTCATCGGGACATGCCCTATACTGTAGCAGCGCTACAGTGGTAGCGGTTGCTACTGCAGCTTATTCTTAACCATATACATATATATATATATATATATATATATATATATATATATATATATATATATATATATATATATATATATATAATTTTTAAACTATAGAACCCATTTAACTCAATATAATTATATATTTCTCTTATAATAATATATATACTACCCATATATTTCAATATAGATATTATACCACTCATAAAATTTAGTATCAATATTATAAATTCCATATTTACAAGTATATACAAATATACCAATTATTAACATAAAATTTCCTAAAAATACTATAATTCCATAATAACTATTAAAAAAATATCTATTAAATATAGGGGGATTACAGGTTTCATGGTTTGGGCTCTCCTTCTCCATCCATAGGTGGATGACATAGAGGAAGGAATAGAGAAAAGAAAAGGATCAAGAAATAAGTAGAATGGGATTGAAGGAAAATCGTCAACGTAGATATGCAATAAAAATTATTTCAAAAAAATACCAAAATGGCGGCTGAAAAAATCTTGCCATGTTTTTCGCACATACATTAGTTGACAGTTATCAACAAACTGTCAATAAATAAAATAATGTTTCTTGATGGATCATCTAAAACTGTCAACTATTATACTATAAAATTGTTAAATTAACATAAAATATGTCATTTCTTGACGTAAGGCTAAATTCGTCAAGATAACCCATTTTCTCGACGGTTTTTCACGACCGTCGAGAAATAAATCGTCAAGAATGGCCATTTTTCTTGTAGTAAAGCATGATCAGGAGTTTGACGTATGCAACTACTACTACAAGGTCTAACATAGCTTTTGTAGTGAGGATGCTGAGTCAGTTCACAAGCAATCCAGGAGCAGAGCACTAAAAAGCTGTGAATAGTGTAATGAGATATCTCAAGAGGACTCAAAAGTATGCACTCCACTATAGTGGTTATTCGATAGTGTAGAAGCATGAAAGTACAGTGACTATAAGCGCAGTCAAAGTCACATAATTGTTGCGCACCTCAGAAAAATAACATCGAGAAAAGCATAAGGCAAAATTTTATGAAAGAGATTCTTTATTAAGATAGTCGTGATTACAAAAGTCTATTACAGATTCTTTATGTTCATGATTACACATAAAGCTATCTACCCAGCGTTTAAAAGTGTATCACATGGCCCACTAAGCATACAAAAGCGCAGGACACAAAGAACGCAGCATATTAAGGCGTAGAGCGAATCACTTCCTCGTCAGAGCGAATTACTTCCTCGTCAGAGTGAATCACTTCCTCGTCAGAGCGAATTACTTCCTTGTCAGGAGCGCATCAGTTCCTCGTCTTACCTCAGGTGCATCACTTCTGAATAATATAGTTATTAAGCAGAACATGGGTTGGCAATCAACCCAAACCCAGTGTTCAGCATCTTGGCACTTGGTGTCATCTCAAACCAAAGCACAGCTAGCACGCTGCATAAACAGGAGCAACTCCTTCCATAGTTAGCAGAGTTCTTATGAAAGACTCATTGATCAAGCTTGCTACTTCTGTGAACAAAGAGTTCTGCAATCCTAGACCCCAACTGGCATAAATTTTGCCAAACTCACCAAAAGGAATACTCATCAGGGTACAACATTGTCTCTGATAGAAAGTACGAGAGAAGGGTGCATGAATGAGTTATGCCCTAAAAATATCCTAATTTATAGGCTCTGTGTGGTCAACCCACACGCCAAGTGGGAGCTAGTCAAAGGCTCTAAGTTAATTGGATGAATATAGTATTCATCATAATGAATCTAATTTTTTGATTGAGTCTTTAGTCATCACTTCTCGAGCCCCATGGCAGAAATTAAGGAGTCATTGACTCAAACGCCTCAAAAACACTATGCTCTAGAGTCTCAAAAGTGCAGCACCTTGGAAGCATCCAAAAGTACAGCGCTTGAGAAGCAGCTAAGGACACAACACCTACCATGGGCCATCATTTCAGCATTTATGACATACTGACACAAAAGTCAGAGACAGCTATCATTGACAGCTATTAGATGGCAGAAGTCATATGTCAGATGACAGATGTCAAATGACAAACATCAGCAGAGAGCACGGCCTCTAATGCATCCCATAAAACAAAGCTACTTCGGCACTCCAGAAGGCACAGTCTCCAAGACGTCTAAGAAGTATAGTCTCCAAGACGTCCAAGAAGCGCAGCCTCTAGGATGTCCCAAAATTGTAGAATCTATGAGGTCCAGAAGTGCAACCTCTACGGCGCACATCCCACTCACGTCATTACGGGAATCTGCCACGTGGAAACCGTATCTATTAAGATATAATCAATTCCAGTTTGTTCAAACAGAACGAGATCTTTGAGTGATATATACACGACATGTGGCATTGACTCAGTCATGTTTACGAACGGGTGCTAATCACCCAAGATTTAACAACAAGTAAATCCCGACAACTACCACGTGTCAGCTCATCGGTAGCCCCAACAATGCAATTACAACTGATTTATGATATTTTTGTGCACACAGCGCTCCTACGCGCCAAAACCCCCTGGACACATTGTATATGTGCCTACCTATAAATAGAAGAAGTCTTCCTCCATTCAGGATTTTCGACTGCTTCTTGATTGGGAAATTTAGATCATCCACTCACAAGCATTCAGAGAGTCAGAATAAGTTCTTCTCATCGTCAGGTCATCAACGGAGTAAAGGAGCCACTACAATGTTCGATCTCTATCGTCATATTTTTCTAGGATTAAATTGTACTTAGATTTCCTGTTTAGGATCTCTCTTATACTTCTTCTAGTTTGTAATACAAAAAGTTCTTCAAGTTTTGTTCATGACAAACAGATAGTAGTGGAAGGCTTCAGTAATGCAAGCTGGTGCTCAGAAGTAGAGATCGAAAGGTCTACAGAAGGATATGTCTTCTCCATGGATGGAGCTACTATATCATAGAAGTCGAAGAAAAATACTATGCTCTCACATTCTTCTATAGAATTTGAGTTCCATGTACTGGCAACTACAACAAATGAAGTAAAATGGCTTCGAAAGCTCATGTATGATCTTTCTATAGTTGGTGTGCAGATTTTGATGGTACCGATATACTGTGACAACTAGGCAACTACAGCGGTGTCATCAAATGATCTCTTTAATGGAAAAAAAAAGACTATGTGATTGAGGCACAGGGCGGTGAATGATCTTATCAAAAGAGGAGTTATTACCGTAGTTTATTTTCGAAGCCAGGAAAATATGGTAGATCTATTCACAAAAGGTCTCAAGCGCCAGCTGGTCGAGGACACAGCAACAAAAATAGGCTTGAAGACATGCTGATATTGTATCTTTATAATTCTACCATAAAGTTTTATGTTACTAATTCGAAGAAAAATCTACTAGACATCTAGCTTTTGTTTCAAAAAAGGATCATTGACTGGGAGAATATCAGGAACAATGGGTAGTTATTTGAGACATTTAAGGGTTACGTACCCAGAACCATTATTGTCTACTTCTTGTTCTTTAGGAAGAACAAGTATCCTGTGGAAGGATGGCTTAGACGCCCTAATGAGTTCTCGTGTATTTTTAAATGTCTGACATGCTTACAGAAAGCACGGGTAGCGCAGAACTACAACAGAGCAAAGTACTACATGCTAAAGTAGGGTGACACCACCAAGAGGTACCTCGTGATGGTAAAGCCTTGGCTTCGGACCATGTTAAAGTAGCATAGCACATCATATAGGCAAGTGGCCTAATGGATTAGAATAAAGAATGGTAGGAGGATGGGCCTCATGTTATAGTAGTCTGACACCACTAAGGGTTACCTAAAAAGGGTAAAGCCTTGTCTTTGTGAGCCATGTTACTGTGACGTAGCACCGCAAGGAAGCCAAAGGCTTCATGCTGGATTGGTTGGCACTACAAAGAGACTTGGCCTCATGCTATAGTGGTTTGACACCATAATGAGGTATAGCCTTGGCTTTGGGCCATGTCATAGTGGCATAGCACTGCAAGGACGCGAAATACTTCATGCTAAGACTCTTTAAAAGAACTCACCTAGAATGTATGGAAAGAGATATAATCCTTCTCTTGAGGGTAAGATTGTAGATACCCAATATATACACCGAAACTAGGCAACCACATAACCTCTAATGTGCAACCGAAAGCACAGCTGATGTCATTGTGTGAGTGGAAAGAATTGCAGCTATGATGCAGAATTCAAGGCATGGTCCATTCTTGTATCATACTGTTATTTGACCCATGCGGAAAGATTCAAGTTGAAGCAACATCTATCCTAATGCATGATGTGCTGACACAGTAGGGAACGCTCAACCCATATATTAAAATATGTAGGTATTGTTGGTTTTATTTCTTTCAGACTAGAAAAAATAGTCCCACATTGACACCAAACGGTGAGTATCTCAATATAATGCTTTTCTTGTGTTGAGGTATGCACATGGGGTATGGTAGGGCACATGGGTGCCATGTTGGGGTATTTTCCTAGGAGTAAAAAGGATTAACTCCTCGAAGAAAGCATTTATGATTTTTGGTCATTCTCATGTCCATTACGAGCTAAGCCCCAAAGGGGCTTAGTGACTCAAACTTGGACTTAGACTCGGATACGGTACTAGGGCGCATAGTGGCGCTTTTAAGGCACACTTTGTACTTAGTACGTCTGTAAGACCCAGTTTTCTGAAATTGGGGTATTTTGAAAATTTATTATTTTTATTACTTATTAATGGTGTTTTAGTCATGATATGATTTTTGATGATTTTAGTTAATTTAAAACTATTTTCTAAGTCATGGCTTATGACTTTGTGATTTTACTAGTGTAACCCTAGTGTAAACCCTAGAGATTTCATAACCTAGAAACTAACCATGATCATGTGAGCCTAGCCATAGGTTTAGAACATCAAATTAGGGCTTTTTAGCCTAAAGGGTATTTTGGTAATTTTTTAGGATTTATTAGGAATTATTTGGATTTATGTGTTTTTATTATTATTTAATTAGTGGATTAGTGTCATGTTAGCCCTAACCTAGTTTACCCTAACCTAGAGATTAGTCACTAACCTAGGAGGCTAATGTTAGATGTTAGTTTTATGTTAGAAATATCTAAGGTTAGACAAATATCTAGATATTACCTATCTAAGATATTTCCTTTAGAAACCTAGAAATATCTAAGGGTCAAAGACTTAGAGACTAAGCTTGCTAGGTGGAAAGGAACCCTAAATATCTACCCTACCCCCCCCCCCCATGCAGCCCAACCCATGCCCCCATCCTATATGAACACCACCCCCCTTTCATTCAAGCCTCTTTTCATTACACTTAAAATCTAGTTTTTTCCCTCTACTTCAACCCTTCACCATTTAACCAATTTGACTCCAAATTGAGCCAAACTTCTTGCATTGGAACCCCCTACCATTGAGGATACTAAGGGAGCCTAGCTAGCAAGGTTGAAGATCAATTTGGCCATCTCAAGTGAAGAGGATACCCCCCCCCCCACCTTGGTTTCATTAGATTTTTGCACTCATAGGTAACATCCCCAAACCTAGTTATTATTGTAATTTCTCTTCATAATTGCATGCATATAGGTATACCCTAACTGTAGGCTAAGTTTGGTGAGATTTAGACTTGGTTTGGTGTCCGTATCGGACACGTATCAATGGTTTTATATAGGTGTTTGGTGAAATGCCACATAGGACTTTTTATTCAAAATTTTCTAAACAAAATATATTTTTGGGTAGCCCTAGATGTGTAGGACACGATTCCCTAGGACTGAGCATGAATTGGATACTGTTCGTGTCCAAAACAGGACACGAACCCACTGATTTTAACACACTGTTTATACTGTGCACACTGTAAACACGCAAGTGTTTGACACTTCGGGTTGTGTCCACACGTGTTGTGGACACGATACAGTAACCTAGACACGTACCCTGACACCTCACCTATCATAGGACACGACCACGAGGCCCTAGGTGACACACACGTGGCACACAAGCCCTCGACACGCGTGCACGAGACAGTGCACGCTGTCCTGCTACCAGACCCCTCGTGTGCACTGTACACGACACATGGATACGGGAAACTTGACACAAACCTAGGGGCAATGTCTGACAAGACATCCCCAAAGTTTCGTATCAAGCCGTGTCGTGTCGAGTGAGGAATCGCACTCGCACTGGACACACACTGTCACTTACACGCGCGTACAGTGCCTCTGATACGCACTTCGTACGCGGACACGGGGACACTTGGACACTGTTCATGCTACTGGACACTTATTTTAACTCTAGGCGAACCCACCCATATGTGCACGAGACACGAGGACACCTGTGTCGTGTCCTACACTCGAGTGCACACAAGCACGACACATTGCACAGAAGCGTACCCGATTAGGTTTTTCATACCTTTGACACGCCGTATCGTGTCGTGGTGGCCTCCTAGGGACACCTACGACATGTACACGTGTGGACACACCATTACCAACCACTAGGTCGAGACCTTAGCTCGATTTTAGGTTCAATTTCGAATTTCCCCCTTTCTTTCACTGTTCACTATGTTATTTTCAGTTTTGGGTTTTTCTAGGTTTTCAGTATGGATTTTGATTTGATTTTAAAATGTGTATACATGTATATTTGTGTGTATGTATACAGTATATGTATATATATATGTATGTGAGTGTGTGGGTCAAGTTATAGTGTATATGGATGTATATATGTAGGTGTGAGTGTATGTATGTATATATGTATATGTGAGTGTGTGTTTCTGGGGTTTTCGTTTCAGTTTTCTGAAACTAGGGCAGTCCCTATAACCTTAACCCAGCCCCTAAACTATAACCCATAACCCTTACACATTCCCTCCCTCTTTATACCTATATGTGTATTTATATATATAGATATATGTATAGGTGTGTGTGTGTTTGGTAGGAGGGTGAGTTTCAGTTTTCTGAAACTGAGCTAACCTCAGTCCCTAAACTCCTAACCCTCTCTAATCCTCTAACCCTAATTTCCTAACCCTATTCCAACCCTCTCTTCTCTCATTTCCCTCTCCCTCTCTCTATATATACATGTATATTGATATGTATAGTTATGTATTGTATATGTGTTATATATATATAATGGATTATATATTGGTATATAAATATAGGTTATATAATGAGGATATATATATATGTGGTATTATATATAGGTTGGATATATATGTATGTATACATAGAGGGTATATGTAAATAGGGATATATATCTATATTATATACATTGATGTATATATGAGAGTATATATATATGCATTATATAGGTAGCTGTATATATATATATATATATATATGTGTTAGTGTCTAGATATCATAGCCTATGGCCTATGGCCCATGACCTATGAGTCTAGAAATGACCAACAGGTCTAGTTGACTAGTTTGACTATAGGTTGACCATTGTTGACCATGGTTGACCAAAGTCAACTATAGGTCAAACCTTGACCTAATTGACCTAGAATGGACTTAGATGGACTCTAAATGACTTGGTGACTAAGGTTTGACTAAACCCTAGACTGTAAACTAGTTGATTAGGGTTTTGACCTATATAAGGGTATTATTGTAACTTGAGTTATATGGGTAGTCCCATGTAGATGAAGATATGTATGGGGTTAAGTGAGATAATAGGAGTTGAGTCTTGATTTGAGTTAGAGTATGGATTTTCTTGATTATAGGGTTAATTTTGGTTTGTACTATATGTATTTGTGCGTGATATACCTTGTATAGGAAGTTGGTTATACCTTAGCCTAGTATTATAGTATCTTAGGTATTCTAAGACAGGTTAGCCTATGTTTGGTTTTGAGTTAGCCTTATAGGGTTTGACTGGATGTTGACCATTAGTCAAGATTAACCTAATTATCTTATTGACTAGTCTGTGATTAACCAAAACCTTAGTTAGTCTAAGATTGACCTAGACTTTGACCATGTTGACTAGTATTGACTAATCTGACCATTATTGACTAAGCCCTAGATAACTTGACTAGTTTGGCTAGAATATTTGACCAAGGGTTGACTTTAACCTAGATTAGATTTGTTTAACCTTGTTTGACCTTGTACGACTTAGTTTAACTTCTTGTAACCTAGTATGACTTAATTTGACTTAGTTTGACTGTAGTGTTGACCAAGTTTGACTTTGACCTAGATTGGCTTAGAATTCATATAGATTGCATTGTAGATTTCATTTACCTTCATTTTGGACATGTCATAACTGTATTGTTCTATTTTAGGATATTGTGACCCTGGTACAGACATATGATATTACACTACTCTTTCCAGAGTAACAGGCGAGTACATTCTCTGATAATTCTCTCATTTATTTGTCGATTACTGTATTTCAGTTCTAGTTAGTTCTATGTGATTCTCTGTATCAACACGTATGGATATTTCTGGATTCATGTATGCGACACATACCTTACTTACTGATCTCTATTACTGGAATCACTGGAATCATTCCGAAATCATTTTTGGAATCATTATTTGGCCGGACTCATCTCGATTTTTGTGTCTTGTACTGGATTCACTTGCTGGGCGAGGAAATATTGAGTAAGACATGTAGACATACCCCAAATCCGGAATCTCCTACAGGAATCTACCGGAAGCATAACCATCTCTTGCCTGATCAGTGAGAGATGTGCCTGATACCTACAACCGTTTGCATGTCGACCTCGGTATTTTAAAACACACTGTTAGATCATAGTTGGACTCACCCTGGTTTCATTGATCACTGTTGGACTCATCTTGTACTGGAAATTATCTGGTATCAGATTATATGGACTGGACTTACACTGGGATTACTTTAGACTTATATCGTACTGTCTGGACTCACACATATTATTCTAGTTCAGTTAGCTTTTATTACAGTCTCCATTGCCATGATTCTTCTCTTGTTTTAGTTACCTTTCTTTTCTTGTATCTTACTGCCTCTCTATGCTATTATTACCTGTATAAAACTGCCATGCTCATCAATAAAACTATCTATAACTGCTTTATAGTTCTTTGTCATTTACTTGGGTTTTTCTAGATGAGTTGTACTCGTTCCCGTCCTGATTGGACCTGTTGAAAATATTACAGATGATAATCCTGAGGACACATGCCCTGCTTACCATGGACCTGGCGAGGGATTAGCTACCTTTGGTTCTGACTCTCAGGTGTGATTCAGGAGATTAGCTAGTAGACTACTTTAGCTTTCATGTTTTGGTTTGTTGTATTAAAGTTAAGATATTGAGTCTGTATTAAGTTGGTTTGAGATATTGGTATATTATTTTAGCAGTTAGTTGTTGTTGTCTTTAATTCCTTAGGTATAACTTCTGTGTTATCTTTTCGTGCTTAGACTGTGTTTGAGTAGATCATACCCTTTACTTGCCCTCCATTCGGAGCTGATATCTGGACAAGTACTTTTTATATTCACTGCATGAGATTAGTTAGCAACCTAGGACAGCTTACTACCGCCGACACTGCGGCGTAGGCTGGACGTACCCACTTCTCATGCTCCTATACTGGGTGCGGGTCGTGACACGTTTTTAGTGGTGCCCCCATGCAGGTCTGTCGACTAAATTGTTTGGTTACGTTATTGTACCAAGCATGCCTGCAATTAGGAACTTAAGGTAATTAGACAATATTAGGAATGACGCTTAGAACACCTAGAGGAATACTAGGATTGTAACATAGGAAATACATCCCATGCTTGCTATTATAATTTGATTTTCTTGTCTATGATTGTTTTGCTTAAAGAGTCCTTATAAGTCTTTTTATTGTAATTAGATGGTGCTTACTCGTTCATCCCGGTATGTCTCACCTGAGAATGACACACTCCCCATCCAGTCAGCTGACCAGTTGACTGATACACCTCCACCTCCACCTACCACATTCTCCCACTCCACAGATCCACAAACCCAGATACCACAACCACCTTCCACATCACAGGCCCAGCAGGACCCAATACTTCTACCACCCCCTATCACTATACCTACCCAGGCTTCCGTCACACTCGACGTGAACCAACTGCTCATTCTGATCCAGGGGTTCCTAGCAACCCATCAGGAGCAGACCACCCTACTCCGCCAGAGCATGGAGCATTCTGAGGGACGTACCGTGGTCCCACCACCTGTAGAGCCGCAACAGAAAGCAGGAACGATCAAGGACTTCATGGGTCTGAATCCTAAGGAGTTCTTAGGGACTGAGGGCATAGTAGTAGCAGATGACTGGTTAGACTCGGTAGAGAGGAAGCTCATTGGAGTTAGGATGCCGGATGACCTCCAGGTCGAGGCAGCGGGATTTTTGCTGATAGACTTGGCAGGAGTTTGGTTCCGAAATGAGCCGTTATTCGCGAGAGGGAGAGCCATTTGGGATCAGTTCAAGACCTAGTTCAAGAAGAAATTCTTCTCAACCACCGCTAGGGTAGCCATGGGGCTACAATTCCAGAATATCCAACAGGGGAACCGTTCTGTTGACGAGTATGCGACAGAGTTTAGTCGCCTGAGCCGTTTCGCTCCTAGCCTAGTTGCTGACCCTGAGTAGATGACGCGTAGGTTTTGCCGTGGTCTAGTTCCAGACATTGGCATTCTTATAGTGGCGAACGGTATGACTGACTACTACCAGAGCTTAGAGTTAGCCCGGAGTATCGAGGACCGTCTTCTGTCTTGCAAGAGGCCGGCTTCTGTACACATTGAGGGACCCTCCAAGCGTCAGGCTTTCCAGCAGAAAGTGCCGACGCTACACCAGCAGACATATCATCCACCCTCACCACATCATTCAACCCCGCCAGTTAGAGCCCCGGGACCCCGGCAGCAGAGGCCATTTCAGCAGGTACAGCATCAGTATCGGGGTCAGGACCCGAAGACGATCAGTTGTTCATACTACAGGAAGCAGGGACACATCAGGAAGCAGTGTAGGAAGAGGCTGAAGGTTTGCTATACCTGTGGGTCTGATACTCACCAGAAGATGGATTGTCCTATTGCACCTCCTTATATGGGGGCTAGGCCACCTGTAGCTCAGCACCAGAGGGGTGGAGCTTTTGCGATGACGGTCGAGGAGACCAACGCTGCAGGTGACGGGTTAGCAGGTTTGTCTTTCTGTCATTCCTTTCCCATCTTGTTGTATGATTGCATTAGTACCTGTCAGGATATGCTTGTGATATGCTAGATAGTGTAGTTACCCTGTTCAAGACTGTGGAAATCACGACCAGTAGGACTATGATTGCATGTTATCTTTTTGACTTTGATTGACTGGGGGTTTGACCTAGAAGGAGTACGACTATCTTAATTTCGAGGACGAAATTTTTCTAAGGAGGGTAGACTTGTAAGACCCAATTTTTTGAAATTGGGATATTTTTGAAAATTTATTATTTTTATTACTTATTAATGGTGTTTTAGTCATGATATAATTTTTGATGATTTTAGTTAATTTAAAACTATTTTCTAAGTCATGGCTTATGACTTTGTGATTTTACTAGTGTAATCCTAGTGTAAACCCTAGAGATTTCATAACCTAGAAACTAACCATGATCATGTGAGCCTAGCCATAGGTTTAGAACATCAAATTAGGGCTTTTTAGCCTAAAGGGTATTTTGGTAATTTTCTAGGATTTATTAGGAATTATTTGGATTTATGTGTTTTTATTATTATTTAATTAGTGGATTAGTGTCATGTTAGCCCTAACCTAGTTTACCCTAACCTAGAGATTAGTCACTAACCTAGGAGGCTAATGTTAGATGTTAGTTTTATGTTAGAAATATCTAAGGTTAGACAAATATCTAGATATTACCTATCTAAGATATTTCCTTTAGAAACCTAGAAATATCTAAGGGTCAAAGACTTAGAGACTAAGCTTGCTAGGTGGAAAGGAACCCTAAATATCTACCCTACCCCCCCCCCCCCATGGCAGCCCAACCCATGCCCCCATCCTATATGAACACCACCCCCCCTTTCATTCAAGCCTCTTTTCATTACACTTAAAACCTAGTTTTTTCCCTCTACTTCAACCCTTCACCATTTAACCAATTTGACTCCAAATTGAGCCAAACTTCTTGCATTGGAACCCCCTACCATTGAGGATACTAAGGGAGGCTAGCTAGCAAGGTTGAAGATCAATTTGGCCATCTCAAGTGAAGAGGATACCCCCCTACCTTGGTTTCATTGGATTTTTGCACTCATAGGTAACATCCCCAAACCTAGTTATTATTGTAATTTCTCTTCATAATTGCATGCATATAGGTATACCCTAACTGTAGGCTAAGTTTGGTGAGATTTAGACTTGGTTTGGTGTCCGTATCGGACACGTATCAATGGTTTTATATCGGTGTTTGGTGAAATGCCACATAGGACTTTTTATTCAAAATTTTCCAAACAAAATATATTTTTGGGTAGCCCTAGATGTGTTGGACACGATTCCCTAGGACTGAGCATGAATTGGATACTGTTCGTGTCCAAAATAGGACACGAACCCACTGATTTTAATACACTGTTTATACTGTGCACACTATAAACACGCAAGTGTTTGACACTTCGTGTCGTGTCCACACGTGTTGTGGACACGATATAGTAACCTAGACACGTACCCTGACACCTCACCTATCCTAGGACACGACCACGAGGCCCTAGGTGACACACACGTGGCACACAAGCCCTCGACACGCGTGCACGAGACAGTGCACGCTGTCCTGCTACCAGACCCCTCGTGTGCACTGTACACGACACGTGGACATGGGAAACTTGACACAAACCTAGGGGCAATGTCTGACAAGACATCCCCAAAGTTTTGTATCAAGCCGTGTCGTGTCGAGTGAGGAATCGCACTCACACTGGACACACACTGTCACTTATACGCGCGCACAGTGCCTCTGATACGTACTTTGTGCGCGGACACGGGGACACTTGGACACTGTTCATGCCACTGGACACTTAGTTTAACTCTAGGCGAACCCACCCACATGTGCACGAGACACGAGGACACCTGTGTCGTGTCCTATACTCGAGTGCACACAAGCACGACACAGTACACAGAAGCGTACCCGATTGGGTTTTTCATACCTTGGACACGCCGTGTCGTGTCGTGGTAGCCTCCTAGGGACACCTACGATATGTACACGTGTGGACACACCATTACCAACCACTAGGTCGAGACCTTAGCTCGATTTTGGGTTCAATTTCGAATTTCCCCCTTTCTTTCACTGTTCACTATGTTATTTTCAGTTTTGGGTTTTTCCAGGTTTTCAGTATGGATTTTGATTTGATTTTAAAATGTGTATACATGTATATTTGTGTGTATGTATACAGTATATGTATATATATATGTATGTGAGTGTGTGGGTCAAGTTATAGTGTATATGGATGTATATATATGTATATATGTAGGTGTGAGTGTATGTATGTATATATGTATATGTGAGTGTGTGTTTCTGGGGTTTTGGTTTCAGTTTTCTGAAACTAGGGCAGTCCCTATAACCCTAACCCAGCCCCTAAACTATAACCCATAACCCTTACACATTCCCTCCCTCTTTATACCTATATGTGTATTTATATATATAGATATATGTATAGGTGTGTGTGTGTTTGGTAGGAGGGTGAGTTTCAGTTTTCTGAAACTGAGCTAACCTCAGTCCCCAAACTCCTAACCCTCTCTAATCCTCTAACCCTAATTTTCTAACCCTATTCCAACCCTCTCTTCTCTCATTTCCCTCTCCCTCTCTCTATATACACATGTATATTGATATGTAGAGTTATGTATTGTATATGTGTTATATATATATAATGGATTATATATTGGTATATAATTATAGATTATATAATGAGGATATATATATATGTGGTATTATATATAGGTTGGATATATATGTATGTATACATAGAGGGTATATGTAAATAGGGATATATATCTATATTATATACATTGATGTATATATGAGAGTATATATATATGCATTATATAGGTAGCTGTATATATATATATATATATATATATATATATATATATATGTGTGTTAGTGTCTAGATATCATAGCCTATGGCCTATGGCCCATGACCTATGAGTATAGAAATGACCAACAGGTCTAGTTGACTAGTTTGACTATAGGTTGACCATTGTTGACCATGGTTGACCAAAGTCAACTATAGGTCAAACCTTGACCTAATTGACCTAGAATGGACTTAGATGGACTCTAAATGACTTGGTGACTAAGGTTTGACTAAACCCTAGACTGTAAACTAGTTGGTTAGGGTTTTGACCTATATAAGGGTATTATTGTAACTTGAGTTATATGGGTAGTCCCATGTAGATGAAGATATGTATGGGGTTAAGTGAGATAATAGGAGTTGATTCTTGATTTGAGTTAGAGTATGGATTTGCTTGATTATAGGGTTAAGTTTGGTTTGTACTATATGTATTTGTGAGTGATATACCTTATATAGGAAGTTGGTTATACCTTTGCCTAGTATTATAGTATCTTAGGTATTCTAAGACAGGTTAGCCTATGTTTGGTTTTGAGTTAGCCTTATAGGGTTTGACTGGATGTTGACTATTAGTCAAGATTGACCTAATTATCTTATTGACTAGTCTGTGATTAACCAAAACCTTAGTTAGTCTAAGATTGACCTAGACTTTGACCATGTTGACTAGTATTGACTAATCTGACCATTATTGACTATGCCCTAGATAACTTGACTAGTTTGGCTAGAATATTTGACCAAGGGTTGACTTTAACCTAGATTAGATTTGTTTAACCTTGTTTGACCTTGTATGACTTAGTTTAACTTCTTGTAACCTAGTATGACTTAATTTGACTTAGTTTGACTGTAGTGTTGACCAAGTTTGACTTTGACCTAGATTGGCTTAGAATTCATATAGATTGCATTGTAGATTTCATTTACCTTCATTTTGGACATGTCATAACTGTATTGCTCTATTTTAGGATATTGTGACCCTGGTACAGACATCTGATATTACACTACTCTTTCCAGAGTAACAGGCGAGTACATTCTCTGATAATTCTCTCATTTATTTGTCGATTACTGTATTTCAGTTATAGTTAGTTCTATGTGATTCTCTGTATCAACACGTATGGATATTTCTGGATTCATGTATGCGACACATACCTTACTTACTGATCTCTATTACTGGAATCACTGGAATCATTCCGGAATCATTTCTGGAATCATCATTTGGCCGGACTTATCTCGATTTTTGTGTCTTGTACTGGATTCACTTGCTGGGCGGGGAAATATTGAGTAAGACATGTAGACATACCCCAAATCCGGAATCTCCTACAGGAATCTACCGGAAGCATAGCCATCTCTTGCCTGATCAGTGAGAGATGTGCCTGATACCTACAGCCGTTTACATGTCGACCTCGGTATTTTAAAACATACTGTTAGATCATAGTTGGACTCAATGGACTCATCTTGTACTGGAAATTATCTGGTATCAGATTATATGGACTGGACTTACACTGGGATTACTTTAGACTTATATCGTACTGTCTGGACTCACACATATTATTCTAGTTTAGTTAGCTTTTATTACAGTCTTCATTGCCATGATTCTTCTCTTGTTTTAGTTACCTTTTTTTTCTTGTATCTTACTGCCTCTCTATGCCATCATTACCTGTATAAAACTGCCATGCTCATCAATAAAACTGTCTATAACTGCTTTATAGTTCTTTGTCATTTACTTGGGTTTTTCTAGATGAGTTGTACTCGTTCCCGTCCTGATTGGACCTGTTGAAAATATTACAGATGATAATCCTGAGGACACATGCCCTGCTTACCATGGACCTGGCGAGGGATTAGCTACCTTTGGTTCTGACTCTCAGGAGTGATTCAGGAGATTAGCTAGTAGACTACTTTAGCTTTCATGTTTTGGCTTGTTGTATTAAAGTTAAGATATTGAGTCTGTATTAAGTTGGTTTGAGATATTGGTATATTATTTTAGCAGTTAGTTGTTGTTGTCTTTAATTCCTTAGGTATAACTTCTGTGTTATCTTTTCGTGCTTAGACTGTGTTTGAGTAGATCATACCCTTTACTTCCCCTCCATTCGGAGCTGATATCTGGACAAGTACTTTTTATATTCACTGCATGAGATTAGTTAGCAACCTAGGACAGCTTACTACCGCCGACACTGCGGCGTAGGCTGGACGTACCCACTTCTCGTGCCCCTATACTGGGTGCGGGTCGTGACAACGTCAGCATCGTCGTATAGCTCTTATATGAATTTGTTGCGCTTGTGCGCTCTTTTTATGCACGAGTCGCATGAGCGGGCGCATGAGAGGGCGCATGTTCGGTCGCAGGCACCGGTGCATCTGCGAGCGCATGGGCTGTCACAGGCGTGGACGCATGCACGGGCTATACATATATGTGCGAGCTATATGCGAATGCACATTTACGTGCATGCGTGCATGAGTCATTGCACATGCTATGCGGCTATATGTGTATGTGCGTTTATATGTATGCACGTATGGGCTGCAACGCTGCTGGCATATGCGCACAGGATGTCACGCTCCAGAACCAGAATACTGGCAAGTAGGGACGGACTAGGCCAGCTACGTATACCAGAGTACTCCAAAATACGTATAAGCTGTCAAGGCATGGGGGTTACTACTACAAGCCAATAGTCAAACCTGGGTCAAGAATCCTAGATATCTCAATCACAGGAAAATATGCAAAGTACAAGAAGTATGATCATCAGACATAAAATAGTAAAGCGTCCCAAACTACATATACATGGATGATCATGAAGCTAGTAATACAAGGTAGAGAACTAGCAAGAGTACTAGTCATACATGATAAGCTCTAGCTATAGTCTAGAATACACATATCATGTTTTAGGCCCGTAGTCTACATGTCAAGATCCCAAAACAGGAGCTAAACACGTGCTCGGAGGCTAAACGCCACAAAATAATAATGTACATAACTAGTAGGAAAATGATATAAGAAACCCACTAAGGTACTCTAGTGCTCCGGGTATTCACCGTCGAGTAGATGGTACGGAAGATCCTTCCGGCCCCTCTATCAGATCTGGCCAAACAAAACTAGTGGGGTCAGACCCCAAATAGCAAGTACCACAAAGACAGCCAAACTTATGAACTAAAACCAGCAATAACTAACATAACAACATATAGAGACAGAAATAAGTAAATGTGAATTAAGATTCGTGCACTACCAATACACTTATCCCGAGAATAGAAAAGATAATAAGCAAAGCAACCTGGAGCATAAAATAAAGGAAGCATATGAACATGTAAGATAAATTGGACATGTGAGCATGTTTAAGTAGCCGGATCATGTAAGCATGGGAGTTAACTAGGACATGTGAGCATGTTAGAACTATATAGAATGACAATGGATAAGATGACTTAGGAACCATTCTGGAACCCAAGTTACAACCTGTAAACCAAACAAGGACCGGGATTGTAGTCCTTCTCCTGAACAGAACTTAGTCTCTAAGCGTTGCACAGCCTAAGGATCATGTATAGCGTGTGAGTACTGAATAGGATGACAAATGACAAGATGACTAAGAAACTATTTCGGAACCCAAGTTACAACCCGTAAACCAAACAAGGACCGGGGTTGTAACCCTTGATGTAAACCCCCAAAAATTTTCCTATCTTTTATAAAATTTATATTAGCATCGGTTTTTATTTTTCGTATCGTACGTCGCACGCGAGTTGCAATTTCGTAATTGTACATCGCGTGCGAGTTTGTGAGGTAGTATAATTTTTTTATATAAAGGTTTTATTAAATAATTTTCTTCATATGAAAAAAGTTTATTTTACCAAATAAGTATAAGATAAATATTCTATTGCTTAAAATTTATAAAAGTCGTCGCGTCATGATTTGCTGCGAACCTTATTTATTTAATTATTATAAAAAGATTATTTATTTTATTATACAAATAGAAATAGTAATTTTAAAAAACTATGTTTTATGCAAATATTCTTTTGCATACGAGGTACATGAATTTAAATTTATGTATATAATATTATTGTCGAAATTAATTAATATTAATATTTTATTATTCGAAAAGATATTTTTAAAATATTGTTTGGTTTAGAATTTAATTAATTTTGGTGATTAAAATCTAAATTAATTTTTGTGGATTTATTAGTTTAAATTTAAGATAAAGATATCTAGTTTTAATCGGATCGATTTGATTGAATTAGTTTCAAAATTTTGTTTAAATTAAACATGACATTATCTAGAGGAGGATTTAAACTACCTTAATCCTTATCTAATTAGGAGCTTCCACCTCCTATATAAGGAGAGGATCCTTGCCCCCTTTTTCCCCATAGATCTCACAACCCAAAATTCTCCACCACTACAACTAGAATTCGTGCGTCATGTCTGTGCCCGTGTCCTATTTCCAATCTACTATATTCTTTCCTTCTACAGATACATTATCATCTGTGTGTCCGACATGCCATACACATATCCAAATCCCAAAATTTCTCTCCCGTCTTGTCCAACACATCGGACACGACACAACCATCTAAATCCTAAACCTCGCCCTTGACCTCGCCTCTGCTACTAGTGCCACCTCTCCTCTCGACCTGTAGCTCCCCTTCCCGGAAATTTTTGAAATATTATTTTTATTATTTATTTGTTTTAAATGGTGATTTTAGATTTTTTTATAAATAATTAATTAGTTAATTATTACGGTAGATGACTCTAGTCATGATTAGGAATTGGAGTGCAAGGTGACCAGAAATAGTGGCACGGATGGTGCAGTTGTGTGCTTTGGCTAGTGTATTAGCTATGTTAGGGAAGGCCGAGCCATAGGATTGTTTTAACTAGGAAAACCAGGCCAAGTTGTGATATGACCATTATAAATAGTTTAATTATTTACAATTAAGATTTGTTGACTTGTAGAAGATTCAGTTATGCCAAACTAGTCCAGACTGGGCCCGAACAGAGCCCAAGCCCGTGTTGGCTTATAGTGAGTCCTAAGACGTCCATGACGATATACTTTGAGTGTATACTTCTACATTGTTTTAAGTGTCTAATAAATATTTTCCTAGAATAATTGTTATATATATATAATATCAATATTCAGTTATTTTGATTTAATATTTATTCTTGGAAATATGATAACTATTTCCTTTACATTATCCTTATGCATTTTAGGGTATTTACTATATAAATGAGTATATATAGATTTATGGTGCCTATTTAATAATTGTATATATGTTTTTATTATTATTAGAAGTTAGTAAAATATATTTATCTCATATATGTATTATGTATAGTATATATATTATTATATTGATATTTTTAGTAGTGCTTTATTTGTTATGAAATAGTTGCCAAGGATATGTTTAAATCCTTGGGTATAATTAAGAGATATTGTATATATGATATAATATTTTATATATATATATATATATATATATATATATATATATATATTTATATATATATATATATATATATATATATATATATATATATATAGGAAATTGATCCGAGGTCTGGCAAACAAACCGACATTAAGGAGAATCTCCAGTCTTCGAAAAATTCACAAGATTGACATCTTCATCATCATTGAACCCAAAATCCCCTCCAAACGTCTAAAATCCATCCAGATGACTCTGGGTCTCCCAACGGCTATTGCTGGCAGGTACGACCTTTGGATTCTAGGCTCGAAGGATGTTAATTTCGTAACCATTCTGGATTCCTAACAAGCTCTCTCTTGCTGGGTCACACACCCAAGTCTTCCGGAGCGCGCCATCCTCTCAGCGGTCCACGGCAGCTGTGTCATCGCCTAACGTAAACTCCTTTGGAACGACCTCCTCGACACCTATCTCCAAAACACCAACTCTCCTTGGCTTTGCATAGGGGATTTCAACGCCATTACCTGCAGAGAAGAGAAGATCGGAGGCCGTCCCCCGCCCCTATCAGCCATGCAAGACTTCAACAACTTCATTTTCAACGCCCACCTCACATCCCTCCAGTTCAAAGGCAGCGAATTCACGTGGTGTAATATGCAAGAAAGTGACCGTCGTCAATATCCCCGTCTTGACAGAGCCCTCACCAATGCGCGTTGGCACGGCATGAGAATCAGCTCCTCCTTAACCCACCTAAACTCCACTGAATCCGACCACGCTCCTATTTTGGTGGAAATCAAAAACATCACCTGTCCACCCAAAAAGAACTTTCAATTCCTCGACTTTTGGACCGAACACCCGCAGTTCTTGAGCATCGTTGCAGAAGCTTGGAACGGCCAGGACTCCCCTATTCCTCTCACTCGAGTCAGCAACAAGCTCAAAGCCACCAGGAAAGCTCTATCCATTTGGAGCAAACAAGCCTACGGGGACATCTTCCAAGCGATTCGGGTCGCAGAGGACGACGTCACCCGAGCAGAAGCTATATTCTTATCCGACCGGTCCCCCCAAGCAAGGAGAGCCCTGAATCTCACTAGAGCGATGCTCAAATTCAGGCTCAAAGTTGAGACTGATTTTTGGAAACAGAAAGCCAGACTGAAATGGGACAGCGACGGGGACAAAAACTCCAAATATTTCCACGCTTGCGTCAATGGCAGAAGACACAAACTAGCGATACATCATATATCCGACGAGACCGACAACATCATCACCGACCATAAGGGTATTCAAGCGGCAGTCGCCGATTACTACGCCAAATTATTCGCCAAGGAGCCTGTCCATAAAGACACTTCTTTTCTTGACCAAATTCCCACCATTATTAACGACTCCGATAATGAGGTGTTGGAGCGCCCCCTGATCGAACAAGAAATTAAAGACGCGGTGTGGGCCTTGATCGAGCACAGCGCTCCCAGCCCAGACGGCTTTACTGGCGTCTTCTTTCGCACCTGCTGGGATATTATCAAGCGGGACATCACCGACGCAGCTACTGCTTTCCTTGAAGGAGCACCCTATCCCAAAGCCATCTCCAACGCCAATCTCATCCTAATCCCAAAAAAGACAACCCGTCCTCCTTTCACAATTTTTGGCCCATCAGTCTTTGTACATTCACCAACAAAATTATATCCAAGATCATCGCAACCAGAATGACAGACACCCTCCCCAAAATAATTTTCGAGGAGCAAAGTGGTTTCATTCGTGGTAGAAACATCCAGGACAACATCATGCTAGCCCAAGAACTTATCACCTGCATGAAATTTCCTGTTAGAGGGGGCAACATTGCCATCAAAATTGATATAGAAAAAGTCTACGACAGACTCGACTGGCAGTTCATGATCTGGGTCTTCAGAGCATTCGGATTTTCAGAAAATTGGACCAACATCGTGTGGAGATCTATCAGCAACTCATGGTTCTCCACAGTTATCAACGGTCAATCCGAAGGCTTCTTCAAATCAAGCCGAGGTGTCAGACAGGGCGACCCTCTATCATCCACAGTCTTCATCATCGCAGCAGATGCCCTGAGCAAAAACCTCAACAACATGATCAACACACCTAACTTCCAGCATTATCACACATCCAGTGGTTGCCCCATCATCACCCATCTGGCTTTAACGGACGATTTACTCATCTTCTCGTCCGGAGATGCCGGATCGATGGAGGTAGTTCATAACACTCTGCAGCGGTACTCCAGATGCTCTGGCCAGAAGATCAACCAATCCAAAAGCGTCATCTACGCCCACCACAGCATCAAAACCGAGAACGCTACCATCCTAACCAACCTAACCTCCTTCTCGGTGGCACACCCTCATTTCAACTATCTCGGTTGCCCCCTTGTTTACGGAAAATCTAACGCCAACATCTTCGAGAACTTGATCACTAAAATTAGGAACAAAATTGAAGGATGGCATAATGCCATCCTATCCCCAGGAGGCAAAATTATTATCATCAATTATGTTCTTAATTCCGTCCCCATCCACACCATCGCGGCTTGCTCCCCGACCAGGAAGGTCATCGCGACGATTGAGCAGATCTTTTGCAACTTCTTCTGGGGGCACAACAACAGGCACGACAAACACCACTGGGCCGGCTGGGATACCATGGCCACCCCATCGCGAACGGCGGTCTCGAATTCCCCAAACTCAACCACATCGTCAAAGCGTTCTCGATGAAACTGTGGTGGAAATTACGTACGAGCAAAAATCTATGGACCAAGTTTATGAAGGCCAGGTACTTTAAACACATCCACCCAGCGAAAGCCAGAGCCAACAGCAGATCCTCAGCGGCGTGGCGTCGTATTCTTCGAGGCCGCGAATTGGCAGAACCAGCGATCAGACTGCATCTTGGCAATGAAAAGGCGCACCCCTTCCTGGAAAGTTGGATTGGCGACAGCCTTATCCCGAACATTACTGATTCCCCTAGCAATAGCAGGATCAAAGACCTATGGAGCCCCACCAATAACGATTGGAACTGGGATCTGATTTGCGAATGGTCCGACAACGGCACGGTTGACAGCATTCGCCTGTACGGACTCATCCTTGGGACCGACACTGATGAGCTGAGGTGGTCGCTGGCTGTATCCGATGCTTTCTCCGTACGATCGGCGAGATTCGCGATCCAAGTGAACGGCCAAGAACACTTTATTACGCGATACTGGCATTCTTGTATTCCAAAGAAATGGTCCTTCCTCCTTTGGAGAATCATCAGGAAGAAATTGCCAACCGACGAGATCCTTCACTCCATCGATATTAGCCTGGCGTCTGCTTGCAATTGCTGTACCGAGCGTCAGACGGAGTCAATCAACCATGTATTCCGGGAGGGAAGCCTCTCCGGCAAAATCTGGAGCTCCCTCAACCACAACTTCAACATCCATCAAGGTAACGGGCGCTTTAACGATCTTCTAGCTACCTGGGGTGCTGCGTCCCACGGCCACCAGATCGTTGCAGCGGCTGCAACCTGGGCAATTTGGAAGAACCGTAACAAAGCGAGATACGAGGGACACCAATTCTCTGTTGATCAGCTCATCCGGGAAATCCACCGGCAACGCCGCAAACGGAGCTCTCTCTGCTCCCACAGCCCTCCAGCATTCTGGCATCCGATCTCCGCTTTTTCTTGACGGGCGCGGCCGTCACTCTCCTCCGTCTTTTCTTTTGTTGGTATACTTGTATCGGCTTTTCGCCTTGTATACGTGTCAGGCTTCTGCATTTTGAGCCTTGATTAATAAAAAGTGGGGGCTTCCTTAAAAAAAAATTAAATTTTTTTTATATATATAGGAAATTGATTTATTATGAGTCATTTTCGGTTATGGGTAAATAAATATTATTTATAGGTACATATTTTATGTTGAAGCCTTACACTCGAAATATATATATACATAAATATTATTAATATTATTTATATTTTTGGTTAACTAAGTATTTATTGATAGGTAAATACGAAGTATATATATATATATATATATATATATATATAAGGAATAAAATATATATATATATATATATATAAGGAATAAAAACCAATAAAGAGGAAATCCCAGCCCAACTAACAACCAAGCCCGTGCCAGGCTCACAGGCCTGAGCCTTCCCCCCAAGCTTAACAATCACAGCCCAACTAACCCTGGGCCAAGCCCAGCCAGTACAACCCCATTTAGCTCAACACAGTGAGCCCTTTCTATTAAACTGAGCAAACCCGAATCAATAACAGCCCAGCGTATACACATAGGATCGAAAAAAAAGAGAAAAGAATTTATGAAACCCTAGCCCTCGGCTAACCCTAGGACAGTGTCGCCTCCCTGACACCTACGCGTGCACCCCAACCACCCGTTCGCGTGCGCCAGAGCCACTGTGGGCCACCGGTCGGCCGGCCATGCCGTATACGGTGCAGAAACAACATCAGCCACAACACCCACGAGGCCAACTTCGTAGCACGTGTTCTCGGCATACGCTGGATCTTTTAGCGATCGACTACTTCAGGTACGAACACAACATATACACCCTCAAATCCTTTCAATTGGTTTTTATTTAGACGAAGTAGGTCGTCCAGAAAATCGACGCCAAAACTGGCGAATAACTGTTTGAAAACAGGACAGTTTCGTAGGGCCAGCACCAATATTGGAAGGCCAATTTCGGTCGAACCAGTGAGCAATTTAAAAATGTAATTAAATACAGTAGAAGATAATATAAAGGGCTAAAAAACCCTTTTTATAGATTTAGTTTTCATCTATTGTACACAGATTAATTCGATGATAAAGCTTAGCAAAAACCTGCTTTCAAAACAGTAGAAATATCGAAAAACCCTTCGATACGACGTGCATCCCACCAATCCGGGCGACGTAGTCGTGAACCGAAAGCATCAAAAGGTGCGTAATAGCTTCGCGGACGTGTGGGCTTTGACGAAATTCAAATTGGTCGCGTGTGCGCGACGAATTTGATGCGTATCCGTCAAAATTCACCATATCAGCCTCTATACAAATTTTTTAATTACTTTGTGCACGTTTGTCAGATCGAGACGAAACTTACGCCAACAGGACTGTATCGTTTTTCTAGTCCTGTATGCCAAATTTGGTCTAATTCTGAGACAGTTGATCGGATCGCCATTTCGCGGGCCCCATGACCCGATTCAACGAGCAATTTTGTGCACGGCCCACCGGAATCCAAAATTGGACATACCGTTGGGTTCGTATCATTAAAACAAAAACATGTAGTTTGATAACTTTAGAGACCATTGAATCTGACACACTTTTCGGTGCAAAGCGGGTCCAACGACGAACATCATTTTTGACCGAAATTATCGTTTTACCCCTATATCAAGAATTGGGCTTAAGGACAAGCATTCTTAGCTAATTTGACAATGCTGAGAATGTTGGCAATATCTGTTTCAGCTTTCGAAGACAGTTGTAATGATGTAGATTTTATGGCTTATCAGTTGATGACATTTTGTGGATCTACGTGCAACCACCAGGCAAGATACCTTGCCTTCCTCTACAGTTTAATTCCATGTTTATAGTTTTCATGTTATTATTGTATTATCATTAGATACTCTATATGTTATAGATCTTATATGATTCATTACTTTTCGTATTGACTTGATTTATCTATTTTTTATATACCATGTTTACCAGTTTATGGTCTTGCTTAACTTGACAATAAAATATAGTTATACTGGACTTGACTGTGTCTTGACTGAGTCGTACCTTGTCTCACCTATACCCTGACTGAGTCGTGTCTTGGAACGAGTACGTGTGATTGAACTGCTATTTCCCTGTATCGTTTTTCCTCAACCAAAGAGTCCACACTCGGGACGAGGGTTGATCAGTTGCACCAGAGAGTCCACACTCAGGACGAGGGTGTTTATTTCCTTGGCACCAGAGAGTCCACTCGGGACAAGGGTGTTTGTCTCGATCTGTTTACATCTGTGAGTCCACACTCGGGACGAGGATGTTGTACTTGCACCAGAGAGTCCACACTCGGGACGAGGGTGCCTTGCCGTGAACTAACCAGAGAGTCCACACTCGGGACGAGGGTGCCCTGCCGTAAACTAACAAGAGAGTTCACACTCAGGATGAAGGTTAGTGATTAGTTCAAACCTGCGAGTCCACTCGGGGCGAGGGTTTGGTATTCCATTGATCTCGTATTCACTTGTTCATCCAGCAGTTCAGTTACGTGTAGTTGTTCTTGTATTCCAGTTCATAGTCACCTGTCAGTAGCCACTTGTCGTTAGTCACTTGTTAGCAATTTGGTCATAGTCTCTTGCCATATTAAGTATCGTTCCTTGTTATATCCTGTTTATATTATCATGCATGATTAAACTGCTAGCTAGGCATATTTTTATGTATCTTGCTATGTCCCCTGAGGACCTGATAATCTCTTCAGGTTTAGCAATTGCGTGGAGTTAGTTAGCAGAGCGGGATGCTAGATGATTGTGATACATGATTCAGGTATTTTTCAGTGATATTATATTGTTATCCTCTCATTCCTTATCATGAGATATCTTTCTTATTGATTCAGTTTGGAGACTTTGTTATGTTCCTTGGAGTCTTATCGGACATATATGCTAGGGGGCTGCAGACCACGACCCATAGTGTTCATTCATGTTTCGTACACTCTTATGGATTTGAGATATAGATTTACTTTTGCCATGATTTGGCAGTTTACTATAGCTATGACAGCGTTTACGTATTCGAGTCGGGCTGGAGTCCGCGTTGATGCGTAGCTGGCTTGCTCACGAGCTCGCGTCCGAAAAGAGGGTACGGGTCGTGACAAGTTTTTTGTAGCCCATGCAGGTCAGAGCATATCGTATCGGTTACGTAACTGTACTGATATGAGCCTGCGACTATGACTAAACCTTAGAAAATCTTAATCCATACTGCCTTGAAAATTCTCCTAGAACTTCTCTACGTCTTTAAAATTTCATATTTGTTCTCGATTATTCTTTCTTGCCTCCAAACCATTGATTTTTGTCTCTTCTATTTTGGGATGACGAACGATCGTGCTGTCTAGAATCTATCAGAAATTCTTAAATTATAGTATAATATGCTCGACTATGAATAATTGGTTGTTATCGTTGAGGGATTATAGATGTCATATGTCCTAGATATCTGTTGGAAGGATTGTTAGCAAACTAGTTAGAAGATTACGAGATTCTAGTGACCATATTTTGAGGAGTAGTATGACCAAAGGTGGGTGTTAGAAGTCCTCAAGCATTTGGAGTTATAAAATGACTAGAGAATGTCATAAAATATTTTTGGAGAAATTAAATTTGAGGAGATTAAGGTAATAGTAGACTTTGATTTTAAGGAATAATAATGAATTAGAATTTCGAGGACGAAATATTTTAAGGTGGGTAGATTTGTAGCTCCCCTTCCCCAAAATTTTGAAATATTATTTTTATTATTTATTTGTTTTAAATGGTGACGTTTAGATTTTTATAAATAATTAATTGTTAATTATTACGGTTAGATGACTCTAGTCATGGTTATGAATTGGAGTGCAAGGTGACCAAAAATAGTGGCACGGATAGTGCAGTTGCGTGCTATGGCTAGTGTATTGGCTATGTTAGGG